>VDFB02000015.1:210262028-210741825 GCA_007258455.2 Sequoia sempervirens | reverse complement strand
ATAAAGTCTTGTAGCAATTTTCAAGCTGGATTTTCCTGCATCCACATGTGATTTTGAGGTAGGAACACATTACCTTCAGTTGTGTGATTAAATTCCAAGATATTAGGGTTTTGAAAAGTATTGAAATTGATTGAGAGAAAATATAGTTCACTCCAATGGTCTTGCCAAACTGTGTAATGCTCACAAATGACCTACCTCTGACATTCAAACCCTCGGTGCCATCTTAAATTCATGAAAACTATAGTTTCCTTTGTGTGGAATCATGATTTTCCCTTCTCTTTCTTTTTGTGACCGATAAACCCATGTGGCCTACACCGGTGCCCCAACCATTCTTGATGAAATTTAAAGAAACCTTAGAAAATGGCCAAGTTGTCGGCTCGTTGCGGGAATGACCATGCGGGGTTCCCATTGCAGGTGGCCCCCGTCCCTCCGCCACTGACTAGCAACATAACCCTAATGGATTTCTACATCACGAGTTCTACCCCCAATGTTGCTGTGAAACTTATAAGCTTAACACTTAGAAAGTCAATGAATTCATAGTGTCCTTTGATCACTGTTGTCCAATGGTGAAGCCACCTCGTCCCTCTGCATTGTGGACCCCATTGAATTGATTATCATCTGCTTTGATGAAGTTTGTTAGCACTAAAACTAAGAATTGGAGCTCAATGTAGGCTATCCCTTGTAGACCACCATTCCTTAAAATTCGTTCCTTAACGGTGAATAGTCGGCGGTGGCCCGATAGCTCCTATTTGCATGCCCAAAATGATAAAACTTTAGAGAACAAACCTAGCCGTCTAAACCACCCATAGTTTTCACAATGCAGAACTTTGTCTACAGGTTTTTGTCCCTTGAATGTTGATGTTTAATGACTGAGCATAGGCATCTTCCCACCTCATGGCTCCGGCACAACCCAAACCCACAAAAGCATCAAGGCATTGTCTGACTACTTTAAGTATCTCGTAACTTGATTTTGCATGTGGTAAACCATTTGTTGAGGGATTTTCCTTTCGAACCAATGCAGAAATCTCAATGCATACTTCTATATGTGGGTCTCCATGCCCCTTGGAAATTATTTAACTGCCTTCGCTCTAATGGCTTCCAACTTAGGGAAATCCGCACTACTAAGCTCACATTTTCCTAAATGGTCCAAATAAACCCTAAATGTAGGACAATGATGAATTTTATGAACCTCTAATGATATATGAATGGATCTAACACTCAATTTGCAAGATTTGATTGAAAATCACTTGATTTATATTTAAACTCACTTACTGCATCTTATGTACAAAGGATTTATGGAACTTGCTGCGGGCCCTCTGAGAAACCTGCACAAAAAATTGGCAAGGGAAAGAAGCCTACTCACACAACTAGAGGGAAAGAAGAGAAAGAGAAAATGAAGTACAAGTTTCATGGAGTTGAACACATGTCAAAGCTCACCTCTAGCTAGGAGAAAATCTCATATACTAACTTTGGTCATGTCAGTATAAATGAATTCAAGGAGAGGGTCATGCTGAACCCAAAATGGATAGGGCCTTAAAAATCAGGAAGAGTGGCCTAGCTAAAGTTGCTAGTTTCCCTCCTAGACTCATAGCCCCAAAGTTGGTAATGCCCTATCGGGAGTGCTACCACTCCAATAGAAAGATAATTGACCATGACAAAAGAGTATTGGGAGATTTTTCAGCCAAGTCAATCGGCAAGACCTTTGGTATTCCAATCTTCGACAAGATGGAAGAAGTAGAGAAAGAATTTACCCAAAATTGATGAAAAATAGATCCTATTGGGTGCAAACAAACAATCAACTAGAATTCGTTGAAGGATAAAAGGGAAAGTGCTTCCAAAGTTCCCTAGATGCTATACAGGAGCGACTTGTTTGAGGAGTACCACAATATAATCACACTCCTGACTAGAGTAATGGGCTTTCCCATGACCACATTCTTTGAGAATTGGATGTTTTATTTCATATAAGAGATCCTCGAAGGAAAGACCAAGTTCCATTGGGAAAAAATGATTAGTGACAACATGCATCAGCAATTAATAGAGGTAAAGAAGACCTCTCACTTCTTCATGACTTCCTATTTGGTCTACCTCCTGGTGGCCAAGTTCCCATATAAAGGATTATTCAACACTGGAGAATTGGGAACCAAGTAAGGAAAATTGAAAGTATATGACTGTTACCCTCAACTACAATACAAGAACTTCAAGAGGGAGTATAGAAGAGTAAATGATTCCTTCATTGGGCATATAATCAGACTCCTAGGTGCAAATTTTGAAAGAAGGGTAACACATAGTGCAAGGGCATTAGTGACGGGTTTTGGATATCTGTTTATCTAGTTCCCCAAGTTCACCTACATTAGAGCCAATGGATTCTCGAGAAGGCCTCACAAGTTACCCCACTACTCCAATGATAGGATTATTATGTTAGAGGTAACTAAAAAGTTTTAGACTTCCCATACCTTGTTGAGCAACAAATGTAGGGCTATGGTCCCATATCCTCACTCTTGGACAAGGTATGTATGCTTTCCCCTCCACCCAAAGTGTGGAATACTCAGAGAAGGAGTTGGACAAGTATAATCTCAACCTTCATACAGATAGAGGAAGACTAGACCCCAAGGGAAAGTTGGAGAAATGGGTTGGGAGAGAGTATGCCCACCGACCTCACATTGAAGACTTTTGGGCGAATTGTAAAGATGACAAGGAGGTGCGGATGCACCACTATATGAGAATAACCATCACATTCATAAATTCAATCAATTTTTTTCAAGTGTTAGACCAATTTTTCGATGATGAAAACATGATAGATGAAAGATATGGTGCCTTGATGAATGCGCCTTTGTCAGTGATAGACTGGTCTGAAGAAGAAGTCACTGACTTGGACATTCTCACTCGTCTTGTGGAGAACAAAACAAATAAATGGCTGGAGGAACAAATTTCTCAATTAAAGGAACAAAGTGTTGAGCTCACATATGGGAAACTCGAGGATGAAATGAGTAGTGAGATTGATAGTACTACCATTGTGAAACCCTCTGGTGAGGCACCAAAATTCCCACTTGCTACAAGATCTAGAAAGAGGAAGGAGGTGTTAGAACGATAGCCCAAGCACAAAGCTTATATAAGGAAGGTAGCAGAGGGAGCACCACTACCAAATAAGGGAAGAATATGGACTTTTGTGTTAGAAATGTTGACTATCTAGGAGGAGGAAACCCTACCTGAGGAAGAAGAGTTTGAGCAGCCTCGTTTGCCACCACCAACCATATCCATCTTCACTACTACTGCTGCTACCACTCCACCGCCTCCTTTGACACAGTATTTTCCCACCTCATCTCCACCTACGGTGGAAATTTCTATCCACATTTCCTCCACCTCGCTAACTGCCCCAGTGGTAGTGTTGGACTCTTCTTCCTCCACTACTTCCCCACTATCGACCTCTTCGTTCTCGTATCGCTTGCCTACTCTGCCCAATTTTCCTCCTTTTGTAATGAAAACCATTATGGAAATACCCACTCTTCCTCACACTTTCACAGAATTTATGTAGAACATGCCCAATGAACTCTTTGGGGTAATCCTTGACCCCAAGGTTTAGGCACTAATGGCTCAAATTTTTGCTTCCTTTCCTCTTCCTCCACCACCTACAGAACCACCAAACATGGAAGCCACAATGTAAATATTGGAAGAGATGGAGAAGTGTCACAAGGAACAACAAGAGGAGGCTGCAAAAAACATTGCCGATGAACCTAGAGATTCTAATAGTGATGACTACTTTCAATGCCCAGAGGGAGGGCTGAATATAAATATTGATAAGGTGGATTTCGATGAATAAGTGCAGCAAAGCCCCGAAGGATGAAGGAAATGACAAGCTCGATGAGCCTTATGAGGTTGAAACCTCAGACCAGGAAGAAGAAGTGCTCCAGGAACACAAGGATGTAAGCAAAGAGGCTAACCCGAAGTAGAATCATTGAAGAAGAGAAAGTGGGTACTGATACAAATGTGGAGATCCTTGAGGAGCCTCCATGAATTGGCCAAGAAGAGAGCCTGAGAAAAGAAGGAATGCATTAAGAAGAAGGAGTTATCCCAGAGAAATAGTTAGAAAAGAAAGAAGAGATCATGAAAGAAAAGGATGTCGAGCCTAAGAAGGATGTTGAGGCCGAGCATGAAGGAGATAAAGGGACTTCCCAACAACAACAAAGAATCAATGAAGAGAGCATAGCTCATACTGATCCAAATAGAGAAAAGGCTATGTAGATCGAAGGCTCAGATGAAGAGGAAAAAGATGAGGGGACGATCCTTAGTGATGAGGAAGATGAGTAGGACAAAGAGGAAGGTGAACATGAATCACCCAAAGGTCAAACTAAAATGTCTGATTGGCTAGAACACTAACTGGAGAAGAAGAACGCTCCTATGGTCGCTAACCCAAGGGAAAGATTAGAGGCAATCCTGGCATGGGCTCAAATGAGGACCAAAAAAGAGAAGAATCCCAAGGTCCACTCTCTTATCATGGTGGATGGCTTAGGATCCTGAATGATACAAATTGCTACCCCAATAGTAGGAGATGATACAAGCACCCTTCAAGTGCAGGAATATCAAATTTCAACTATCAACCTAGGCCTGACGACCTGTGAGCAGAAGATAGATGAATTTCAGGGGTTAGTAGCCACTATTATGCAACAAATGAATAAGGACCAATCCACGAAGGAAGAGATGAAGGCCCAAGTAGTGGATCTCACCGCCTATATTCAATAATGGACATTGAAAAAAGAGGAAGCTCCAATAGAATCATTAGCACCGCCCTCCCTGCTATCAAAAGAGGATATCAATAAAATGGAGAGGAGGAAGAACTGGACCAAGTCCATGACTTCTTGGTTCAAAAAAGTGGTTTCCACTAGCAACAAAGGGATCGGTCATGCCGTCATGATGTACAATAGGTATCGGAGCATAGGAAAGGACATAGAAAGTATGATGGGTACATGTAAGGAGTTCCTAGAAACATACAAGATCACTTATCCTAAATTGGAGTGCATCCTCAAGCTTTCACGAGATATTTGAGAAAAGGAGCTGGGAGTACCAAAGGAGGATCATTGGTTGATAGAGACCTAGCTTATGAACCTGGACTATAGGAAGGAAGTTCTAGAAAATGTCTTACATGATCATGAGGTTGACCATGAATGGGCTGTTGAACATTGGGCAGACAGTGTTGACTATTTGAATTTAATGATAAATTTTGAGATGCATTCCTTGGAGCTAGACTTGAAAAAGATCAAGCCCTTGTTCCACAAGAAAATAGAGCAAGGAGCTAGTGACACGCTAGCTCCAGACTTTATGGACGTTTTTTGTGAGAACCTTCATATGGACATAGTAGATTATCGAGGATGCCTTGAATTATATAGAGAATCGACAAGAAATTATAGAAAGAACCAAAAGGATGTCCTTCCAGATCCTCAAAATTGAGCTCTTTCAGGAGAAGAAGCTTATAGCTATGTTTGGAAAGTTCGTATAATATGAAAATTCTCAAAAGGTGGTTGGAAATCCCATCATAGATGATGAATATTTTTCAAAGTAGCTATAAAGGGATGGCAACCACTACAGGACAAAACTGCTATAGTGCTAGGGTCACTAAATGACAAAATAAGGAAAAGAAAAAAGAGTTTTATATTTTCATATATTTGGGGGTAGGTGAAACCCTAATGTAAAAATAATTTGAGCCATACAATGAAATTCAATCTATTCCATTCATTTTTCTTTTGGAAAACTATAAATAGGGGTCTCCTCTCATTTTCAAAGGGAGAGATGAGTTGTTGTGTAGTATGCTACAAAAATTTAATGACAATAGCATTATTTTGATGGATTATTGTGTTTTCTTCACATGTGTGCATGATTCATTCTCCCAATATTAGATTTTAGCTTTGTTGCTTTAGTTATTAGTATATGCTACACTTTAATGGTGAAGAATGCTATAGTGTTGATATCTTCCTTTCTCATACTTTTTGTTGTCTATTGATGATAAATAGTTGTGTAAAGTTAGTCTAAGCTTTTTTTTATTGTTGCACTTAAGTTCATCTATTGTTCATGCTTAATAGTGAATGGATGGTTGAAAATCTATAGACCTTAGAAGATTGCCTTCACCCTAATGTAAAAAGAATCTAAGCCATACAATGAAATTCAATCTTGTCCATTCATTTAGCTTTTGGAAAACTATAAATAAGGGTCTCCTCTCATTTTCAAAGGGAGAGATGAGTTGTTGTATAAAGGCATGCTGCAGAAATTTAATGAGAATAGCATTATTTTGATGGATTCTTGTGTTTTCTTCGCATGTGTGCATGATTCATTCTACCAATATTAGATTTTAGCTTTGTTGTTTTAGTTTTAAGTTGCTTTAGTTGTTAGTATATGCTACACTTTAGTGGTGAAGAATGATATGGTGTTGATATCTTCCTTGCTCATAATTTTTGTTGTCTATTGATGATAAACAGTTGTGTAAAGTTAGTCTGAGCATTATTTCATTGCAACACTTAAGTTCATCTATTGTTAATGCTTAATAGTGAATGGATGGTTGAAAATCTGTAGACCTTATAAGATTGCACTTGTTTCATGAGACTGTAGGTTGCCCTTGGTTAAGTGGAACTACATTTTAGGAAGGTTGTCCACTGTAGCATCCTCCATTGTTACTATTCAACATTGGCTGCAGGTTTAGGAAACTTCTTATCCCTTTTCCCTTTTGAATTTTCTTTGAAGACTAAAGTAAGGCAAAGTTCCAACATCATCTCAAAGCCAAATTTGATGAGAAAAGAGGAGTTTTAGACTGCTGTCCTAAACTTGCATCAGTTGTTCTTCATTCCCAAAATTTACAAAACTCCTTTTGCAGATCCAATTCCCTCCAAGCTTAGTGAACATAAATTCCCTTTGTGATTACCAACAAATCACATCAACAACTGAACAATTCCAAGCTTAGTCATGACTTGACACCGAAGAGACCTTGGGATGATTTCAAGAACTTAGTTGTAGGAAAATTATCTTTCAAGAGAGACATTGCACTTGTGTAGTGTGTGTGTTGAGAAGTGCTAAAACACCCATCAATGTGAACAAAGTTCATTTTTCAAACATGCACAAATAATCTAAGGACTAGAAGACTCACTGAGTATCTCATCCAATGGAAGAATTTACCAATTGAATATTCCACATGAGAGGATGAAGAGTTCATTCAAAAAATCCACACTTGATTAGCATTGAGTACAATGCTTCTCTAAAGAGGGGGGGCATGCTACACCCTTAATATTAATGTATATAGGGTTATGAATAGCCTACATGTGTCCATCTTAATTATTAATTAAGTCATATTATTATTATTATTATTACATTGTTATTAGTTATTTAGGTTGGCCTAAGTCTTATATAGGGCTATCTAAGCTGGTTTGGGTGATATCATAGGCATAAATAATGTATATAGGAGGTAGTGAGTCTTATTTCATTGTCTTATTATGAATTATGTTCTCATTGGATATATTTGGAGGTTTTCCCTCTTAAAGTGGATTGTTATTCAAGATATTATCAAGTATTTGCAACATATTTCCTATCATATTCTTTTATTGTGCAAGTTATTTCATAACAAAATGACAAGACAACACCACCTTATGTTGAGTTTGCATACACAAAGTCAAGGGTAGGGGGAATGGATCTAACATCCCCAAGAAACCATAATTGAACATTTTTGACACATTAAGTTTATTTTATACCCAAATCAAAAGCTCTAAAATTATTTTACTAACAACCACATAGTCAAATACGATGAAATTGTTAGAAAACACTATGTCGATTCAACAACATCGACATGTGCTAGAATTAATAATAGGATTCTTGCCACCAATGTGGTTGAAATGAAATCTAGCTCTATGCCATCCATAAATATCATTTACATAATTAAATAACTTGAATCTAATATAGACAATTTTCATGATTTCAAGATTTTAAACATATAAACACCCTCACTAAATAAGGTGTAAAAAATACAAGATGATATCCATAAATTATTACATTCAAAGGGTCTCATCCTAAACATGGATGAATCATAACCAACATCATGAGTTAATAAGAAACATTATCATTATCATGATTACAATAGTTTTAAGGACCCATTTTATAATATCTACATTTTTATATATTGAGAGATATACAATTGCAAAGGTAATGCAAGATTATATTACACTCTCCAAGAACAATCCCCCAATTTTATCAATCCCTAATGGTGTTTTAGCACCACCTAACCATGTGGGACCTATAGTTCCACCCCACCATGTTACAAGATAGTCACTTGCAAATGGGCACAAACACTCATGGAAAACAAAGAGAGTATGGATCACACACACACACCAAATATTATGAATCACCACCATAACATACACTATATGATAATAAGTATGATCAACCAACATATTATATACATGCCAATAGGTATGATAAACCATCATAGCATAGACAATCCCATGGGGAAACATCAGCAAAAAATAGGCATAAGAGATAAACCACATCACATAACATACACATTTTAATAATTAAGAATATAATATAGGTATGAACAAGTTCAACCGAGATTTCAACTAATCACATGCACACATGGTGAGAGTTGGGTCTCACATAAAATAAAAAATATGATGGCAAGAAGGATGGGGATCCTAGAGGTAGACGAGGAGTTTCATCACAATATCTCTATGGCTTTGTAGGATGGAATATGCATCCCCATCACAAGATGTAGGTACTCATAATCGATTTCCAATTCAATCAAAATGTGGCATGCCCTTGATGCATGATATTAAGCCTTTACAAGCAATCCATGTATGCCATTGAATTATCTTGGTTTATTTTATTTACCCCTTGTAATTTAACTACTACTTAATTAATAACCCTCTTCACTTTAAGATTCAAGACAACATTGATATCCACTTCTTGTCTACACTCTATATATCCAACCCTAGGTTCCTTATGTCAAATCACTATTTGAGTGTAGTGCAAAAGTTAATGCAACAAATATTGAGTAAAAAATTTGAACATGGTCTCAAAAGATTATAAATAGAAAAATAATGAGGAGCCTTGTTTTCTCCTATTCTAATTCATTTATACTCATTCCTAATTTGGAAAGTTCTATATAATTTTTCGAATGAAAAACCAAAAAAAACTTGATTCCACCATTGATGAATGCTCAAATTTCTAACTTTTTAATTTAAGAAAAAAAATTAATATCAAAGTTCATATCCTTTTTATTCAAATATTAACAACCTTTTCTTGTAATAAAATTCATGTTTCCAAATTCTTTAAATTTTTTGCCATGTAGTCATGGCTTAAAAACATACATTTTAAAATTTGAAAATAAATAATTAACATGATAAATACACAATGAATTCAAACTAAAATTGAAGCCATATGCAACCACTAAAGTGGGTATAGAATAATATAATTTAAAAGCGTCTAAAAACTAAGAACAATAAGGAAATTACCTTCACCTTTGGAGCTCAATTGATGCCAAACTTATGCAATTCAATCCAAATTGAAGAAGAAAATCCAAATGCAATCCACTCACATCAATATTGTCCTCCTTTAAAATCCAAATCCAAGCCAAAACAATTCTCAAATCAAGCAAATTCAATGAATATCTCTTACTAAGAGAGTATTTTGTGAAATCACGAATGAATAATAACATACAAGTCCTTTTTATTTTATCTCCCCTTTATTTTTTCTAATTTTCCTTCCATGAAGCATTTAACATATAACTTAAAATTCATAAGTTCCTTTTTTCATTTTCAAGGATAATATATAATCTGAATTACTTGCTTAGAAATAACATATTTCAAATTGCAATTAAACTAATTAAAAGTAATTTGAATAAATTTCCCAAAGCCACTAACTACCAATTTTCCCTTTTTTGTTACCCAATTCCTTGATCTCCCAAATGCATCAAACACTATTAACACATAATGAATTAACCTTTAAAATATATAATCAAATGCAATGAGAAAATAAACAAGAATAATTGTGCAATCACACATTTATAGGTTTCCACAACATACAAACTCTTGAATTGCCATTGATTCAGTTCCAAACTCAAAGGAAAGAATCAAGAGTCATCTCATACTCAAACCAAGTATGATAGAGCTACTATACACACTAACCCATAGTGATGTATCTAATATAACAACCATTGGGGAAATAGCCCAAACCTATATATTCAAGTGGAGAAACAAACTTTTACCTACACACTCAAGTCATGTCAAGAATAACCACTCCATACATAAAAATCGTAAAAATGCATAATCATCCAATGGGGTACAATGTCACATACATCATATAATAATTTTATTTGAAATAAGTAAATATCAATGTGTATAATCCAAACATGGAAATGCAATTTAATAAAATACGATATAGGATGTTAAGATCATAATAATAATCACATCTATAATACAAGTATCTATAAAGATATAAATGGGATAAAACATTGTAATGATCCAGTCATAGAAAGCATAACCTATGGATCTAAAAATATATTAGATGATCCTAATGCCAATCACAATATTTATGCATAAAGACTCACACTTTTAATGCAAGCAAATAAATACATCCAGTCTTCACAAGGAACTTGTCACAATACCATATATGCACCACAAAACAAGCAGTACCAATAATTGACATGTAAAGGGACACCATTCATAAACATGTGAGCGATCTAAACACAAGACATAAAATCTTACAATAACTCATTTTGTAAACACGTCAATGAATACATAATCAATAATCTCAACAATAACTATTAATAAAAATGGTGAAGTCAAAACATCAATAAACATTCAAAGCAACAAACACAAGCATGACCTATGCATCCCAAATATATAGTCAAAATTATAATGCCAATGATCAACATCATAAGGCACAAACATGCGAGCATTACAAAAGATAAACACCCAAATCTATGGCAATTACATTTGGTATGATAAATATAGCCTTTTCACCTATATAATTATCTTTGGAGGTAATTTTTTGAATTTAAACGTTCATATAATAGAGAAAATTATCTATAGAAAGAAAGTGTTTAATAATAGATATATGGTCTCACTATTGAGAACAATAGCTTTAACAATCAAAGTGAATATTGTTGTTGTCAATGCATTATAGCTTGTGGACATTCCTAGGGTCATTACTTATTGAAAAATTATGAATACAAAGAACAAAACTAATAGAATTGAACCAACAAATACTATGTCTAGCCAATAAACATAGAAATTATATCTACCAATAATTAAATAATAATCTCTTCATAATTATGAGCCATTGGAACCTATAAACCACAAACCCCATTGATTTAGTTGTGAGAAAACCCCCATAATTGCATGTGATGCATTGCATAGCTAGAAATCAATCGAAAAACCGTCTCCAAGTTCAAAGCCACAACCTAGTTGATTTGCAACACCTGCTTTAGAGTTATCAAATAAACAAAAAAAAAATCAAAATTGGTGCCAATAAATGACTCTAGGAAAATTTACCGCCAATAATTCATCGTCGAAAAATTCACCATCAAACAATTCATCGCCATGACAAATTCATCTCGTGGAAAATTCACCACCAACAAGTCATCGATGTGGATAATTCATGGCATATACAATTAGAAAATTTGATTTATGATAATAAAAATGAAAACATTTTTCAATATATTTTATTTTATTTAGTAAACCAATTATACAACAATATTAGTCATCTTTATTATTAATGCGGTGGAAATTATTCTTTTGCAAAAAAAATCTCAAGATCTTGGAAATATATATTAAAAAATGTAAATGTGATGAATTATCCACATCAATGAATTGCTGGTGATGAATTTTCCACAAGATAAATTTGTCATGGAAATGAATTGTTTAACAAGAAGTAAATTTTTGCGGTGAATTTTCCTGAAACCCCAATAAATACCTAAATCTACAACAATGATAATACACGTTGAGGCCTCATTGGTACAAAATATCGATGCATTATAGAGCAACATTCATTCATCAATGATCTTATACCAAAGTTCTTCTTTCGCACCAGTAGGAGGATGCTGATAAAGGGTACACAAACTTAGATTTACATTCGCCAAAGTGAATTTGCTCGAAAGTTTGTAGATTTGTATCAATAAATCCATTTTATTGATATCCCACAATCATCATATTCATGAGATGACGTCTCTTTGATATATTCTATTATGAGTTTAGTGATGAGCGTGTGTTGAAGAGTTAGAAAGTTAAATAAATCTCTAATCCACTGCACTTTGAACACTCTGTAAGCCTTTCCCTTGGGTTGGGGATTAATAAAACTTTCTAACTAGTTGACATGTCTCATATGTATATCGACCTCTTAAGGTTGTGATAATCATATCGAGGTTGAATACTTATACATAATGGTTTAGTGAAAACTACAAATGAGGCTGCCATTAACATATATTTGTTGACACTCTCACAAATCATTTCCTTCCACAAGATGAGATCTTTTGCAAGCATCTTTGTCCAACATATCATGTGCCTTGTCAATTCTTCAACTTTTAATTGACCAAACTCAACATGGGTTTATGTTCATGGAATGGGTATCAAGCAAATTCATCATCAGCAATTCATCGTGGGAAAACTCACCGCCAACAATTCACCACCATGACAAATTCACCTCAAGGAAAATTCACCACTAGAAATTCACAACCATGGAAAATTAATCGTAAACTTTTAATGTGCCGCGACAGTGAATTGCTGGTGGTGAATTTTCCTTGAGGTGAATTTGTGATGGCAGTGAATTTTTCCGCGGTGAATTGCTGGCAATGAATTTTCCTAGAGCCCTAAAAATGGTGATGATTCTATGATTAACACTAAATGCTAAGTAGATGCACATTCAAAAAAATCTATAAATCAAATGGTCTAATAAATTTTTCAATTGAAATTTCAATGTCTTAAATGAAGTCGCTTGAAAAAAATATCCAACCACAAGTTGTGAATGCACAACAAATTTACCACTCTAATGAAATAAGTATCATTGGCTTTCATTTGTATGAATGAAATATAAATATTCATGTGAATCATATTGAAACTTCTCAGTGGTATAATCACTACAAAATAACTCTCGACCACATGTCAAAGTTCTAAATGCAAAAGTTTTTGCAAATCCACCATTATACCTTTTTAACATGTCTCACCTTTAAGAAAAATTGATAAGACAATTATAGTTTTTGCAAATCCACCATTATTCTTGCATAAATTACAAGCTAGATAAGACATGACAAGTTGGCGTGGAATGCATTTGACACTTCAGGTGAACAAATTTGAATGCTAATGTATTTTGTGACTATGAACACAAATTGATGACTTCAATTTTACAAGTGATTGAACACTTGATAATTGAGACATTCATGACCCATATTGGCCTAATAGGGCATGACACATGATGATGCATGTCAATTCGATGGATGTAATTTTTTTAAAATTTGACAATATTAATAATGAGGCGAATAATAATTAACTAGTATAACTCAACTCCTTAAGACTAGTTAATTAATAAAACACATGCACTTAAGATAGAGCATAGATAAGTGAGCATTAATTAATGTGTTATACATGAATTATTACAATGAATATCCACATATTATTAAAAATAATATTTGCATATTATATATTACAATTAATATACAAGTGCATCTAGTATACTCTTAATTAAATACACTAATATAACATACATCACATCCACCTTTACAATTTCATTGTTAAAACAATCATAAGGCTTGACAAAGATGCAAGGAATCCCTAAACTTCAATCCTTGTATAGCAAATCACATGGTGCTCACTATCAATACTCAATTTCCCTTACCTTGGATGTGTGTAGGGTAATAGATCTTGCAACTACCAAAGATCCATTTCTATAACATACATGATAATAGAAAAAGGATAAGATCAAGCCACTTAAAAAAATCACAAGTTCGTCTCAAAGATCCGAAAATTCCAATCATCTCAATCTTTTGAATTAGAATTCAATAATATATCTCAATTATTAGTATTTTACCACAACATTACATCTATTATAGTTCATTTTTATTTGATTTCAAAGTATAAAATCTAGATCCTCTCATTTCAATTTATCAGATAATCCATCATAATTAAATTTAACTTACTTCAATTCATTTATCAAACAAACTCATATATATAATTTATTCACTAACTCAACAACGGTTAAATATTTTTGAAGGGTCATATTATTTCTCTTTCAATTACATATATACAATCTTGTAATCATGAATAAGTTATTTAGGGAAATATTTTCGAAAAGTGAGCAAATATGTCACTTTTAAAACCAAGAAAACCAAAAGTGGGAATCACCTAGCCATCAGTCATTAACAAAGTAGGGGCTTTTTCACTTGTGATTCTTCATCATTTTCAACATTGTTTGGTTGGTCTTGTTTGTCGCTAATGTTGTCTTTACTTTTGCCCCATAAAACAACATATAGACCTCCAAATATCATCATTATGCCAATTGCACTGTTGAAAGCAAGAGAAGCACAACATAAGATATGATAATTTTTATCCCAAGATATTCTCATTCATATGAAAGCACACCGTAGATTAATTACTTAAACTATTTTAAACCCACCTTCCCACATGTATGGAATCACCCAATAAGAAGAAAGATAATATAGTTGAGCAAATAGTAGAGATTGGGTTGAATATTGCAACAAACACGGGCCCTCTTTTCTGAACACACCAATATTGCAATGCACAGCCCAAGCCATTGCAAGTTAATCCCTGTCAAAATTCAGCTCTTCAAAATTAATTAAAATCATGAAGTTTCCACAGTCCATGACAATGTTGTAATCATAATTTCTGGATTAAAACTATGTGTCAATTTTTTACATCAATGTTTCGGATCGTACTCCATGATCCATCACTCTTTTCTCTTTCTGCACTTTGCATCCTGATGATGGATCATGGAGTATGATCTGAAACGTTGATGTAAAAAATTGACACACAGTTTTAATCCTGAAATTCTGATTATAATATCTTCAAAATTAATTAGACTTATAATGTTTGTTTCTTGGAAGAGATGGATAGCGTCTAGGATCATATCTACACTTACCATATAGATAATAATAACAACTTCAGTCCAATCCACAACCCATGATTCTCTATGGATGCCTTTGTCTAGTATCATTATGTAGATAGCAATTTCCATAGAGCCAAGAAGGGTTGTCATTGTTGTAAGAGATAATGGTGCTGGATACTTCTTCAATACCGTGGCCTACATGTATGGTATTGATCAAAAATATCCATTAATAGAGATGCTAAGAATGAAAGACAATAAACCCAACATCATGTTACAATTAAATTCTCTTTGTAATAAATGAAACAAAAAAAAACAAAAAACAAAAAACTTTTATAATGTTACAATTGAATTTATTCTACTCAACATTATAGCTGATGGTGACAAGACCCAAAAAAAATACAACTCATCATCAATTTTAAAACGTGTTGAATAGTAATCACTTTTATATCTCATCCCCATAAAAAAAATTTATAAACAATTATCTTTATTCTATTGGCTAAATTTTAGTTTAACTATTAAAATAATAATTATAATATCAATCCAATTATGAACCCAAAGAATACTAATTGAAACTCTACATTAAGTAGAGTATACATATCTCATCAACAGTCCCTCTAACATCTGTGACCATCTATTAAAAGATTTGATTCTTTTTGAGGGACACTTGTGTGGAAATTATAGGAGGGAAGCAAGCAATGGGAGTTCACCTGTAAAATCATTGAACATGAGTAGCACATCACTGATGCCAGCAGGTAAATGCATCCTTTGATTCTTGTGGCAGAACTCTCCTGTAGAATTTTATAAATAATATTTACTGGGCTGGTCTGGGAATGTGGTATTGAAGGCCTGGTGTCCTTCATTAGAGCAGGACCAGTTATGAAACTCATAGCCAATGCTCCACCCACACAAATCACTGTGCCCACAATCTTGAATTGGCTACGAGAATGTTTAATGTCTACTTTCTCCATTCTGCAGAGCAAGAAAACAGTACAAATTATACCCCAAAAAAACAGGGAAACTCAACAAAATGACATGGAACAATAATAACCAGTAGAAGAGTAAGATTGGGTTACTCACCCCAAAGCCCATGCCATGAAAAAAATGATTCCAGGCGCCAAATTTGCCATGGCAGTAGCAATGGTAGAAGATGTTTCACTCAACCCCATTAACACCAGTGCTTGGTATACTGAAGATCTTTCATAGCAACCCAAACAAAATTTAATATATGAATTGAAAAAACCCATATTGGTTCAATTAATAAGTAAATGTCAGCTTAAAGTGACCTCACCCGGTGAGAGATATCAGAAGCACCTGAACTAACAGACTTAAGCTCATCTTGGACCGCTTTTCCCTGTACAAGAAAACCCAAAAACGGTTTTAAAAACTAAGAAGAGGGACGTGAATAGAATTGAATCACATGTGTATTGTTAGCATACTTGTCGATATAGAAGGCAAGGGGGCACAATATACAACCCCCCAAGCCATAGGCGGCGACAGCAAGAGGCAAAAGGCTTCTCCCCTTTGATTCTTCCTTCTCCATAAGAACAGCGAGCACCCCATAAGACATTTGAATGCCCACCATCGAAGCATATATGCTCATATTCTCTAAACCCATGCAAGATCGTCTGTCACAGAGCATTATGCCTTCTTCTAGGGGGGACAAATATTCACAGATTGAACGATCGTTTACAGAAAAACTAAGAACATTATTATCAGTAGAGCTTCAAGGGCCTTAAGTACCATGGTTGAAGTGGTTTGTGGATGATAATGTTTCATGGGGAAATGAAGATGGTAAAACTAATGGCTGCCTGGTGACTTCAGTTTTTGGTCTGATGGTAGAGATTGGGTTAGCTTTATAGCTTGAAATTTAAGATTATTGTATTGTAAGATTTACTTTGTAACCACTCTGTTGTGGAGATGGGCACTTCTGAACAAAATTCAACTTGAATATTGTGAGATGTACTATTTAACCTAATTCATCTTAGATTGTTATGGAATGGTCATTTTCTATGTAGTTTTGTATTTATTTTGATTATGTCCTTTTTTATTTAGCCTTATATTTATATTGAGGAGATGTTTTAATTTATGTATGTATTGATAAATAATGTAATTTTATGTGACAAGAGTTTTGAGCATCAAATTAAATAGTGTTGCATGACTTTACTTGCCCACCTACTTACCATTAATGCAAAAGGTTTTCCCAAGTATTTCCAATAATTAACAATTTTATTTCAATTTGAAATGCTCATTTTGCACAAGAACGCTTGTAAAATCTTGATTTCATGATGCTATAGTGATACATAGTAGGGTTTTCCTTGCTATAGTTAAAAAAAAGGCTTTTGATTTCATTTTTGATATTGGACAATACAAAGACAAAGGTAGAGGAGAAGAATGATTCAAGACCATATTTTAGAGAGAGATCAATTCTTAGTGTCATTACAAGGAGATAAAAGATAATGTTAGATTATTACAAAACTTCTTGTGAAGATATTATTCATTTTATTTCTCTATTGATGTACAAACTTATTCAAAAATATGTCTATTTTATGAAATAATTCCTCAACGCACTTCTTGTTGTAAATTTAAGTATTATTTGATGAATATTAGAATACTCTAAACATATTATAACT
The DNA here is from genome assembly GCA_007258455.2 of Sequoia sempervirens. Taxonomy (NCBI): domain Eukaryota; kingdom Viridiplantae; phylum Streptophyta; class Pinopsida; order Cupressales; family Cupressaceae; genus Sequoia; species Sequoia sempervirens. The sequence goes on along the minus strand of VDFB02000015.1, from coordinate 210,724,114 downwards.
TTTGTAGTAGATCATTTCATGTTTATATATGGATTTATGAAGCTCATTGATGGACTACTAAGTATGTGAAACAAATAATATTGCATATTGATGCATTTAATTGCTTAGATCAATTGTTATTTTGACACTTTCTCTTGCAATTGTATCTCTATTAGTTGTGACTTTGTAGTCCTTGTATATGCACCAACATGGCTTATATTTGTTACAATCATACCAAAATCAAATAATTCAAAGGATAAATCCAATAATTAAAGACATTTTCAGATCAATGTAGCTCATCTTTCCATGGTAGAACATGGTAGAAACTTATGAACTGTTGCTAATAATTTATCCATTGGATTATGTCATGTCTCACCACCATGCATTCTTTGCATTGGTATTCACATCAACTATGGGGAGGTCCTAAAGGTAGCTAATTGATCTTAATTCAGTGACAACATTTGAGATCAAGACAATATATTGGATTTAGTTCTTGACATCTGATACAACACATTTATATCATCAATCATCAAACTAAATATCATATTTAATTTATTTCAAATATACATTTTATTTCAACATTAATCTTAATTCATTAACATAAAAAAAAAAATATCACTACAAATCATTTAATTTTCCTAAAATATTTATATATAAAATACATTTATTTATCCACAACATATTTATTTATTTGTTTGCAATTAATATTCAACTTAAACCATTGAATTTGGAGACGCTCCATTAATTTTGGAGACACTCCCTTTCACATACTACTTTTACTTACCCACTACATTTGAAATTAAAAACACTTGAATCCTCACCTATCAATTAATTATAAACATTATTGTCATATATATGACAACTACTCTTTGAAATACTTTATTTCTCCATGTTCTCGTGTAATTTCAATGATAATTATTATATCCAATCCTCAACTTATTCCAATATAAAAAGTGCACTCACCCATTAACTACACTAAAATTTCAGTTGTAATATTGATGTTATTGAATATGATGTTTATGTTGAATTTTTCACCCCTTAAGTTTGATGTTAATATATTGACTTGTACACACCTAAGAAAGATATTCATGTGGCCTTATCTACTCCACATTGTATCCATTTTTTTAAGCTTGCACAAATCCATGGGAGTCAAAAAAGTGGGTGTATGCAACCTTTTCTCACCAAAAAAAATTGTAATCTTTGCTTGAAAAAAGAGAAATTAAATTGTTAACTAGTTATCCTTTACGTGATTAACAAGGTAGTAGGTTTAAAACCAATAATAATAGCAAGTTGGAGATTTTTCATTAGATTCTCAAAAGATCAAATCAGATAATATTGAATTATAGCAAGCTAGTAAGCAAACGCTCAATATCTATTTGAGTGAGAAACGGTCAATATTATGACTTTACATTAATCTCCCAAACTTTGGTTTTAGATATCAATTTCTTCATTTTAAAATTCATGATTTTTTTTTAATGTTAAACTTTTCATTTTACTTTCAAACTTATCTAAGTTCAATTTATAGTAATTAGTTATTTATTAAGATTTTTTTTTATATAGTTTTTAATTTTTTAAGAATCTTATAATCTATCAATAAGTAAAAATAATTTGTCAAGGGTAGATTGTGAAGGGAAATATTGTTCTACCTTGCTTATAGATTGTCTTTTACTAAATTAGCAGAATTTGTGGTTTGATAAATACAGCTAGTCAATCAAAACTCTTTGTGGAAGATCTCTCCTTAGAAAATCATCTCATGAAATGATTAGGGCCTTACAAAACTTATGTCGGGAAAGTGTGTTGTGCACCTTGCATACAACAATAATAATGCTAATTGTGATCAAATTCAAAGTATGAACTAAATATGCTAGATCCAAATGAATTTAAAGCCTACTTAATCGCCTAAGCAATGATCCCAATGAGATATTCGAAATTTCAAAGAACAAGAACCCATTAAACTAAACATGAAAAACACAAAAACATAAAGAGAGCCTATTCTGAGACCTCAAATCTTATCCCATTGGGGGAGTGGTGTCACATTGATGTGGAATGGCGACCCTTTCCAAATCCCATGGATAATATGAGTCGTTTCAATTGATTTTATTGATAAAAATTGATGAAATTGATGGAAGATACGAAACGTGGTATAAAACTAGTTTAACATGACGAAGATGAGCACTAAATGCTAAAATGCTTGATAAAGATGTTAGGGTTAGAAGCAAATATCTAACAGTTAAATGGAGATTTGATCAATAAAACAGAGAAATAAAACACACAAAAAATTATAGCAGAAACAAGACAACACAGAGAATTTAACGTGGTTCACCCAATCCGGGCTACATCCACAAAACCGAATGATTTTATTATCCAATGCAAAACTTATTACAATCTCACGAATAATCATCTTTTTCTACTTACTGCAACCCCCAACCCAACCCCTCATAACAAGCTTTTTGGAAGCTTCCAGAATTAAGGTTTTTACAAAGTCAATTTTTTTCTTTTTCAGTGATTTTTCCTTTTTCGCTAACAACGCAAAAAAAATGGAGAGGATACATTTTGGGATGTACAGTATAGCATGATCAGTCGTCACATACCAACAAAAGATGGATGCAATCTATGCTAAATGGAAACAAAGTTCAAAGATGCAAGCCATGGATGCAAACTATGCTAAAATGGATGCAAACTAAACTAACATGGAAGCCATTAATGGATGCTTCAGCTAATATAAATGAAGATTAATCTAAAATGCTAATAAATGCTCAATATGGATGCAAGTGAGTATGAATTTCAACAACATAACTTTGCTATCAAAAGATGGATCCATTTCTCTACAAATGATGAAATATTTATAGGAGAGAAAATGAAGGATCAAGGGCCCAGATCAATTTGATCAATCAATGGTCAATAATAAATGAAGGGGGAAACATGGATCAAAGATTCTCATCAATGGATGGATGAGAATCAAAGATCACATGAATCAAGTAAAACATCAAGGGTTCACAATGATTTCAACAAACACACTTTGTAACAACTTTGAAAGTTTGTTACAAAGTTTGTTTGAAAAAAATCATTCCTTTCTAGAGCCAAATAAGAGAATATTCTCTATGCAAGTGGATGGGTGAGGAAATTCACAATTTAGTAATTAGAACTAAATTTTAATGTGCAAGATGAGGAATAATAGGATATCCATTAAATAAATAACTTATTTAATGAAAAAGGATCCAAAATGACATTTAATTCAATAATATAAGATTATTTAATTAAATGAGAGGGCTTAGGGGGTTTAAATTAAATAATTTGATTATTCATTTAAACCTAGATGAAATGTTAGAGTGAGAGGGTAGGAATTAACCTAATTAGATTAATAGATGAAAATGATGCATTTAATTAAATAAATAGGCTTATTTAATCAAACAGGTGAAAAAAGGATGAAATTCATGACAAAATGATGTCAGGATATCGGTTTCAAGTGTGTACTATCATTTAGGAAATTTTTAAGTGTCTATACTTTGCCCCTCTTTGAAGCAAGGTACTTGTTACATTAGTTCAAAGACTGACACTTTTCAGATTACTACTACTACTCAGATCAAAAAAATAAATTCTTGATTTTTTGGATGCCCCACTGTTGCCCTAGCTGAAGGAATTAAGTTGGTACCCTTCCCCCTCAAGAGATCAGGAAAAAAATTTAAATTTTGGGTTGATCTCTCAATAAAGGTGTAATATTGATGCAGGTGCAAAAAACATGCCCTGGGATGTGAAAACAAGCTCAAAAACGCAAAAAAACGTCTCAAGATATGCCCCATGGTTTGAAAATTGGATAAACAGGCTCAAAACCCTAACTTTCCACTCAAATTAGGGCAAAAAACCCTAACTTCTTAGGCATAAACAGGTGCTAAAGGGTCACTTTCAGTTCATTTGTGCATTCACACTTTAGAGATTTTTTGCATTTTGAGCTCTGACCTGCTGACGAAATGGGTTGCCATGTGCTTCCACAACACATTTCTGACCAAGTTTGAGAGTACCAACGACCTCCAAGCGTAGGACCACTAGTTTGCAAATTGAAACTTTTCTTGTACTTTTACTTTTTTATGTATTTATTAAATGTTGAAATTAGGTCAAGTCAGGCATCGCTATATTGCGACACTTTTAGGAATTTTGGTGACAATTTTGTTGCTTTTTGCGATGCCATTGTAAATGGTGATGCTTCTCGAGATTTGGAATTAGGGTTTCAAATTAATTATAGCGACGCGACTGCATTTAGGAACACTATGTGGTATTTAATTTGGGCGACCCCAAAAATTATGGCAACACCATTGCATTGGGTGATGCCATTTGATAAAATAATTATAACGATGCCTTTGTAAACAGTGGTGCATTCATCAGTTGGGGGTGCAAAAGTTCCAAACTTTATCGATTTTAGCCAAATTTTAATGTCATGTGAGTCGTGGATGCAAGAGATTGTCCAACCATTGATGTCGCGCATGCATCAGCTTAGTTTGTTGGAGGCACTAGAGGATTTGGATGAGATTCAACAGGACCATCTCAAGGAGATTGGGTTGTGGTTTATTGTGTACATGCTTGTGGTGAGGACACATTTAGTGATGATGACAATATTGTGTGAGTGATGGCATATTGAGACCTCGTCCTTCCACCTCCCCACCAGTGAGGTGGTAGTTACTTTGGAGGACGTTGTTAGAAAATGTGCCTCAATCTCACAGGCTGAATCCTCTGAGAAAGCATGGTCGCTGTGACATTCTTGGAGTCTGGCCGACTGATAGTTCAGTAATCTTGTGTTTTTCTCATGTCGCTATGACTTTGCTTCTGTCTTGCCAAATGGACCTATCGCTATGACTTGGTGCATTCGTTGTAACCCTTTGGAGAGTGGAAATGTCTCGGCAATAGAAGGTTTGTTATCGGGTGCCTAGCGTATGTCGGTGTGACCTATGGCGACTGGAGTCATCAGTGTAACCTGTTTGCTTCGATATGAAGTCTTAGCGATGGAGGGTTGTCTCACCGATATGTTTTCTCCTGGAGCCGTCAGGGTAACTCAAGTGTGTCGGTATGTGGTCCTAGCGACAGGGAGATGTCTCGCCGATTGTAGTCATCAGGGTGACTTGAACATTTGGGAAGATCTCTTGCCGACTAGGAGATGTCTGGCCGACTGTATACACTCAGAGTAGCTTAAGGGTCTCAATATGAAGTCTCAGCGATGAAGGATTGCCTTGGTGACAATGTAACCTTCGGAGATATCAGGAAGACCCTTGGCCGAAAGGCTTGTTTCGATATGATATCTCATCGAATATCGAAAGTCTCGCCGACATCTTGTGGGGTCATCGATTCAGTGTGACTCTTGGCAAGAAGTGGTTTCAGGATATCATGGAAACCTCGGTAAGAAGTCTTGCCAAAGGTTGATTCTCTCGCCGACAGTGGAACACATCGGTATGACCTAAAGGCTTCGCTATGAAGTCTTGGCGACGGGAATTTGTCTCACCGACGGTGTGGGATGCGTTTGGCATGACTTCTAGTGAAAGGTGAGCTCGGGGTAACCTGGAGACTTCGGCGTGAAGTCTTGGCGACAAGTGGTGGTCTCGCCAACGGGGATGCAACTGAAGTCATTAGTGTAGCTCTTAGCGCCCAGTGAAAGGTCTTGGCGAAGTCAAATGTCTTGTCGACTCGGCAAGACATGGGCACTCGGTATGTAGTCTCAGTGAAAGACATAAGTCTTGCCGACTGGTGAATGCAGTGCTCGGGTTGACTTAAGACCTCAATATAAGGTCTTGGCGAAGACGATAAGTCTCGCCGACTCTTGAATGTGTTCGGTATGACTCCTGAGCTCGGTGTCTTAGCGAAGATGGAATGTCTGGCCGATAGGAGACTTCAGAGTAACATGGAGGCATTGGTATTATCTCTTGGTGAAGAGCGATTGTCTTGCCAATGGGAGACGTGATATTGGTATGACTCTTGGCGACTATTTGGGTTTCGGTATGACTTGAAGACTCGATGTAAACTCCTAGCAATAGCAATAGTCTCACCGATGTGCTTACTGAGGTCGATGTAACTTGTAAGCTCGGTGGAACCTCTTGTTGATGGAGAGGACTCTTGGCGAAAACATGTAATCAGGTCTTGTGGCATCGAGGAGACACTTCTAGTGTCTCACCAACATGCGACACAAGTTGATAGATGTTGACAGAGTGAAGACTGTCTGATGTGGTGCACGTAGACCAATCAGAGGAAGCAAAATTCAAACGGTTGGCGGTTGGATTTTCTGGACGGTCTGAAAGGAAAAATCTACATAGGAGTGGAAACATCTAAGACGATAGGGATGCCAAGTTGGTAGATTGCTAAAGTGTGATCTTGAATCGATTCACAGAGATCCTGTTGAGAACGAATGCATATATGTATGCATTGGACTTTATGTAGAGAAGGTTGATCAGGTTGAAAAGCTGAGAAGCTGAACAGCTGAGAGCCAGAGAGAGATCGATAGAGAAAGGCCAAGTGGTTGGCTGAAAGGCTGGAGCCATGAGGTCGAGACAAATAGTGAGAGAGGCAGGGTTATGCTAGAATCTCTCCTGAACATGAATGTTATGGTTGATCTCTCTGGGGGTGTTTGCTACCAGTTGTATCCAGATGAACTTTGGAGAGTGGGGTTTTTCACCCGAAAGGGTTTTCCCCACGTAAAATCTTTGTGTTCTATTTTTTGTAGTGTCTTTCATCTGTGTTGTTGATTGCTATTGAATCTACATATGTTTCTCTCAGAAGGATTAATGTAGGGAATAAATTGTGTCTATTCCGCATTTGGACATAGTTGTCTGTGTCTTTGAGGTAACCTAATTGAAATTGAAATTCACCAAAGGCACTACTGTATGGAGTTTTCACTAGATGCACTCCTAGATTTCCTTACAAGTGGTATCAGAGCCTTCTTTTGGTTGTTGGTTCTGGATATTTATCCTGTGAAGATCTCTTAGCTTGATGGGTCGGAAGAAATCTGGAGGAATGGACTGATGGATTGATCCTTTGATGAGTGGAAGCCTTGTGGTTTTCTGAGACATCATGCAGCTTGAAGGATGGTCAAGATGGAAAAAGGAGTTGATCATGTTGTGATCTGTGTCTCCTGGCTGGTAGAGGTTTAACCTTGAAGTAGGAGGTGGATTTTTCAGAGTGCTTATGCTAGGTGGTGGTTCCTGGTGTTGGAAGGCACTCTTTCCTGTTAACCTCAAATGCTTGAAGGCTATGAAGTTAATCATTAGATGATTTGCAAGCTTCTGAAATAGCCTTTCTCTCTTTCTTGGATGCATGTACATGTTGGTGGTTTAGAGTTGGCCTGAAAGGGGTCTGGATTCTCTTGAATTGTTGTTTCCTTTCTAAGGATGTTTTGTACTTGCATGGCTCTGTGGTTTTGCAGGTTTTACACGGTTAAGCAAAAACTTGTGATCATGTGGAGTTGTTGTTAAGCTATTGTCTAGACACTGGCCTTTTGGGGTGTTGCTGGATGAGATAGTTGCAGGTCTGCATGCATGCTTGGTGCATGGTTTGAGGAGGTATGTTTTCTTCTCTGCAGGGGAGTGTTGGTAAGTGATTTGTCACTCAACATTCTTGTGGTGGTGTTCCTTGATTATGGTGCTCGTTGTGGACATGTTTGGCAAGTGTGATCTGGTGTTTGAGTCATGTTGTCTACGTGGTTATTCTCTTTGATATCTTAGTGATGCAGTTTCCATTGCAATGATGGGTTTGCACATTTCTGTTGAATGGATCTACAGGTTGTGCAATGTTGTGGGCTATCTTTACCTACATGTTTGCTATGAGACAACTCGGATGTGGACTGTCTATATCCATGAGGTTGATTCATTGTTAGTACAAACTTGTTAGCTAGCCTTGTCTGTGGTCACTTGTGCATTGGTGTGATTGCTTTGAGATGAGAGGATGGATACTATTGAGTACCTGAATAGTTGGTTATGGGAACCTGTAGTAGGTGGTCATGATGCTTGGAGAGCTCGGATGTCACGTTTCAATGGGAGCTCTAGTAGTGACTGTGGGTTCATCACATGGTGGTGAATGGTCTTCTTTAGTGTTGCAGAAGGGTTCTTGCACTTTTTCATGGACATTATTTGAAGATGTGCAACATCTTGGAACCATGGAAGACACTTGGAGTCTTTAGCTAAGGTGTTGGTGGCACTTGACAGGTGATTCTATTTTTTGAGTCTATTTGCTTATGTCATGGTATACTCTTGCTTGTACACTGGAGTTTTGGCATTGTGCATTGTACTTGAGACAATGGAAAAGTCACCTGAAGCATGGGATCTCCTATGGGGATGTGTAGATCATGATGTCATGATAAGTTCCTGATTTAGCTGATTGGAACTTTGACAGTGGTCTGGTAATTCTTTGTGTATTGAGTGATTTGATTACTTGCTTGTTACTTCGTGTTAGTGCAATAATGTAGTTGAATTTTAGCATGAGATGATAAGTTGCTAGTACTCATGGATACATGAAGAATAAGGTGAGGTTGTTTTTCTCTTATGAGAGATGTGTTGCTTCTTGTTACTCTTGTTAAAGTTGTTCAACAAAAAGTCCAAGAAGCCTTCACCTTGGTTGAACGTGAGTTCAATAAGAGACCTATGAGGAGATTGCTCTTGGATTATTCATAATGACTTGTATATCTTGAAGGAGTATTCTAGTTCCCACTCTTGGTCTTCTCGACAGTTTATCTAAAAGGTATGTGGCCCATTATATTTTTCAGATGTGTTTTATTAAGTTTACTTTCATGATATGGATCTTGAATTACTGTTTAATGATTCTGGAAGATTCATAGTGGAAGTTGTATAGTTTCTTTTATCTCCTTGTTACTAATGAGAATTGGTAGGAGATGATGTATGGGCTGATTTCCTAAAATGGGAAATGAACAAGCTTGATCTTCTTTGAGATGCTTACATCCATGTTGGTTTTAAAGATAGTTTGATCTTGGTAATTGAACGAATGGATGTTGTTAAGGATTTCTTTTGGGATATGAAGAAGATCATCCTTGACATAGCTGGCTGTTAGAAGTGTATGTAGGAGGATGTTCTATAGGAAGATGATGTGCAGTGTTTCTCTCTGTAGCCGTGAAGGTTTGTGGTGAGAGTTCTTGTGGTAGGTTGTTGTAGGTTGTGCATATCATTGTGGATATTTCCTTGGTACTACATGGTTACATTTTCTATGTGTTGATATTGGTAGACTTGTTGTGCATTTGATCTTTAAGATCTGAATTACTCTGGCAGTGGGAGTTCCTGTATGTGTCTTGTCTTCTTTGACTGGTTGACACTAGAACTTGTATTTTTTGTTAATGGATTGGCAAAAGTTTACTAATGTTGATACCTATGAGGTATGCGAGATTGGATGGTATAGCACGAGCTATGGGTGTTATTTTTAGTCACATGGGTTTATCAGTTGGATGGAAGCAGTCAGTCTGATTGTTGTTCTAACTGATGTTTAGTTTCTTGTTTCTAGATAATGACTTCATTGTTGTGTTCTATTTGAAGCTTTGAAGTTGAAATTGCTCCTGTATAGCATTTTGAACACAGTGAGGTGGTAGCAGTATCTTGTTGGTGATATCACTGGGATCTTTTGCTTGTGTTCGTCGGAATGGTGCTTATACACCTTGGCTTTGTATTCTTCTTCCACAGGTGGCATGTTGGAAGATGATAGGATTGTTGCCTGAAGGTGAACATCTTGGATGTTGGAGCTGATTTCTTAATAGAGCATGAGAGCATGTTGAGATCTATGTGGTTTCCTGGAAGGCTGTGGTTGGTTTCTTTGTTGGTCAGTGAGTTGCAGCTGGATACCTGGTCTTTGTTGCAGATTGTTCTGTGGACTGTTATCTGTTGAATCATGTTGATTGGGTGTCTTGAGTATTGCGAGGTTTTGAACTGGTGGAGCTAGTGTGATCTTAGTTCTTGGTTGCTTTGGAGGTGCCTGTGTGTCTTCATCAAGTGGGAGATTGTTGGAAAATGTGCCTCAATCTCATAGGCTAAATCCTCTGAGAAAGCATGGTCGCTGTGACATTCTTGGTGTCTGGCCGACTGAAAGTTCAATAATCTTGTGTTTTGCTCATGTCGCTGTGACTTTGCTTTTGTCTTGTCGAATGGACCTATCACTATGACTTGGTGCATTCGCTGTAACCCTTTGCAAAGTGGAAATGTCTCGGTGACAAAAGGGTTTGTTATCGGGTGCCTAGCGTATGTTGGTGTGACCTATGGCAACTGGAGTCATCGGTGTAACCTGTTTGCTTCGATATGAATTCTTAGCGATGGAGGGTTGTCTCACTGATATTTTTTCTCTTGGAGCCGTCGGGGTAACTCAAGTGTGTCGGTATGTGGTCCTAGCAATAGGGAGATGTCTCACCGATTGTAGTCATCAGGGTGACTTGAACATTCGGGAAGATCTCTTGCCGACTAGGAGATGTTTGGCCGACTGTATACACTCAAAGTAGCTTAAGGGTCTTGATATGAAGTCTCAGCGATGAAGGATTGTCTTGGTGACAATGTAACCTTCGGAGATATCGGGAAGACCCTTGGTCGAAAGGCTTGTTTCGATATGATATCTCATCGAATATTGGAAGTCTCACCGATAGCTTGTGGGGTCATCGGTTCGGTGTGACTCTTGGCGAGAAGTGGTTTCGGAATATCATGGAAACCTCGGTAAGAAGTCTTGTCGAAGGTTGATTCTCTCACCGACAGTGGAACACATCGGTATGACCTGAAGGCTTCGCTATGAAGTCTTGGCGACGGGAATTTGTCTCACCGACGGTGTGGGATGCGTTCGACATGAATTCTGGCGAAAGGTGAGCTCAGGGTAACTTGGAGACTTCGGCATGAAGTCTTGGCGATAGGTGGTGGTCTCGCTGACAGGGATGAAACTGAAGTCATCGGTGTAGCTCTCGGCGCCCGGTGAAAGGTCTTGGCGAAGTCAAATGTCTTGCCGACTTGGCAAGACATGGGCGCTCAGTATGTAGTCTCGGCGAAAGACATAAGTCTTGTTGACTAGTGAATACAGCGCTCGGGGTGACTTAAGACCTTGGTATAAGGTCTTGGCAAAGACAATAAGTCTCGTCGACTCTTGAATGTGTTCAATATGACTCTTGAGCTCAGTGTATTAGCGAAGATAGAATGTCTAGCCGATAGGAGACTTCGGAGTAACATGGAGGCATCGGTATTATCTCTTGGCAAAGAGCGATTGTCTTGCCGATGGGAAACCTGATATTAGTATGACTCTTGGTGACTATTTGGGTTTCGGTATGACTTGAAGACTCAATGTGAATTCTTGGTGATAGTGATAGTCTCACCGATGTGCTTGCTGAGGTCGATGTAACTTGTAAGCTTGGTGGAACCTCTTGTTGATGGAGAGGACTCTTGGCGACAATGTGTAATCAGGTCTTGTGGCATCAGGGAGACACTTCTAGTGTCTCACCGACATGCAACACAAGTTGATCGATGTTGACAGAGTGAAGACTATCTAACATGGTGCACGTGGACCAATCAGAGGAAGCAAAATTCAAACGGTTGGTGGTTGGATTTTCTGAATGGTTTGAAAGGAAAAATCTGCATAGGAGTGGAAACATCTATGACGATACGGATGCCGAGTTGGTAGATTGTTGAAGTGTGATCTTGAACCAATTCACAGAGATCCTGTTGAGAACAAATGCATATATGTATGCATTGGACGTTCTGTAGAGAAGGTTGATCAGGTTTACAAGCCAAGAAGCTGAAGAGCTGAGAGCCAGAGAGAGATCGATAGAGAAAGGCCGAGTGGCTAGCTGAAAGGTCAGAGCCATGAGGTCGAGACAGATAGTGAGAGAGGCAGGGTTATGCTGGAATCTCTCTTGAACATGAATGCTATGGTTGATCTCTCTGGGGGTGTTTGTGTTGGAGTTAAAATGACATTGAGAGGGGGGGGGTGAATCAGTGTCTTAACTATTTGACCAATTTTTAAAATATTCAAACACAGCTCAGAATTGATCTCAATATCACTCTGATTAAAGCATTCATGAGTTGAATGTAATCATTCATAAATAGAATTGAGAAAAATAATGACTTAACAGTGAACTGAAACAACAACAGCATAGTAAACCAGAGAGAACACAGAAGAATAAAGAGGTACAATATTTTGCCGAGTGGAAAACCCTCTTGGGGTATAAAAACCACTCCCTAAATGCCTTCTTGGCTTAATCTTATAATCAACTGTTCACAATGCCTTATAGGCTAATTTTTGAGCACCCACTCAAGGAGCACCAACCCCTCATTTAGAGATTTCTATCTCAAGGAGTACCAACCCCTCAAATTATGTTTTGAACAATAATAATGATTCAGAGGATTTCTCTATTTTCAGTTAAGCACATATCTCTCTATTTTCTCATCTACAGAGTACCTTAAAGATTCAATAACTGAATCCCCAAAATACTACATAGAGAAAAAATTTACAAAGTCTCTGCCTCTTTTATTGCAGAGTTTATCCATACAATTTCATACAGCCCAAGAAGGATAATCTTAGAAATACATTAACAACCAAACAAAAAACATATTTTTCTACTTCTATTTATACATCTTCCAAATAGGAAACTGTCTTCAGGAGTAACGATAGAACTACCAATCAAGCTAAGAGTCGTTCTCAACAAACCTATAACGTATGAGTTCATATTGCTGCATAAAAAGCATAAATGTCCACCACAGAAAAACATAACCTCTAATGCATGAATGACAATACTCAGTTAGGGCATCATATTGACTGAGATGCAGAGAGCAGTTAGAATAAAATGGTGAATATAAACTAGTATGAGCAGCATGTAACGCATAAATAAAAATACTAGACAAATCTGTAACTCCCATGGCTCCATCAACCACTGTTGAGCTTCCATATACCACTGATGAAGCCGTTACGGCTAGCAATAGAGGTGAAGAGTAGTTTATGAAGCTTTCTCATGATGGCGACCAGGCTAGGGTTCCATTCCCGGTCAGAAAGAATAATCACAAAATTTGCCCTAAGTGACTTTCTTTTCAATCAAAGACACATTATGTTGTAGGCAACTTTGACGTTGCCAGACAACCTTATGGTTGTCGCTTTCGCCAAGAACCACTAGAGTCGGGAGAAGTCATACCAAATACACAATGTCACGCCAAGGGCTCATAACATCCTTCTGGTCGATGAGACAAAAAGGTCCTCTCACCGAAATGAAACCAGCATTCGCTATCGCTGTGACTAAACGATATTGGAGAGACCTCTTGTAGACTTCATAAAGTTTTTCAGAGTCACTTGATACACATTGTCGCCATGACAATTCAATACCTATGTCGAAGGCCTTTGATAGAAACCCCTTGTGTGATGTCACTGTAACATACAACCTTCGGGGAGACCTCTCGAAGAAAGTTTGAGTCATACCAAAAAACTTCATTCACTCGGAGTCGCTAAGACCTCCCTTCAAATAACACAAGCTCTTACTGAAAAGTATCCACCAACCAAGGTCGGTGTGACATTGCACATTCGATATAACATTTCACCGAAGCAGTAACCTTATGCCGATGGGTATGTGTAGGATCATGATGGGCCAAAAAGTGGCAATATGATGGGTATGTGGCTAACAACTTTTTTTTTACCCAAAATTGATGAAACAAAAAGGGTTTTTAAAGGAGATTCTTTTTCCAAATATAAATTGCTTTACTTTGAATTTAATAAGTAATTATTATTCATTTTCTATTCAAATTCGACTAAAGTCCTAATTGATAGGTTGATTGAAAACATCTATAGCTTTCAAACGGTATCACATTTTTGAATCCAAAACATGCATCACATTCTATGCTTCATACTATAGGATTAAAAAAAATAAAAATTGAATTTCATGAAGTTTTACCAAGTTAAATTGGTTAGACACAATTTTATATATTTTTAAAATTGTCAATAAAAAATCATAATTAATTATTTACTTGGAAAAAATTACAAAAAAATATACATCACATCGGACATGAGTCATCTACTCATATCTAAAATCTTATAAAAAATATTATCATTTTATTAGTTGGGTGGTCAGACAGACACCTACTTCTTATTTTTTCCCTGAAATTTAAGTACTATTGCATTGAAATTTCAAATTTTCACCAAATAGATTTATTTATTTTTTAAACAAACCTAGTAGTTTAGAAACTAGATTAAATTTTCTATAGATTATATTCTTACATATTTTTGAAATAATATAGATAACTTATTCAAATTTTTACATCAAATTGCATAATTTTGATTTTTCTTATTTTTTTGCCACTTAAGGGCATGTTTTTTCCATGATGATACTGCACATACCCCGATAAGACATTCAATGCAATGGTCGGTGAGACATAAAAACTTCAGAGAGACAAAATACCGAATACATTATGTTTGGCCAAAGAAAAACTCCTCCATGTGATGTTCGGTAAGATAAAACCACTTCGCCAAGACCTATTACAAAACTACTCAGCTCTTGTCGATGAATTTCCATAAGCATTAGTCGGTGAGACATAATCCTTTTTGTTAAGACCTTTCACCGAAGCCTTAGACTCTTGCCGATATACTTTATTCTAAAGCGGTTCGGGGAAACATTGCATATTTGATGAAACATTACACTGAAAGCGATTTCCTTTGTCGATATGCTCATTCATCCACCATCGGTCGGTGTAACATTGCAATCTCGCTGTGACTTCATACCAAGGGTATTATACTTTTCTGATAGACTTCCACATGCACTGGTCAGGGAGACAATATGATTTCGCTATGACCTCAACCCGACGGCCAAACATATGCCGAAAGGGAACACTTTCTATCGCCGAAACAAAAGAGAATTCTTGCCGACAACAGCCTGTAAGATAAATTCAATTGCCATGACATCCGAAATGTCTTGCTGATAGGAAACTCATACATTTCAAAGTGGATCGGGGAGACCCTGCCATACTCATGCTAATATGTGTAAGCCGGATATGCAGAGAAAACCATCCTAACAAAGAAACCATCTTTCAAACTTTGTCAGTCAAAGAGATAGCATTCATAACTTGAACCAGAATTCTCATCATCATGAAATTGAAACATAACAGATAGCTTTCTGTAATAGCCAAGAGACATCAAAGAAGTGCCATTATAAATCATAAGGATCAGATATTTTGTCATCAAGTACAAACCATAAACACAACTGAGATCCAACAATTTGCTACCAGTTGTATCCAGATGAACAAGATGTAATCTCTGAAAGGCTAAGACCCTGAAACTGTATTGTAACTTCCTATTGCTGAATAATACAATGGCTCGAACTTTGGAGAGTGGGGTTTTTTACCCGAAAGGGTTTTCCCCACGTAAAATCTTTGTGTTATATTTTCTATAGTGTCTTTCATCTGTGTTGTTGATTGTTGTTGACTCTACATATGTTTCTCTCAGAAGGATTAATGTAGGAAATAAACTGTCTGTTCCACATTTGGACATAGTTGTCTGTGTCTTTGAGGTAACCTAATCGAAATTGAAAGTCACCGAAGGCACTACTGTATGGATTTTTCACTAGATGCGCTCCTAGATTTCCTTACAGACATGTGGCAGATACTGAGACTTTCGATCCACAACGAGTGAGTGATCTTCAACATAGATGTCGAGTATGACGCTTGTCATGAGGTTCTTTGTGAGGACAATGTTGTCCTAGTGAACTCATAGATTGATCTTGAGATGTACAAAGGACACTAGACGATATTCAAATTGATAATGGGAGTGTTGATTTGTGGCATTATGGCTCTAGACTGGAGGGGTAGAGGATTCAGTCCTAGTTGGGGGCTTACCTAGTATAGGATGATCTAAAAGTGGACACTCTTCTTATGGGGCCCAGTCATGTTGGCCTCATTGTATCATGATATGCACCAATTCATATATGGCCAGGGTAGAGGTATTGGTGGTGGCATGACTTTGCTACACATCTGGGCATGGGAGCATATAGTCGTGCTAAGACCAATAGTGCATATGGCAGATGTGGCCCCAAATGAGCATGTAGTCTTTCGATATAGGGTCTAGATTACACTGCAACATCTAGGGTAGTTGGGGATCCCATATTGGTGTTAATTCATTGATGATATGACAATATTTAGATGGTAGCCATGGTTGCAAATGCCTGCTTGGTATGATGACCAACAACAACTTTCCTTTGATCGACATATCTGATACATGTAGGGTCGTGAGCACACGATAATCTAGTGGTACCTACCAGACAAAGTGGCCCATCACTTCAGGGAGGTGTAGGATGCACCAACATAGGACTATACAACTATATTCATGAGGACTACTAGGGAGGTTGCATAGGGGCCAAAGATACAACCCCAAATAGTGATTAACGATTTCAGATAGCTTGTGGCCAAGCCTTGGGTTTACGACTAGGGTCAGGTAGATGCTTGAACCACTTTGATGTACGATGCATGGTTCATGCCTCCCTTGAGACCTATAGATCCAACAGGGGCACCTCCATAAGGAAGGCCCAAAGGGAGAGGCATAGGCTAAGGCAAAGGATAGGGTCAGTAGGGCGAGCCTGTTGGATAGAGGCAGTAGGATCAGGGGTAGGGGGGATAGGATCAGTAGGTAGTGGAAAACTCCTAAGATGCCCAGATTCAATTACTAATACAAGAGTGGGACCAGGCCTGCCAATAGTTTAAAATTGTTATGGGTGAACAGGACAAGGCCTGTTAGTAGGTGCAAGCACTTACCCAAGAGAGGGATCATGAAATACAACTCTGCTAGACTGTTGATATATAGTTGGCCCAAGAGACTAGGAGGCAAAAACAACTAGAGGTTGTTTCTCAACAACAGACACAATAGGCACAGGGGCAGGTGGATCAGATAGTGGAAACTCACCTTTATGGGGCGACGAGAGAGGAGGTGTCCTACTACATGACACTTTATTATTGAGATGTCCCCCCAAGTCGTCACAAGCCCAATTTTGAGCATAGGAGCGAGGTTGCACCTAGTGTATCAGGTGGTCAACCCTCTGTTAGGCAGCCAATAGGTGGTCACCAAGACCAGTCGGATCACAGGGATTGAGGCAACAAGGGATAGCCCCCACCTCAATTTTCTAGACACATTTTTGATACAACCTAATTTTATACATGTTATACTCTCAAATCTGCACCCCTGCTAAGTTATAGAACTTAGCAATTTGGAGCAACATGGGAACACTCCTAGGCTGTGGGTCACCTAAACTTGGAGTGGACCTCCAGATAAGGCTGGCTCCTAAATGGTGTCACCTAAACTACTGCTAACTAATGCTTTTATGAGGAAAGAGTAAGAAGGAAACATAAACTGAAATTAACTAAAAAGAATTTAAAAGGTGATGCACCAAATACTAACTAAGACCTGCAAACAACTTGCACATAGTTCAAACAATGAAAAATATTCGCTTACACAACTCACTTCTGTATGTTTCTCGCATATGTACTTTATAAGGAGGCTTTAATCCTGCATAATTATTTTACAAAGAGGTCCTAATGCTCAAACTCCTAGGAGGAAGGCAACTTCACAGCTAAAAGCTATTTGCATCTTTGACATAGATTATAACTTGCATTAACATATTTTTTTTCTTAAAGGTGCTAAACATGAGACATAGCTATAAGGAAATGAATAATACCTCACAAATAACTTGATCAAATCAATTGAGTGCACACAATAAAGCAAAGAACAAGAAGGAAAAACTTTGAATCACTGATATCCAAGGTCTTCACTATTATTCATGTCCAAAAAAGTTACAAGACTGCTCCTGCTGAAAGATAACTCCAAAGATGAGTTACAACACTACTAGAAAGAAATAACTAACTTCAAAAACTCTGTTTGAAGTTACTTATGCAAAATTGAAACAACTATCCCACACATGTCCTTCTAGAAACCTCTAGTCGAATGCATCAGAAAGGCCAAAAAAAAGCTTCCAAAACTCCTCCAAAATATCTCCAAAGTGAACAAAAGTCAAGTCATGAACCAACCATACCAAAAGCATGACAAAACTACCTCCAAAATGTTTCATTCCCTCCAAAACTCAGTGAAAGATAACCCACACTTCCCACATGTTGGTCAACCTCCTCCAACTTCCCCAAATGCATGACACAAGTCATTATTGTTCAAACATGCCTTCAACCTATTCTGAATCACACCCTTTGTGTTTGTAAAAGCCTAAGACCCAACTATAATCTCTTGACTTATACATATCAACACAAACTTTTATATTTTGCATTAAAAATAACACTTTGACTAAGTGATTTATAATTATATCACTTAATCAAAATGTTTTACATTTTGATTTGATGCAAAATATTACATTAGCACATTTGTGCTTTGAAACAAAGTGAAAATGTATAAGGAAAAAGGGACATCTCCAAACACTTAGAATATAAAGGGAAAATAAAAGTTCATTAGAAAATGAACTCACCATGGGGATACATTAGTCTCACTTCAATTTTTTAAAAGATAGGCGAAAAAATGCCTTCTCTCTTGTCGACATTCATTAGGGTATGAAACCATAGCACACAAAACCAATGCAAAAGAAAGAAATAACATTTCATTTTAAAATAGAGCCTTAGGAGAACTCTTCTTTCCATTTAACTAGGGTTTCTAGAGGCTTCTATAGACACTTTCTTGGCAGATTTTGTAGTTATAGCAGCTTATCCAAGAGATTTTCATGCCAAATTGATGCAGAGCAACCAACACTTAGCACAACTTGACAAAATTGAAACAATGATCCATCACAACAATGAAAAAAATTAAAAAAACTTGATTCACTTGATAACTTTCATAAACTGATTCATCTCAAACAATGATTAATTGCATTTTATATCACATTGGAAATATTACCATGGCAGCCTACAGTTAAATGCAACAAACTATCATTAATAAATTTCACAAAAAAAATAATGAATACAATCGCTTCAATGAGATTGAAGATAACATAATTATAGACTTTTCCTCCAATTTTTATGAAGATCCAACGATGGAAAAGAAAGTTATTGCATTTTTCCCAAAACTACAAACCCTAGGTAAGGTTCAGACTCGCCCTCACAAAAATGGTCATAACTTAATCAAATATTAATGAAATTTGATGAGACTTGAAGAAAATGAAAATATATTCATATGAAAAAAAAATTAAAAAAAAATTAAGGTCAAAATATGGATTGTACAATCTGTACCATCATGTTTTTCAGACTGCAATTTCTGCACAATATTGTTAGAATAGGGAAATCTCACCAAAATGATCATAACTCCCACACAACTCAATAAAATTCAATGAGACAAAAATAATTATAAACTATAAAAAAATATATTTCCATCCATATATTATACTCCTTGGTATGAGGCCATACTAGGTCGTACAATGCACAACTTCAGCCTGAAAACAATGTAAGAATCAGAAAATGCACACAAAATTGAGGTTTCCATTCACCAAACTTCAAAAATAATGTACCCAACCCCCAATTCGAGTTTTGGAGTGTGTCCTTATACATTTCCAACCAAAACCAACTATTTTCAACCACCGTTTGATTAGTTTGTTGACAAAACACTTTAATGACACTTTTTGACAAGTTGCTTGACAACTTTTTTGAGCAACTTTTACAATTTTTACAATATTTGCCTAAATTTCACCAAATGAACAAAAATGGTCCTAAACCACTTAGGATGGTCTCAAATGACCTTATTTACATCAATAAACCCAAAACAAAGAAAAAAAAAAGTTTCACAATATATCTCAAAATTGCATCAAGGGTGCTCCTGCACCACAAATCGACACAAAAAAGCTTGGGTGAGCTTACCAGGTGATCTCCATTTCCTTTCATTTTTTGTATAAAACATGCTCTAACTCAAGCTCTATTATGAAAAATAAGGAACATTTCATCCTTCTATATATTTATACATTGCTTGCTTTGCAAAGGGAAATGATGAAAATTCTTGTCTTTTGTGCATTTTCATTTTGCTAACTCCCATAACCGTGGCCACAGGGTTTGTAGGCATCAAAGTTTGGTTCTTCACTTATGCCAACTTCTCCACTCTTGCATTCTAAATATTTTTTTTTGAAGGCCATGGCCTCTACATTTCTTTCTAGTTTCTGAATTTTTCCTTGAAAGAGTAAACTCTATTTTCTGAAAGAATATTTTGACAGCGTAATGTTCGTAGAAAATGCACATTTCGAGCCTATCCTTGCTTAGAAAATAGCAAAAAAGATTGTCTTTTCAGTAATTTTCAAGGGCTCTCACCTATATTTTCCTTCTATTTTTTGGAAAATGGCCATGGTTTGGCCTCCTACTTCAAAACCCTAGCATTGAAAAAGGATTCCACTTCTTTATTTTGAGAAATGAAGTTTCATTCCTGAAACCCTACTCAGCTTCTCCCATTTCAGTTGATTTTAAAACATGTGTATTTCTATTTTTATTTTCACTATGATAGATCTATCAAGATCATAATATGAATGAAACTTCATGAGAGGTTAACCA
Organism: Sequoia sempervirens; assembly: GCA_007258455.2. Classification (NCBI taxonomy): domain Eukaryota; kingdom Viridiplantae; phylum Streptophyta; class Pinopsida; order Cupressales; family Cupressaceae; genus Sequoia; species Sequoia sempervirens. The sequence continues at coordinate 210,703,655 of VDFB02000015.1, read as the reverse complement.
GTTGAAAAAAAAAGCTATCTCATTCAACTATTCCACAAGAAAATGATGCCTATTTATTTCATTTTTTATAATGGTTGTGTTTTTCCCTCAGAGGCTTCAAGGGTTTGAGCTGGGAAACAAAACCCTAGACTTTGATGTTGTATCCATGCACTATCCTCTTGCTTATACTCATGGTCTTATAATGGCACATGTACCTTAACATGGTTTTGTGGGTCTTGACAAAGATCTATCAATAGATATCACTGTATTCTCTTGGCAGTAAAAAGGATTTTGAAAGTCTTCGCATTGAATATTTGATAAAAACCTTGATGTTCATGTTTAGGCATTTGATATCCATACAAGGCTTCCATTTCACTATCTATCTTCTTGAAGACCATGGAGCTATGTTGATGCTCACATGACTTCCCATCTATGTTGTTGTTACTATATGATTTGGTTGTTTTTATTACCCCTGGTAATGTTATGAAAGAGATGTTTTATAACTGTCTCTTCAAGACTGTACCCTTTTGTGCTCTTTATGACTTCAACATTGTCTTCATGGTATCCTTCTAGCTTACATAATGACATGAGTAACTTGACTGTCCCAAAGATGTGTATATCTTAACACTAATCTCTATCCAATTTCAATTGGGTGGTCCTCCTTTGATATTCTGCATTACAAGACTATATGATAGCCCCTTAACGGTATTTTATAACTATCCTTCAATCATTACTTTTGTGTTTGTATTTGTTCTCCAATTAACTATTGGGAATATGATGCCATTTAATTGTAATCCTAAACATTATTTCATGTATATCCTAAGTCATTAGAAAGTGTTCCCCAACACTGGGATTAGAAAGAGATTAAATTTGAATGAAATGAACATGTTAATTGACATTTGTAATTAATTCTAAATAAAAGGAACATGTGGGGATGCCCATGAAGAGCTCCTAAAAAATAGGAGCACATGGGACACCCACATGGAAGGTGGAACTCACCTTGAGTTAAGTTAATTTTTTGGAGTAAGAGATAACACTTTTGTAATGCATGTGAAGATCCTAGAAGTTAGGGATTGATGTTTACATGCATGGAGTTCAATTAGTTCAATTCATATTAGTTCAGTTCAATTTAGTTTAGTTCAGATCAGTTCAGTTCAGTTCAATTCAGTTTAGTATCAGTTCAGTTTAGTTCAACTCAGTTTAGTTTAGTTATGGTTCAGTTATCTTCAATTGCATGTAGTTAGTTTTAGTTGAATGCTAGTTTACTTCAGTTAACTTGGAATGCATGACTAATGACTTGAGTTGCATGACAAATAACAGGTGATACATTCAGTTAAGTGGGGATGATCAATCATGCATGATATTTGCATGAATGGTGGAGAGATATGTTTCAGTTAATAGAGATTGACTTGGACCCACCTTGGGCACCCAAGTTGGAATCTTGGAGTTAACGTTTTTACATGCTAATATATTTTATAAGGCTGAGATAAGTGGGCCCATTCTTGGGCACCAAATTTGAGGATAATCTTAGAAGATATCTTTAGAATCAACGTTGAGTTATGACTTCAGTTTGGGACACCCAAATGGATGAAGGACTTGTTTTGGCATTGTTCTTCATAGTCGAACTCTACTTGCAAAGAATAGGTGTGGGTTTTTTGAGATAAGCATTGTGCTTTGTAATTGTAAACTCTTTAGAGTTTTCAATGCTCATTATTGTCTATTAATTGCAGCAAGTTGAAGAGAGTTTGATCAGAGTTTATTGCAGGTTGTGAAGAAGAATTATTGAAGGAAAAAGAAGCATCTCAAGCAAGGATTGATAAATAATTATTGTAATCTTGTTCTAAGGTTAAATAATACAAGCACTATTGATTCTAGTGGGGGAGTTTTTTCCCGAAATGGTTTCTCCACAGTATATGTTGTGTCACTTCTATCTTTTGGTCTTATTCATCTACAATCTTTTGTCGACTTCTACAAATGGTAAAATGAATCTAAACAGATAATCATATACAAAGAAATTGTAACAAAGAATACTTAATTATATCTACAGCTACAATAGTTTATAAAGTATTAAGCTACATAATTACCTCCATTTTCAACATTTGGTATCAGAGTTGAGGTTGGGTAGAGTTTGGGATGCCTCTCTTAAAATTTTGAAGGTTTTTTGGTTGTAGTGGGAGCTTTTACTATTGTGTTATTTATGATTTTGGAAAATAAGTTTGTTACAATGAGTTTTAATTCTCATTTAGATATTTAAAGATTCAATGGATCTAATTATGAGATGTGGAAACTAAAAATGGAGGATCTCCTTGAAGAAAGAGATCAATGATTAGTTGTTGGTAATGAGACAAAGTCACCTACAACGATGTCAGATGAGGATTGGGCTAAGCTTGATAAGAAGGCAAGAGGGACCATAAGATTATGTCTTGTTGATGTTGTTCTCTTGAATGTTTCAGAAGAAACTACTGCATATAAGTTGTGGAGGAGAATAGGTGATATTTATCAAACTAAAAGTCTTACTAATAAGTTGTATCTAAAAAGAAAGTTGTATTCTTTAAATATGAAAGATGGTGATTATGTTGCAAATAATTTGAATGCTTTTAATTTGATTCTAGGTTACTTAGCATCTGTAGATGTAAAGCTAGAAGATGAAGATAAATTAATAATGTTACTTTGTTCTTTACCAGAATCTTGGGAAAATCTAATTGTTGCTATCAGTGGTAGTGGTGTAGATCCGAAGATGGACAATATAATTCTTACTCTCCCATCAGAGGAGATGAGGAAGTCTAAAATGGAAATCCAAGATGCCCTGTTTGTAAAAAGTTAGGCCTAAAAAAAAGGAACCTAAGGGAGACAAGGAAGGAAAGGGTAAGTCAGAAGGACAAAGTAAGGTAAAGTGTTGGAACTGTGGTAAACTGGGACATGTGAAGAAGGATTGTAAGAACAAGAAAAATAGTTTTGATTCTTCTACAAAGGAATCCTTCGATGACGGTAATCATGCTTTGATCATTTCATGTAAAAATGTTAGTGATGACTCTTTGTTTGATGTTAAAGAGTGATCTTCATGAGGAGGATGGTAGTCATGATGCCATGTGTAGCTCATACCATAGCTCAGTGGGAGTTGTTGGCAATGATGTGGATGCATCATTGGTAAGGTTATCTTCATGTGATTGGGGATATGTTTTTTTTTTACTTGGTTTAGAGTGGTTGCTATTATGTCATGGTTTACTCTTGACATGCATTTAGAGTTTGGCATGGTACTTGTTCTCTTGAGACTAGGATGGATATATGTTATGGTGCATGTGATCTCTTAGTAGGAGATGGTTAGATCATGTTGTCATGTTTATGTTCCTGATTGGAGCTTTGACATTGATCTTGTGTAGTTCTCTTATGTATTTGATACATTAATCATTTTCTTGATTAATTCATGATAGTGTTGTGTTACATTTGGAGTTTGGCATGGATTGGTTGGTTACAGGTCCTCATGGATACTTGGAGAAATAGGTGAGGCTTGAGTTCTCTTATGGTAAGAGATATATGTTGGAATGGTTACTTGTAAGAATTTTTTTTTCAACAGTAAATACTAAGAAGCCTACACCTTGGTTAGACGTGAGTTCAACACACTCGGTGGTTTCACATGCCTCCAAAGAGGTAGTTTGGATACAAAGACTTGGGAAAGGTATTGATTTTAATTGCAAGTAAGTTAAACTTGAATGTGATAGTCAGAGTGCTATGTGTTTAGCCAAAAAACCTATGTATCATACTTGTACTAAGAATGTTGATGTTCAATGTCACTTTGTGCGAGAAATGGTTGAGAGTGGGAAGGTATTAATTGAAAAAGTTGACACTTTAATTAATGTTGCAGATTTTCTTATGAAACAAGTTCCTACAAATAAATTCTCTTGGTTTTGAGTATTCATCATTTGCTTGGAGCTTCATGATTATGTAGGTTGCATTTGAAGTTGGCATGGATTGATTAGTTGGTGCAGGAAGGCCATTGGTCTTGAGTCCTATACTTGATTTATAATAATGATTCCTTGTTTAGAATAATTGCAATGTATAATGTCAAGTGGGAGAATGTTGGGAATATGATGCCATTTAATTACAATCCTAAATATTATTTCATGTATCTCCTAAGTCCTTGGAAAGTGTTCCTCAACACTAGGATTAGAAAGAGATTAAATTTGAATGAAATGAACATATTAATTGACATTTGTAATTAATTCTAAATGATAGGAAAATGTGGGGATGCCCATGAAGAGCTCCTACAAAATAGGAGCACATGGGGCACCCACATGGAAGGTGGAACTCATCTTGAGTTAAGTTAACTTTTTGGAGTAAGATATAATACTTTTGTAATGCATGTAAAGATCCTAGAAGTTAGGGATTGATGTTTACATGCATGGAGTTTAGTTTAGTTCAGTTCATATCAGTTCAATTCAGTTTAGATAAGTTCAGTTCAGTTCAGTTTAGTTCAGTTCAGTTATGGTTCAGTTATCTTTAGTTTCATGTAGTTAGTTTTAGTTGAATGCTAGTTGACTTCAGTTGACTTGGAATGCATGACTAATGACTTGAGTTGCATGACAAATAACAGGTGATACATTCAGTTAAGTGGGGATGATCAATCATGCATGATATTTGCATGAATGGTGGAGAGATATGTTTCAGTTAACAAAGATTGACTTGGACTCACCTTGGGCATCCAAGTTGGCATCTTGGAGTTAACACTTTTGCATGATAAGATATTTTATAAGCTTGAGTTAAGTGGGCCCATTCTTGGGCGCCAAATTTGAGGATAATCTTAGAAGATATCTTCAGAATCAATGTTGAGTAATGACTTTAGTTCGGGATGCCCAAATGGATGAAGTACTTGTTTTGACATTGTTCTTCATGGTAGAACTCTACTTGCAAAGAATAGGTATGGGTTTTGTGAAATAAGCATTGTGCTTTGTAATTGTAAACTCTTTGCTCATTATTGTCTATTAATTGCAGCAAGTTGAAGAGAGTTTGATCAAAGTTTATTGCAGGTTGTGAAGAAGAATTGTTGAAGGCAAAAGAAGCATCTCAAGCAAGGATTGATAAATAATTATTGTAATCTTGTTCTAAGGTTAAATAATACAAGCACTATTGATTCTGGTGGGGGATTTTTTTCTTGAAAGGGTTTCTCCATAGTATATGTTGTGTCACTTCTATCCTCTAGTCTTATTCTTCTACAATCTTTTGTCTACTTCTACAAATGGTAAAATGAATCTAAACAGATAGTCATATACAAAGAAATTGTAACAAAGAATACTTAATTAGATGTACAACTACAATAGTTTTATAAAGTATTAAGCTACATAATTACCTCCATTTTCAACATTAACTACCAAGAAAAAATAGCTAGCAACAATACACAAAGACATGAAGCACCTCAAAACTGTGTTAAGTTGTATAAAGAATAGTTTGGAGAAAGATTGTTGTCAGCACCTTTGACATGTAAAGCATCATATGGAATGTATAGATTGTCATTCATCTTCCATTGTCCACCATATCCATTATTCACTGGGAAATGATTTCAAAATTATTGTACAAAGAATACAATGGTTTGACAATGACCTAACCTCTTGTCATGCATCAAGTATCATTGTCATCCTTTAATGCCTTATCAAAGAATGCCTTGTTAAAATTGCATATTGTAAAGGAAAAGCAATCCAAAATTTGGTTGTCCTCTATTGAGATGGAGGTCTTGGTCTTTCAATTTTCCTTCTAGACTGTCATACTGATTTACAATGCATTTATATACAAAGAACCTCATGTCCTTTTATAACTATGAGAATAATGACAGTGCTAAGCTACTATAAAGATGAAAATATTTATGACTCTTATTGTGATGCCCTTTACTTTGGACTATCATATGCCATTGTTTAGAAACTCTTATACCCTACCACTACTTACATCCTTGTAAAGAGATTTAGGACACCAAGCAAGTCTATCATATATATACCTAAAACTGGATCTTCACTGCCCTTTAACACTATTGCTGCCTTTATATGTCACTGTTATGAGATCACAGTTTTGACAATAAAGGATTGAAGAAAGGAAGTTGATTGCTTGATTTAAAGGGATCCCTTTCCATGTGTGCAAAGACAATATGGTGACATTGTATAAAGAGAAATTGAATCTCCTTGACCATGAGTTAGTGGACATTGACTATCAACCCTTGCCACCCACATAGAACCTATTCAATACAACTCTTTATGGAATGTACTTGTTCAGTGATCACACTATCCACTATGAATATTAAGGTGTCCACTCTCATCTCTTAATTGATTGTCATTTATCTTTATGACTATTACTTCTCACAACACCTTTAATAGGGAAAATTCACTTGTCGACACACAATAGAAGCATTCTACTCATTCTTAAGTCTTTTCTTATTGGTCAATTCTATGAAGAGGTAAGTTAAGCTCCTTTCTTTACTTTCAGACATCACAATTCATGTTTACCTTTTCCATTTGTCACATGCAATTCTTGTTATAGCATGCTTGGCTTCTCCATAAGACAATAATGGATGTAATATTTTTCATTTAAGCAATGATACATACCATGTCAATGTTGTAGCTAAATGAAAGTATGGACCTATGACCTTTTTGATGACTCAAACCCTTGGATACCTACATGCCATGACTGTACTTGTCAAATTATTTGACTATTTTGACATTGTCTGTGGCCTCTTATATCTCTACTATTGTTGTCATAGTCATGCGAAGGGTTATGATTGTTCTTTGCATTACTCTTCTTCCATATTGTAGGTCTGTGACTGTAATGAATGGTGCTTTGATAGGACCTCATTGTGCCCCATTGATAGTCCTAGACTGCTCCAACCTTCATGATTTATCCTTAACAATTGCTTGCTGCCCCTTTGATCTCGACTCCATGTGATCACTTGCAAACATTGTAATAGTCCTAAAAGATGATTGACTTATTTGTCTCATCCATAGTCATGCTGACTATGAGGATGATAGGTGGTTCTTGCTCCATAGGCTGCTAATAATGTATGCATGCATCAATTATTACAAAGAGCCTCTTTGATCATTGCTCTTGAAACCCTCTATCACTATACCCTTCATTTCTTCAAAAGTGCACTAAACACAAAGTAACTCTTGAATGCAGTGATTTGTTTTGATTCTTTAGTACTATCTTTGAGGTTTATATGTTGTAGAGAGATAGCATACTTCTATCCTAGTATGATAGTTGAATGCCCTCATCCATGAAACACCACTGCCTCTTACTCTTATGCATTTAGAAAGCACCTTTCAGGAGTTAAAATTGCAATACTTATTAATCATTATGTTGTATCTATGAATATAAGTATCACACATGCTTATTATGAAATTAAAACTTGATTAGTTGCACTTAGGGAATTCCTAAGGTTAAATATGCCTCATACAACAGGAATACTGCTTCTATTACTGTAATTGTTATGTAGGCCCTTGATTGCACTGAGCACCTAGTCACATATTTGCATTGAATGTTCCTGGAGCTCTTCCTACTGTTGTGAGTCACTATTCTCATCAAGGTCTAGTGTATAAAATTTCATTCCACCACAGTCCTCTATTGCATTGTAGAAGCACCTTATTGAAAAGAATTTACTTTTATAGTTTCATTGCTTGCTGATTGTGCTTTGACAAATTTTATGTCCTTTATGAGCCATCAATAAAACTCCATATCCAGAATCAAATAAAGCTCCACTTGTCATCTGTGTTTCAGTATTCATATCTCTTCTATCAAAGGAAGCAATTCTACCCATTTGATTTATGTTCCATGTCTGGTTTATTTGGTTCCATGTGCCAATTTTGTTGTGTATTTTCACAATTATCACAAAATTCATTTGTTTCTTGGGAAGAGACAAATTGTTTTCATCTTTGAATGATTGATGTCCTTGTTCTTGTTTCCTTCTTTACTGATCCTTGAAAATGATGACAATAAAACACAACTCATATCACTATTTAACTTGACTTTGGACCCACTTAAGAAGATTGAAAGACAAATCCAGCAGAGTAATATTTCCAAGAAGAAATGACTGACCCTTTGATCAACATGATGGCAGCCTACTGTTCGGTTCATTATGAAAAGATGAAGAGTAATCCTTCTTGATAATTCACCTAGTTTTTGTTGCATCTTTTGAATCTGATAATGAAATTTGATCAACTAGAATGATTCCATATTGATTTAATGTATCAAGAATAGGTTTATCATCAATTTGATCAAGTTGCTCAATTTCCTATCCCTCCTAAAAGACAAGAGGGAAGCATGTTGGGCTCAACCCTCATGGGAGCCACATTTTACTCCACATGTTGTAACCAGATGAAACAAAATAGTAACAAAGATCTAACCTATACCTGCACAAGGAGCAAACATGTTAGACAAAATAGAGCATATGATAGATGTGTTTGATAACTCTCTTGTTTTCTTGGACATCTATGATATCCTAGCTATTTTAATGTTTATAAGGATTAGATTATATGTTTATGGATTTTTTCCTATGTACTAATTGGTGATCCTTCATTGCTCTAACCAAACCTCTTCTCACAAATGTAGGAAACCTTGGAGCAACAGGGGGCAAACAACAACTAGAGGATAGATGGGAAGGAGGACTGAAGCTGATGCAAGGCACCTCAACTGGGATTCACCATTCATGCAATGATAGGTCCCCCTTCTTTACATATGCATTTCCTTTTATCTATAAATGTATAGTTTTTTCTTTATATGCATTAAAACAGTCAATCCTTTGGCTTGTGAGGGACACTATACACTTATCATTATCAATAAAGATTACATTTTTGGAAAGATTGTGCACTTTTTCTTATGTTATATGCATCTACATAAGGCAATATAATATTGTAGTCTTTTGACATTTCTTTATGCACATGAATGTGACATACCAGAGTTAATATGTACCTTCTTTTCACATGTAAAATATAAACAACACTACCTATTTGGGCTAGTAGCAAAAATAGGTAACAATACATGTATGCATTCATTAGCTCATATTTTATAGCCTCTTGTATATATACTATTGATTATAGTTACACACATTGATTCTAATATTTGTACCATGACAGTCATTTTTGAGATATATATATATATATATATATATATGAGATGGCTCGATGCAAATTTATGATGCAATGCATTAATGATATGTGATGTGATGTTCTATTTATTTCATGTTATGATTATGTATGGAATGTGATGGATGAAAATGTTTATGTTATGGATGCACTTCTTTATTTATGTTGTGTGGTATGAGATGATCAACAATGTTTTGTTTATACCATATGTGATATATGATATGGATGTAAATGCAATGGATGTTTTCATTTTCTTTTTCAATATCTTTCTATGACATGTTATGAGATGGATTTTTTTTTTTTCATGTTTCCCATATGATGATGTCATTCTTTATGATTATATAGGATGTATGTATGCTAATGATTTTTGGATGCATTATGATTTTGGTTGACTGTCATGATACCATGTTAGTGTGGAAAGAAGATAGGAGAATAAGATGAATGGATTGACCATTGATTTTAAGATTGATTCAGAAGTCCAACAAGTCCATGACACATTAACACTTTATTAGGTTATTGTGATGTGATGGATGATTTATCATATCTAGGATTGGGACTTTCTGTCATTCCTTATGTTTGATATAACACATAGACACGATGCATCATGGTATTGAAAACTAGGATGGTGTTGTATCTAGTGCAATGGAATTTGACTCTATAAATAGATAGGATAATCCTTTTTCACACCTTGACATACAAAATCCTCGTTGGAATGTAGTTTAGAAGTTTAGAATATCTCATACCAAAGCATACACAATAGTCAATAATCTACTCTAGACGACTTCCATACACACAACTAAGCAAGTGTGCACCAAAATTATTTTACAAGAATACCCCACAAGCACAACAAACGAAAGATAATGATTGATGCCCCATTCCTTTCTCTTTAAATTGTTTAGAAATCATCAAGAGGTCCTAGAAATGGGTCGATAAGATAAATCATAAGAAAATATTAAAAACAATCAATCAATGTTATCTATATCTCTTTCCAACGTAACATAGCTAAGGTGATTTTTGATGTTGATGTCCATTGGAGGAAGGATGCATCCTAGGAAATGTTTATCAGATGTTTTTACTAAGACTAAGTGTGTGATAGGTCGTTGATATAAACACTACTGACTTATTTATCTATGATCTAGACTTTATATTTTGACACTTAGGTTCTCACTTCACATCCTGTGACACTTGTTTTTCTACTTGGCTTACCAAAGTTTGAAGATGATGATTGATTTATTATGGATGAAGTTTTATTGTAGGTGAAAGTGAAATGGGATGGATGGTTTTGGGATTTTATGGAATAATGTTTTTGACGTTTTCTAATGTTTTGAGACTGTTTTTGGTATTTTTGAATGTTTATGTGAATGTTTTGGTTTTCGATTATTTGAGGTTGTTTAGGGTTTTCTCTAAGTTTTCCAATGTTTTTATGTTTTTTCTAAGTTTTCAAATGCTTTTATGTTTTCTAAGATTTTGACCAAGAACCTAACCTAAAAGACTATCCTAGGGGTCTCAGGGGCTTATCAAAGATGAGCCTTCCCTACATTATACACACAGAGACCATGTGGTTCGACTGACTTTGACCTGTTATTGATGAGATATGAACACTTGATGGATTGTTAGTTTATTATGACAGACTCCTAACCTAAAGTTTATCGGGGGCACATCAGTGATGGCCTTGCCTACATTCAAGCTTAGAGACAATGTAGTTTGACATGGTTTTGTTTCTAGATTTTTGATGTTTTGACCTTTTTAGGGTTTTTGATGTATTTTTTATGTTTTGGATTTTGATATGTTTTGGATGTTTTGGATTTTGACTTTACAATTTTCTGATTTTTTTTGGATTTTAGTTGTACATGATTTTAATGTTTTGGGTTTTTTGATTTTGCAAGTGTTTTTGAATTTTGATGAGATTTTATGAATGTTTTTGGGAATTTCAATGAGATTTCGAATAACCTTAAGATATATAAGAACCCAATCTGATGCAACCATACTGAATTAACCCCAAGTGTGATTTGATAGACTACCGTGATATAGGCAGGACAAACTGACCTTAAGAATATGCTAGGTAGTACTAAAGGGGAATATGGTACTTTACAATATCAAGCTATGATACGAACGAAGATGGATGATGGAATAAATAGGATGCATGATGTGATGGATGAATGTGATGCGAAGCATGATAAGCTAAAGAGTCAAAGAAGGATGTAGGTACTTATTTATGCAAGGTTCTTGTTTTCCAGGTTTTCACCAAGGTATTTTCCCAAAGCACTACTGAATTGGTTTTCACTAGAGGATGATTTTTTTTCTTTATTTTTTTCAATCCTTTTTCTTTTTTTTTTAGATTTTTATCATTTTTTGATTTTTTGGTATTTTGTATTTACACCCTTCAAGCCTAGGCATAAAAATTTTTGATATGTAGACTACTGATTGACTCCTACAAGGGTTCTCCTTCAAGCGTTGACAATTGGTAAGCTCCTGATCCATAGCTCGTTGTGACAACAAATGGACCCAACCAATTAGGCTCAAACTTTCCTGTACTATTTAAATGAGGAAAAATGGTGAGTTTTCTTTCACTTCTAGGGTTTTGGACCTAAATGGAGAAAGGCCAATTTTCCTACCTTTCACTCAAGAACAAACCCTTGAGATTTCAATGCAAAAGAGATTGAAATTTGACAAAGGGAAGGTTCTATGGATTTGATGATAACTAATGAGGGGTTCACCGCCAAGTGTAAACTTGGAAAAGAAAATGTTGGAAAAAATAATGTGATATGCAAACAAATGCTAAATGACCTAGAAAGATAAACAAAATGCAATAGAAAACTATGAAACTGGAAATATGCACTTGGGAAACTGAAGGAGGCAAAATGGAGGTCTGGATCACTAAAAAAATTGTTGTTGAAGTTGACTTGGACTCATATGCTAGGTTGGGTGAATCAATCCAGTTTTCTAGAAAATGCACTAGAGCAGGTTTTAGCCAAAAGGGTATCCAGATCTGCAAAAATCTTGTTCAGGCCTGTATAGTGGGACTCATTCGCCAATAGTGGTGAATCAATCCACTTTTTCTGTTTTGAAAATTTTGAAGTGGATTATGTGACTCTTGGTCTTCTTTGTCCTTCCTAGCCTATTTTCATATCTGAAACTACAAAATACCTCCTTTAGGTCTTCTCCAAGCTTCTCCAAGGCTCAATGACAACTTTGTCAACTTTTAGAGACTTGAAAACTTTTCTCCAACTTTTCTCCTTGGTAAATCTACAACCTATCCCTACAAATCACACACAAGAAGAGGGGAAAATGTTGTGGAGGTTAGTGAATAGGGGTTTTCCTTTGTCAAACTGGTGCAACCATAAAAGGAGGGTCCTCAAAGAGAACAATCTAGACCGTGTAGCAAGAGTCACACAATAGAAGCAACATGGAATATGGAGGCAAATGCAGATTCAAACATGATCATTAACAGAAATCTCAATTACAATCGGTCGATAACATCCAGGCTTATAGATTAAGCTCACAGGCCTGATACGTTCATGTTCAAAATACAATATTCTTATATGCTCCTTAATGCGAGCTAAAATCTAACATCTCAAATCTAATATTCTTTTGGCTAATCAACTCTACTTTTCTAATTATCTATTAAAATTATTTATGTCACATCTAGAGATCTAGAATCATCCGCGTCGGCCAAAGATCATTACAACCTCCAATGAAAGAAAATGTAATAGACGCATGAATAGGTCGGCCTCAAATTTGAATTACTCCTCGGTGAATGCATAGGAAAAAGTGTGGACCTATAATTAATCTTGGGGACACTCCATAGAACAATTCAAATCACACCGTCAAGATTCGCAAGTTATGAGAAAAATCCATGAGATTGAACTAGTTGTTAGGTTTGAAAATTATTCCAGTTCTGATTCAAGAAATTGCCATAAAATTCGAAAGCGATAACTTTCCAAAAAAATATCTAATCGCGCTCAAATCTTGGAATAAGGAAAATGAACATTTCCATGATGTACACATAGATCCACAGGGTCTGGTGAGAAAATATGTTGAATCCACCAATCATGAATTGAGAAAGAAAAAAACAAGAACAAAAACTGAAAGGAAATATTTTTGGTTGATGCAAGATTGCCAAGAACCAAGGATGCTCTTGCATCAGACATCCGATGTTATTTGAAAAGTGAGTCCCTCACTTTATAGGGGCTAAAGGGAAACCAAAATGGTCTACCTCAGCCCGAGAAATCCAACAAGAATCCTCCACGGCTCTACCTTTCCACTTCACAAGATATTCTTTGTATTGTCTTCCATGAGTTTTCATCCCATCTCGGATATCCAGAATCTCTCCAATCTCATCTAACTGTTGTTTAGGAAACTGATTCTCCAATTTTTCTTTACTGTCTTCACTGAACTCTACTTCATGGTACTGATGTAGGTCTGCAATGTTGAATATAGGTGATATACCCATGTCATCTGATAACTCCACTTCATATGCATTTCCTGAATCAAACTTCTTCAAAATCCTACAAGGTCCAAACTTCCTCATCTTTAGCTTATTGTATGTGCCAACTGGAAATCTTTCCTTCCTAAAATATACCATCACTTTATCTCCAACTTCGAACTCCTTATGTCTCCTCTTTTCATCTACTTTCTCCTTATACTTTCGGTTCATATCTTCCAATTGCTCCTTCACTTGAGTATGCACTTTCTTCATATGTTTTTCAAATTCCTCTGCTTCTGCACTTCTTTTTCCTTCCATACTAATGTCTCTCAACTCTAATATACCTCTAGGATGAATTCCAGTAACAATCTTAAAAGGTGTCTTTCTGGTACTTCTGTTCACTGAATTATTGTAAGCAAACTCTGCTTGTGCAAGGACTAAATCCCAACTTCTGGTCTTCTCTCCAACCAAACATCTCAGCAAATTTCCCAAACTCCTATTTACTACCTCTGTCTATCCATTATTCTGTGGGTGAAAAGTAGAACTGAACTTCAATTTTTTCTTTAACTTCTTCTAAAGTGTCCTCCAAAAGTAACCAACAAACTTTGTATCTCTGTCTGAAACAATACTCCTAGGTAATCCATGCAATTTGACCACTTCCTTGAAAAATAAGTCTACTACATGTATTGCATTTGTTTCCTTCTTACAAGGTATGAAATGTATCATTTTATAAAATCTATCCACTACCACAAATATAGAATCATTACCTCTCTGTGTCTTCGACAAACCAAGTATGAAATCCACATTGATATGCTCCCAAGGTCTCTCTGGAACTGTCAAAGGATTATACAATCCAACATTCTAACTACTTCCCTTTGCAACTTGACAAACTCTGCAACTATGCACAAATTTCCTAACATCTTTATTAATCTACGACCAAAAATAATTCTCACTTACCAATGCTACTGTCTTATCAATCCCAAAGTGTCCTTCCAATCCTCCACTATGTTTTTCTTTCACCAAGTTATCCCTCATTGAACTCCGAGGTATACACAATTGATTCCCTCTAAACAACATATCCTCCTAAATGAAATAATCCAACCACTAACTCATATCCTCCAAAATTGGTTCTCTACAAGCTCTCCAAGGTTCTGCAAAATATGGGTCTTCCTCATACAAGTTCTTCAATTCATCAAAGCCTAATACCTCCACTCTCATCTCTATCAGTAAATTCCTTCTCCTACTCAAGGCATCAACAACTCTATTTGACTTTCCACTCCTATGCTTCAAAAAAAAAGTATAACTCTACAAGAATTCTACCCACCTCATGTGTCTCTGATTCAACTTACCTTGACTATTCAAATACTGCAATGCCTGATGATTCGTGTACAACAAAAACTCCTTAGGAAACAAGTAATCTCTCCACTTCTTCAAGGCTTGGACTATGGCATAGAACTCCTAATCATACATTGAATATCTTCTCCTAGCATCATTCAACTTCTCACTTAAATAAGCTATTGGTCTTCCTTCTTGACTTAATACTACTCCAATTGCATTTCCACTTGCATCACAATCTACATGAAATACCTTATTAAAATATGGTAAAGCCAACATAGGTTGCTCAGTCACCTTTTGTTTGAACAACTCAAAACTTCGGTTTGCTCCAGATGTCCACCTAAAATCCTTCTTGTCTCCTCTCATTGTTTCTGTCATAGGACTGCAAATAGAACTAAAATTCCTAATGAACTTCCAATAGAAACTAGCCAATACATGAAATGATTTTACCTCTCCAATGCTTTTCGGTGTAGGCCACTCAAAAATTTCTCTTACCTTCTCAGGATCCATCTTCAATCCATCCACAGATATCAAAAATCCCAGATATACCAATTCTTCCTTCATGAAACTACACTTCTTAATGTTTATCAACAATTTCTCTTCTCTCAACCTCTACAGAACTTGTCTTATATGCAACATATGTTCTTCTCTACTCTTACTGAAAAATCAAGATGTCATCCAAATAAAAAATCACAAACTTACCCAAGAATTTCTTCAATACCTCATTCATCAGCCTCATGAAAGTACTCAGTGCATTTTTTAGTCCAAAAGGCATCACCAACCACTCATATAATCCTTCATTTGTCTTGAATATTGTCTTCCACTCATCCCCTTCTCTGATTATGATTTGATGATATCCACTCTTCAAATCTATCTTTGTAAAGTATCTAGCACCACTCAAACAATCCATAATATTATCCATCTGGGGCAAAGGAAATCTATACTTCACCGTGATCTTGTTTATTGCTCTAAAGTCTATACACATCCTCCATTCTCCATCCTTCTTAGGTGCTAACATAGTAGGTACTGCACAAGGACTTAAGATTTCTCTGATCAAACCCTTCCTCAACAATTCTTGCACTTGTCTATTTGACTCTTCATTTTATGTAGGTTTCATTCGATGTGATGCTTTATTAGGAAAACTAGCTCTAGGAATCAGATCCATGCAATGACTAATACTCCTTACAGGTGGTAATCCATTAGGTACATTATCTGAAATGATCTCCTCATACTCTATCAACATATCCTTTATCTCTTCTGGTTGTTTTTCTACATGCTTCAAGTCTTCAGTCTTCTTAGGAACCAAGGCATAGCACATGTTCTCATGTCTCAATCCATCCAAAAATCTTCTTCCATCAACTAAACAAATTCTAGCACTCGTACAAACCTCAACTTTAGGAAAATCCTCCAAGGGCAACAAAGTCTGCTCCATCCCATTAGCAACAATGGTATATATGTTCTTTCCATCATGAATAGCCTATCTATCATATTGCTAAGGCCTTCCCAACAAAACATGGCATACATCCATAGGCATGATATCACACAAAACTTCATCATGATAATTTCCTATCTTCAATTTTACCAAACATTGTTCACTTACTAGTATCTTATGCTCATCTTTAATCCATGCTATTTAATAGGGCTTCGATTGTTTCAATCTCTCCATTTTCAATTTGCTCACCATTTCTTCAAAAACCAGGTTCACAGAACTTCCACTATCAACAATCACTTTGCAACATTTACCAGCTACCTTGCATCTGGTCTGAAAAAAACTCTTTCTCTGCAACGGTTCCTGCTCCAACTCACTTTGACATAATACTCTTCTATTCACCAACACTTTTCCATCTTCTGGTTTGTTAGATGATTCAACATGATCTTCCTCAACAAAGTCTATTCTTCTATTCTTCTCTATATTTCTACTTGTCTTTCCTTGATTACATTCAAATTCTCTATGTCCTCCACCACACTTAAAGCAAGTTCCCTTGAATACTCTTTTCTCCTTATTATCTTTTCTATAACCCTCATTCTGGTAACCACCATATCCTCCTCTCTTGTAAGAGTTTCCATCACCTCTATGGTACAAATTATCATTCTTACTCACTTCCTTGTCCTTATTCTGATCTGCAAAAGTTCCTCTTCCTCCAGTAAAAATTCTTCCTCTCTGAAATCTTCCACCTCTTCCTCTCTATCTCTTCTCATGTCTTTTATTCAACTTCTCTTCTTCTTTTAGGGCACATTGACATGCCTCTTCCACACTCTGCAACTTGATCAAACTGATCTCATCCTGTATAGACGACCTCAAGCCATTCACATATGTGGCTACCTATTCAATCTCATCCTCTGAATGCCCAGATCTGATATTCAACTTTTAGAACTCCTCAATATACTTTGTCACACTTGACTCCTTCTGTTTCAAATTTTATAGCTTCCAGAACAAACTGATCTGATAATCTGCAGGCATAAAATTTGTCTTTAACTTGTTCACCATCCGATCCCATGATCTTATCTTTTCTTTTCCTCTTCTTCGCCTATCTATCTGCAAATGTTCCCACCAAAGGGATGCATGTCCTGTCAACTTTGTACAAGAAAATTTCACCTTCTTGTCTTAAGCAATACCTTCAAAATTAAATATTTTTCCATCTGTGTTATCCAATTAAGCAATTCATCTGAATCCAACTTACCACTATAATCTGGTGGATTGAAATGGGGTTTTTTATTTTCTCTAGTTAGGGCTCTTATGAACCTCTCTTCTCCCTGATCTAGGCCAGGTTGATCTTCTCTTCCTCTTTCTTCTTGTTCTTCTACCTCTTCATCACTCACATCATCAACTGGTTGACCTCTCCTCTAGGCCATTTCAACTACATCTAATCTAGCAACAATTCCTCTCAACATCTCTATTAAAGTTGGGTATGCATTTCTACGCACTCCATTTCCTCTAACATTTCTTCTTCCTACCATCTTTACACAAGTCCTATGCAGTTGCAGTTCGGATCCTCAGTCTGCCACCCCATAACAAATCTTCAACAAGACTCTATGAATTTTGGCAATCTCTCATGGATCGAATCTTGCTCTGATACCAGTCTAGTGCAACCACAAAAGGAGGGTCCTCAAAGAGAACAATTTGGACCGTGCAACAAGAGTCACACAATAGAAGTAACACAAAATATGGAGGAAAATACATATTCAAACATGCTTGTTAACATAAATGTCAACTACAATCGGCCAGAAACATTCAAGCTTACAGATTCGGCTCACAGGCCTGATACATGTTTAAAATACAATATTCTTATATGCTCCTTAATGCGAGCTGAAATAGAACATCTCAAATCTAATATTCTTTTGGCTAATCAACTCTACATTTCTAATGATCTATTACAATGATTTATGTCACATACGGAGATCTAGAATCATCTGCGTTGGCCAAAGATCGTTACAACCTCCAATGAAAGAAAATGTAACAAGTGCATGAATAGGTCGGCCTCAAATTTGAATTACTCCTTGGTGAATGCATAGGACGAAGTGTGGACCTATAATTAAGGTCAAGGACACTCCATGGAACAATTAAAATCACACCGTCAAGATCCGCAAGTTACAGGAAAGATCCACAAGATCAAACTAGCAGTTAGGTTTGAAAATTATTTCGGTTCCGGTTCAAGAAACTACCATAAAATTTGGAAGAGATAACTTGCCAAAAAAAGATCCAGTCATGCTCAAATCTTGGAATAAGGAAAATGAACATGTCCAAAATGTACACATAGATCCATAGGGTCTGGTGAGAAAATATGTTGAATCCACTAGTCATGAACTAGGCAAGAATAGAACAAGAACAAAAACTGAAAGGAAATATTTTTGGTTGATGCAAGATTGCCAAGAACCAAGGATGCTCCTGCATCACAAACCCCTTGTTGGTAATTAAACCTTGAAATGAAAGAAAATATGGAAAGAGAATGATGAATGAACAAATAGCAATGTTGCAACTTACCAAGCCCTTGCAATAAGATGTTACAATCATGTAAGTAATGGCTCTAATAGATGTAGACTTGGACTCTTACTTGATGTTGATTGATCTTGAATGCAATGCTTGTTTGAAACACAAATCCTACATCACAATTGTTAGCTCTAAAGCAACATGATGCAAGCAATTTTTGACATGATGATTGACAATTGAAGAATGCTCTGAATGCTTGATAATCTACCCTTGAAATGCTTAGAATACTCTTGTGAATGCTCAAATTCTCTTATGAACTCTCTTGAATGCTTGGGATGAAAATGAGTGAAAGAACCTTGTATTTATACTTAATTACGCAAGAATTCCTAAAATTACAACACTACAAGCCGACATCAGATCTAGGAGAATAAAATCATGCTAGAAATTTGACTTAAATTTGAATTTTGGTCACACAAGACTCATTTTTCCAAGGTGGCGAATGAGTCCCATTACACATAATTTATGGGACCAAAAATGAAAAGTGTCTAGAAATGTGTGAAACCTACATCGGGGCCAAAAAGACCTAGGTGGGACTATGAGTCCCAAACACTAAATTTAGGCCACACAAGCTAGGAACACCTGAATTATGATTGGTTATTGATTGGTGTCAAGATTATCCTTGAAAAGGTGTCATAAATGAGGCTTGTGGATGCAAAATAGGGCCAATTAAAGCATAAGAAAGTCCAATTATTAATGAAAAACCTAGAGGAATGTGAAAGTGTGTTACAAGACTTTACAACACTCCAAATAAGGCAAGATTAATGTTAATTGTGATTAAAATTATGTTTATAATGTTTAGTTAATTGATAAAACCCTAGAAAAGTGTGAAAGTGTGTTACAACACTTCACAACACTTTTGCAAGGCACCATTAAATTCCATTAGTTCACAAGGGCCTAAGATCTAATGTGAATGTGTTATCTACATTACAACACTAAATCAAGGCAACACTAAGCCAAAATCCACAAGGAGGACCCAAACAAGTGTGAAAAATGTTAAAGGATCCTCTTTTCAACTCTACAACTATCCTAATTTGGATCATTCTTCTAATTTTGTTAAGGACAAGATCCCCACCTAGAAAGACCAAATCTTAATCTTCTTGCTATAGCTTCATCTCAGTCAGTTTTGATATGCTTGTAAATTATTGAGAGCATCAAGATGACACTCATTCACTTGAGATACCCTATATTCTTCATCAGTGATCAGATTTTGTAGTGACACTTGTAGTGAGGGAAGCTCGACCTCAATAGGTAGGATGGCTTCTAATCCATAGACCAAGGACAATAGGGTTGCACTTGTAGGTGTGCAGATGCTAGTTCTATAAGCCCATAGGATGGGGTTTAACTGTAGAAGCCAGTCATGGCCAACTTCATTGAATATTTTCTTTACGATTTTCAAAATGGTCTTGTTTGTAGCCTCAGCTTGACCATTTCCTTGGGTGTAGTAAGGGGTAGAGAATTGATGTTGGATGTTAAATTGTTGGAAAAACTCTCACATCTTGATTCTTGAAGGGTGTCTCGCTATTTGAGATAAGGGCTTGTGAAACATCATAGTGACAGATAAGGTAATTCAATATAAACTTAGAGATCTATTTCCTTGTTATGTAAGTCATAGGAATAGCTTCCATCCACTTAGTAAAGTGCTAAGTGGTCATGATCATGAATTTATGGACATTAGATGAGGTGGGGGTAATCTTTCCTATGAGTTCAAGCCCCCATTGCAAGAAAGGCCATGGTGTGACAATCGGCTGGAGCTCCTGCATTGGTGCATGTATAAGATCTCCATGTTGCTGACACTGGATACATTTTTGCACATACCAATGAGGTTCTCTTTCTATGGTTGGCCACTAATACCTCTTCCTCAATAATTTATTGGATAAGGTTATTCCACTCGTATGGGAACCATATATTCCTTCATGTACTTATGTTAAGGCGGTCAAGGCTTCCTCTTAGCTGGGAGATCATAGTAATGTCCCCTCAATGCTTCTACAGTATAAGGTATCATCTAAGATGATGAATCAGCATTCCTTCTTAACGAAGGTCTTCTTAAGGTTGGAGGTGATATCAGATGGGAGGGTACCTCTACTAAGATGGATGAATATATTGTGATACCATGGGGAACCAGGACCAATGATTACACACAAAAATTCAGATTCAGGAATTTTAAAGGCTGATATGAGAAGGTGTTCTACCAATAATTCACATTAAAGGACATGTTGATGGTTTTTTCTACACAAAAACAACTTAGAAAAAATATAATATCCTATCTCTCTTGAAAGGTGAATCTCTATTAGCAAGCTTCAAGAGATAACCCCAAGGTCTCTAATGTAAGGTCTTGACAATGCAATAAACAACTCAGTGATAATATGTGATAATGTTGGTAATCACAAGGGGCCTTACAAATGAACAATGTTGGAAGTATAATTATCATCAAATGTAGCAATGTGGTGATGCTTGATTCTAAAACTAACCCAAATTCAAAGAAATAGCAAAAGAGATAAAGGGTTCAAAGATCCTATTCTAACTCGTAAGATCAATCACAATAATGATGAATGCTTCAAATGGATAGATCCCTAAGAAAACCAATCTCTGCTTCATCAAGGACAAGCCCACAACTCCACATAAATGGTGCAATATTCTAAGAAAACTGAAGGATTTTTAGACTATGAACATTCATCCACATACCCAATTACTAGCACAACATGAACAAACATCCACAATTGAACTTAGCACAATATGAGGCCCATACTAACTTTACATAGCAACTTATAGTCAACAAATTGCTAAAAGTATGGACCGGAGATCAATCAAACATCATTCACAATTCACCATCATTGCAAAAGAACTGAAAAAGCTAACATTTAACATTGAGAATCAAAAACAAGAAACCATAAGGTTGTCAAAGCTTAAAGAAAAGTTTTCCAAATCAACAATTAAATCACACTAGCTTCTCCAAAATTTACATAATAGTCTTCCTACTCTCTCTCCTCTCCTACAACTACTAACTTGCATAACCTAAGTTCTCCCAACTTAGCCAATTCTAGATTTCTAACTTTTCTAACTCTTTACAAATGAGAAGGCGCATTCCTTTTATAGATATCACATTTCAATTTCAAAGGCTAGGATTAAATCAATCCAAGGGCACAAATAAATCCTCTAGAAGCATCAGGCAGTTACCTTAGGTTCGGAAAATGTGGTACATCATCATCCAATAGGATGTGTTGATGGTGTTTTCTACACAACAACAACTTAGACAAAATATAATATCCTATCTCTCTTGAAAGTTGAATCTCTATCAACAAGCTTCAAGAGATAACCCCAAGGTCTCTAATGTTAGGTCTTGAAAATGCAACAAACAACTTAGTGATAATATGTGGAAATGTTGGTAATCACAAGGGGTCTTACAAATAAACAATGTTGGAAGTATAATTATCATCAAATGTATTAATTTAGTGATGCTTGATTCCAAAGCTAATCCAGATTCAAAGAAACAAAAAAAGAGATAAAGGGTTCATAAATCCTATTCTAACTCCTAAGATCAATCATAATAATGATGAATGCTTCAAATGGATAGATCCCCAACAAAACCAATCTCTGCTTCATCAAGGAAAAGACCACAAATCCATAGAAATAGTACAATATTCTAGGGAAACTGAAGGATTTTCAAACTATGAACATTCATCCACATACCTAAATATTGGCGCAACATGAACAAAAATCCATAGTTGAACTTAGCACAATATGAGGCCCAGACTAACTTTATACAACAACTTACAATCAAAAAATTGCTAAAAGTATGGACCGGAGATTGATCAAAAATCATTCACATTTCACCACCATTGCAAAAGAACTAAAAAAACTAACATTTAACATTGAGAATCAAGAATAAGAAACCATAAGGTTGTCAAAGCTGAAAGAGAAGTTTTCCAAATCAACAACTCAATTACATTCGCTTCTCCAAAATTTATGTAATAGTCTTCCTGCTCTCTCTCCTCTCCTACATCTATTGACTTGCATAACCTAACTTCTCCTAACTTCGCTTCTTTATAAATGAGAAGGAAAAGGAATTTTATAGATATCACATTTCAATTTCAAAGGCCAAGATTAAATCAATCCAAGGGCACAAATCAATCCTCTAGAAGCATCAGGAAATTACATTAGGTTTGGAAAATGCGGTACATCATCATCCAATCCACATAATTTTGTTATAGCTAGGAGCAATGAGAGAAAGCAATATGCCACCTCAATCTTGATAAAAAAAAATATGATTGGAGAAATAAAGCATCATCACATGTCCTTGTTTGAAACACATCCTCCAGTTGGCATACAATTGGTGGCACAGATTCATATGCAGGACCCACATACACATAATATTCAATTACAATCTTTTCTAGATTTTCCTCTTGGCACGAATCCATATGCAAGTCCCCTTTGATTTATTTAATCCTAAAAAAACAAATATAATCATTAGTAGCTCACATGTGAAAATCCAATCCATAAAACATTAAAATTAAGCATAAATAAACCCTTGGAAAATTTAACTCTGTCATAAAATTTCAGAAATTTAACCCTATTAAGAAATTTCAAAGTTTAGGAAATTTGCAACAGGAAGTTCAGGAAGTCCGTTAGGAGGTGGATTTTCAAAGTGACAGGAGCTTCGAGGAATCCGAAACATGAAGGATTTTCTAGGCGACAGAAACTTCAAGGAATCCATGACAAGAAGGATTTTTCAGGTCATAGGAATTTCGAGGAATCCACGACAGGAAGGATTTTCTAAATTTCTTACCTGGTCGAAATCTTTGAAACCCCATAACTTCTTTTCTAGAAGGAATTTTCAAAAAGTTCAAAAAGTGACCCAACCTAAGTTTTCATCCTCTATCCATAGGTGAAAAAATTATTTACATATGACTTTGAAAATTCACTTCAAAATCCCCATTTCCAAAATCCATGATAAGTGGATTTCTCTGAAGCCCTCAAGATGCCTTAAAATATTGCCTTCATCAAATCAAATCTAGACTTAACCTCAAAATAACCTCCTAAAAAGAGAAAAACTAAAAATTGAAAAACCCAAAATGTGGAGATGCAAAAAGAAAAAAGGAGGTCCCTACTTTCAGTGGGGTGTGTGTGCAAAAAGTGCACAACAGGACGTTGTGTGGGATGTCTAACAAAGACCCAATTGTCGCCATGACATCTGTTGCTTGATTGTTCATACGAGGTATCTACTCAAAGGTTATATCAATGAAGAAGTCCTTGAGACTTTCTACGATCTTCTTATAAGGAGTGAGTTTATCACCCTTGGTTTGGTAGTCATTGTTGACTTGGTTTACAATCAGTTGTGAGTCTCCATTAACTTTTAACTCTTGTATCTGCCATTGGACCGCAATCCTTAGACCTGTTATTAGAGCTTCATACCTAGCAATATCGTTGGTACATGGAAATGATATTTAGTATGACTTTGGAATACAGTCACCTTGAGGGGTGATAAAGAGAATGCCCGCCCCTGATCCATGTTGGGTATATGATCCATCGAAGTTCATTTTACATTGACCTGTTGTATTGAGGAGAAAGACCGATTTGTTAGGAAACTCAAATACCAAAGGGTTCTCCTCATAAATGGGTGCCTCAACTGGTTGGTCTACAATAACTTTTCCTTTGATATCCTTTCACTCCACATACTCTATTCCAAACTCTATCAAGATCATTACCTATTTTTCCATTCGCCCAATGATAGTTTCTTTAGATAAGAGATATTTCAATGGGTTGATTTTAGCAATAAGCTTGATTTGGTGTGCAAGCATGTAATGTCTAGATTTTTGTGAAGAAAAGAACACTGCCAAGCATGCCTTCTCAATGGATGAGTAATTCATTTTATATCCCACAAATTTCCTACTAATGTAATAGATAGCTCTTTCCTTTCCTGTTTCATCATGTTGGGCTAGAAGAGCACCTAGTGCTGCTGAAGTTGATAAGATATATAGGATCAATGGGTTGTTTGGTATCGATAGCATGAGAACTGGAGGTGACAATAGGTATTCCTTCATTTTTTGAAAGGATTTATCGCACTTCTCATCCCACTTATATGTTATTCCTTTATGGAGAATATGCGAGAAAGGGTGGATCTTTTTCGACAGTTGCGCTATGAATCTCCTAATGGATTGCAAGCTTCCTTGTATCCCTCTCATCTATTTCAATGTTTGTTGTGGTTCCATGTCTAATATTTCTTTAACCTTTGCTAGAATTATAAACTATCCCTCTTTGTGGCACTATATAGCCAATGAGCTTGCCTAATGTAACCCCAAAGACACACATTTTTGGATTCAATCTTATCTTATACTCTTCAAGCCTATCAATGATTGGTCCCAATACCTCTATGTGCTCACTCATTTTTCTTGATTTGGCCAAAATATCATCCACATAGTCTTCAACTATTTTATGGATCATATCATGAAAGATTAGGGTCATCACCCTTTGATAGGTTGCTCCAACGTTCTTTAGCCCAAATGACATCATGTTCCAACAATATGTTCCCCATGGAAAAGTAAGTGTAGTTTTATGTTGGTCCCCCTTTGCAATCATGATTTGGTTATAGCTTGAAAATCCATCCATGAGTGATAAAATTTCATGTCTAGTTGTTAAATCAACAATGATGATGTTGGGAAGAGGGAAATAATCTTTTGGACATGCTTTGTTCAAGTCCCTAAAATCTATGCATATTCTAATTCCCCTACTAGGTTTGAAAACTAGTACCAGGTTGGAAACCCACTCAGGATAATCAATTGGTTGGATAAATCCAACATCAAGGAGCTTTTGTAACTCTAGTTTAACCAGTAAGGAAATTTAAGGGTGCATCTTCCACAATTTCTATTTCATCGATTTGGCTAAGGGATAGACTACAAAGTGATGTACCAATACTACTTTAGGATCGAGCCTCGACATATCTGTGTATGACCATGCAAACTTTTCTCTTCTCTCTTTTAGGAATGTTGCTAAGTTTTTATGTTCCTTCATCTAACAATGATTCAGTATAAAATGTTATTTTAGGTGCCTCTTATGTTCCTACATTCACTAGAGTAGCCTTTTCTGCTAGTACTCCTAATTTTTTTGGATGCATTTCACTTAGAGGGAGATTGAATCCCTCATCCTTGGGCACCTTAGAGAGGTTTTCACCTTCAAACACATCCTTTATTTTTACTATTTTGTGTCTAAAAGTGCCACAGTGTGGTTTTTACTTAAAGACCTACATGCTATTCTCATGTCATCAATTTTGCAACTGAGGGATTCAATCGTCTCCCCATGGTATGCATGTGTGTCTAGTTGTATATAAAATCCTACTTTGTGATCTCCACATGGTAAGTTGTCGTAGAGTCCCATGAATTTTGAGATTGCCTCATTTTTTTCAAACATATCTAGAATTGGTGGTTCTTGTTGTTCCCAGTCGATGAGTTGGGGGTATACTAGGATTAGTTTCATTGTTTGGCCGTTCGGGGTGAAAGATGTTGTGGATATCATAAAGAGATAGTTATCCTCAAATAGGTCAACAACGTCAAGAGAGAAGTCATCTAGGGTAGTATCACGTGATGTTGGTAACCAAGAGGAAGTCTCAACCCGTTTAAAAGAAGTATGCTTACCAATAAGGGTAACCTTGCTAGTAATACATCCTAATCCAAGATTCTTTGGATGTCTCTTAGGAATGATGGGTTCTAGCAAACCATTATCATTTTGTCCCAACATTTCATTCTTGTTGTACCCCCATCCCATCATTAGCTGTAAACCTTTATTATGATCTTCCATAGGAAGAATGGGCATGGGTAGGTTGTCTTGATAAAGCAGTTTAGATACATCTTCCTCATTGACATCCTCTTTGTTCAAATCCCCCCATTTGGTGAAAGTGGTAGATGCAAGCTTTAATATTTTAGTCTAGTGCAAGAGCACATGGGTGATTGAGAAAACAACACCAAACAAAAAAAAATGCAGTTTAATTTTTAGTTTTATTTTGTTTTGGTTCTCTGTTGCAGCTAACATAGATGTAACTTCAGAAGCAACAAAGACATTCAATGAGAAAATTCTATTTTTTTAAACAATTACAAGATTAATAAAATAAAATGAAGCAGTCCATTGACTATCCTTCAGTATGTCGTGGGGCCCAATTTTTGATGGATTCTTTCATTTTGAAGATAAAAAAAAATCATCAAAATTACTTTGTGCAACACATAATTTTTACTTATGGGGGGGTTTCAAGTCATTTTGGATAAGATTATTAAATGGATATTCATTTTCTTGGACATGTCTTTTGCTATTCCTAGGTAACCATTGGAAGATTATATAGAATATTGCAAGAGAAATTTGAAAGAGTGCACAAAAGTGAGAAGGCAAAAAAATGCTATGCAAGGGTCAATGAAAGCTTGAATGACACAGTAGAACAAGGGAGTGGCTAGGAACATGAAAAGAATTGGCCAAGAAAGACAAGAGAAGAGGCATCGACTTGTGAGAGAGCAGAGAGTGAAAAGTGGGGGTGGAAAAAGTGTGCAACACTTAGGGAGAAGCCAATAGGATATGAGGAGGTCGATAGACTCATAAATAGCTAGCCAAGTGAAGATAATAGAGGCATCAACGCCATAGGGGAAAAACATATTGAAGCCTGCATGAGGAGAGTGGAGAAGGAGCATGGGGAAACAAAGAGAGGCCACACCATTGAGAAGGGGCAGTATCAATCTAAGGTGGAGAACTTGAAAAATTGTAGAACTGATAGAAACAAGGGGCTGCATTAGAATGGAAGGTAGGATATGAACAAAAGGTGAGTGTGAAGGTGCAAATCTTGTGATGAAGCTAAGGAAAATTGGAAATAGGAGTGGTAATACAGAGCAAACATTTTTCATATAGTATAGATTAAATTAAGGAAGAGTAAAATACATAGAAGGCACATGGGAGAAAAGAGGGATTGCACAAATAACCATGAATTTAATATTGGAAAACAATTAATTGATTAAAGTTTTGATGGTATTTAATTTGAATTTCAATTGAATTTAGTTCATATGAATATTTGAGTTTGCATCAATTTAATTGTTAAATTTGAATTGAGTGTTCAGTTGACAACATAACTTGTCAGATTGAATTAGCAAGACTATGAATTGGTTGGTTTTGGATTTTCCAAGAGGGGAGACCTATGTGCATCAAAGTCACTTTGTTGATAGGTGTGGGTTTCCCATGAGATTAGGGGAAAGAGGTATTTCTCCCAACACAAAAGTGTCCTTTAGATTATAATCTCCACAACCATTATCCTTGATTATCTCTTTGATATCAAGTATGTTTTGCACAATGGAAATCTTGGATTTTGAGGTAGATGCAAGGGAAGATGGGTCAAAAAATGAGGAGGATGTAGGCACTTCGTCATTCTTTGGTATTTGGGGGATCTTGTAAAACTTGGCCTCAAGGTTCTTGCAGTAGTAAAAAGGCTCAGGATCTCCATGAATGGTGACTTCTTTTTCCTTGAAGCAGAAGTTGACACATTGGTGGTATGTAGAAGCTACATCTTGCATGGCATGAATCCATGGTCAACCAAGCAGGATATTGTAGGGGGGATCAAGATTTAGGACTTGGCATGTAGTCTCAGCAGTAATAGGTCCCACTTGGATAGGGAGCTTGATGATGCCTTGGGATACTCGTTCTTGATCATCATAAGCTCTTATGGTTGTACTCTTTATTTTCTCAATAGCATCCTCTGAGTAACCCAATTTTTTGACCAGTTGAAGAGTGCAAATATTTAGACCAACACCTCCATCTACTAAGATTCTTTTGACTTTATTCTTATGAACAATGAGCTAAAGATGTAAAGCACGATTATGTGATGGTTGCATTAGGAGATCGTGTTTTGAGAAGGTGAGAAGATGGGAGTAGTGATGTGTCTTACCATACCTTGAAATTGTTCAATATCAATATTTTCAGGGACAGATGAAGTGGATAATTCTTTTTCTAATATCTCCCTAGAGGTGGTCAATAACTTCAATAGTTCCAAGATAGAGATTTGTGAAGGGGTCTTCTTGAGCCAATCTAGGAGATTGTAGTTTCTAGGGTTCGACATTGGAAATGTAGGTTGTGCCCTAGGTTGAGATGAAGCTCCTTGGAGTGTAACCTTGCTATGTTGTGTGGTGACTTCACACTCTGCGCTAGGTCCTTTGATAGTAACCACTATTACAACATTATAACAAGAGGCGGCCACATTACAATAGACATGCCCTACATTAGTGTAATTCTTCCCCTTTCCATTTTCGTTCCCTTTGCTATGATCCAACATAGTGGTCTTGTATATCTTGAGATCTTGGTTACTTGTTGGTACATAAATGGTTACGTTTCCCTTTTCAATAAGATCTTGGATGATATTTTTCAACTTCATACAGTTTGACGTTTTGTATCCTTTGATTTTGTGAAAGTCACAAAGATCCTTTTCATTATACCAAGGTGGTTTAACTAGAGGTTCTTGGTAGTTTTGAAAATTTGGGAGAGTAATCAAGTTTGATTGTACCAATTTTTGCAGGACAGATTCAATGGGTTCCCTCAATGGCGTGCATTTGTGTTTTAGGTAGTTGCATTTGTGTTTTAGGTAGTTGTTCTTGTTGGGGGGTCCTCTTTGTTGGGTTTCAATCTTATTGATTTGGTTATTCTATGGTGGTGGGGTGGTTTGTTGTACGGTTTTTTGTGTGTTGGTTGATTGATTGGTGTTCTATCTAGGAGCACTTATGACCACCTTAGCATCAATGACACCATCATTTGTTACATTCTTATTATTATTTTTGTTAGACTATAAGAATCGGTCGGGTATCCATCCCCATATAAACTACAGTGTGCCTGATAAGATTTTTTCACGTGATCGATGATGTTGGCATGACATGCCCTTTGGTACCACGGGGATGGTGGGGAGACTAGACCTCATGACCTCCTTCCTACAACAGGATGCTTTAGCCAATCGAGCTAGGCCCACCACCCCAAATTACATTCTTGTTCTTAGACCATACATGGGGCTTGTCATTTGAACTAGTAGATGGATGGTTGTCTTTATAAGCTTGTGTGGTTCCCCGTGAGATCAAGGATCTCTCAATGTTGAGGGCCCTAGGGATAAGCTTGTCATAAGTGGTAACACATTACATCTTCAAGTGAAAGGATAACTCTAATTCAAAATTTTCTATGATAATACCTTCTTGTTGCTCTTCAGGAATGGGCCACCTGCTCTTACTAAATCTTTGCCTCCACCTTTGTAGGAAGTTAGCGAAGGATTCTCCTTTGTTTTTCTTAAGAGTGTACAACTCCTCTAATCTTGCATCCACGTCTAGGTTAAAGGAGAAGTGGTCTATGAATTTATTGATTATTTCTTAGAAATTTTGTATGCCTGGAGGCAACTATGAAACCAATCAATTACGTGACCCACTAAACTACGTGGAAAGATATGCATCAAGTAAGAATCATTGTACACAACCCCCATACACATGACATGGAATTCTTTGATGTGGTCCATAGGATTTCCCCCCTCCCTTTGTATTTATCAAAATTAGGGACCTCAAAATTGGGTGGGAAATGTACCATTGCAATGTTTCTATCAAAGGGGTATGGACATAAGTTTTGTTGTGCATGTGGTTTCTTCATTTTTCCCATTTTAATGTCCTACATTAGCTACGTTAGCACCTTGAGTTGTGATGACATATCATCTTGTAGATTTGGTGGAGGGGCATATGTTGTGTACTGTGGGATGTCAGATGAGTTATAAGTGGTATTTTGATATGATGGGTTGTTGTATGGTGTGTAAGGTGGTGTTTGATATTGTGAAGGTGATGGTGGTGGAGGTATATATGCTCCTTGTGTTTTTGGATTGATGATGTTTTGTTGGGGATTATAATACAAACCTTGTTGTTGTTGTTGTGCTAGCACTTGTTTTTGTTGGGTGTATTGTTGTGCTAGCAAGGCTTGTTGTTGGGCTTGTTATTGTTCATATGTGATTAACACTTATTGTTGAGCCTGTTGTTGTTGTTGTTGCTATTGTTGTAAGGCTTGCGCTTGGGCTTGTTGTTGCAATTCTTGTTGTTGGGATTATTTTTTTTGTAACACTTGAGTTTGAGCTTGTTGCTATTGTAATGCTTGTTGATAAGCCTGTTGTGCTTGTTGCAAAGCTAGAGCGTGAGCTTGTTGCACTTGCAACGTGGAAGTGTTTTGTTGTTGGGATGGGTTTTGAGTCATCATGGCATGAGTGGGTTGTGGGTTGAGTATTTGTGGGTTGTTTTGAGCTACCATTATGTGAATTTTTTTTGATGGAGGTGTAATGTCCCAGAATTGTACCTAGGGGAAATTCCACATTTTTGCATTTTTTCCTAGCATTTATGACACCTTAGAGCATTAATGACAAAAACCCCATGAGTTAAAATTTCATGATTATGACTCCATGCAGACTTGTGGAAAAGAAATATAAGCTTGATAACACATTTCCCGACAATCTAGGATTTGGATGCCTACATGGCGCGCGGACGTCTGTGTGACGCGCTAGTGTCCTAGCGGTTTTTCGAGTTTGAAACAGGGAATCTGGAACCCTGACCCTTTTGACACATGTGCTAGCAGTTGGATTTCAGATGTAACGACCATTTTCCACCCTTGCATGCATTGATAACCCCTTTCTTGTTCTCATTTGGGGTTGGAAGTAATTCATTCAAGCTCTCTTACCACTTGCTCCAACTTAGAGTTCTCTTCATCCTTGATAGCAACACTCTCATGAGCGAAGCCATGTCAAACTAAGGTCCTGCCAGCAACAAAAAATATCAAACAAGCACTCAATGGTGCATCTGTGTCCTCCAAAGAGGGTCTAAGCCCATGGGTAACACTCTCTCTTTATCACTTTCCTTTCCTACTTGTTTATTTACTATCTCATGGTGTGGGTTCTACTCCTGAGCGGGTTTTGATTTCACCACATGCTTTTTCTACTTCATTTCTACTCCTTTCCAACTTGGCTTTCCATGGAAGTGGGAACACCGAAATGGGGGTCTAACTAAGGTAGGACCCTATACAGCCCCAACCTTTTCCCCTTGTTCTTCTATGTGTAGGTGCAAAGTGGAGTTTGGAGTGAAGAGTTGAACATTCGGTGAAAGGTAAGCTCTCTCCAAGTTCGTGTTTGTTATAGTTTCTGGTTTACTATCTATTTATTTTGCTTAGTACGTATCAGACCTAAGCTTAGAAGTAAGACCTTGTTTTTTTTTCTTGAGTTCCTGAGCCCTTTGTTGCTTGGGACACCAACACATTTTTTAGATGATAGCACACTGTGTTGGCATCCTGAAACCACGCTGCTATCTTTTGGTCAAGAGCTCACTCATCTGGGATAGGAATCTTGGGGTTTCACTCTCTCAAGATCTAAAATAAATTTCTCTGAAACATAGCTCAAGTATACTCCTCTACATTCTCATTGACTTTCTTATGCTGAGGTGTATAAGGGCAGCTCGTTCCTTGGTGATCTCTTGAGAATAAAGAGACCCATGTGTAGTGAATCCCTCTTATATCACATTTTGGTGAAACTAACGTGAACATGTCGAATCTATTTTCATAATGTTGCATGTTTGTGATAATCCATTTTCTGAAGAATATTTTGATATGTTGGAAGATGCTCTAGATGACTTCTTAGAATCACTTTCCCCTATTTGCAAATCTTCTGAGCCAACTTCCTCTTCACAAGTTGAGAACTTGATAAATGTGGTTGTGGTCTCTGTGGCTCCTCCGAGCCCTAAGAAACCCATCATTTATGTCACCCCGGTTGAACCATCCCCTAGGGAGAACTATTATGTCTATGGGATTTCGTGTCATAGTGATTCATCTGACTTATATTCAAGGTTCATGAAAGCTACAGACTCTACTTCCTATAATGTTGTTGGGAATACACACAATACAAGGAGAAATAAAAAGAACTTGGATCAACAACCTTCCATTCCTACACCACAACCCACTCAAGTTCCTACTTAGTTACCACCTTCCCAACCAATCCTTCCTTCAACACCTAAACCTACGATCAAAGCACCAGGTGATTACGATCTTGTCAAGCAACTTCGTGTTACTCCGACTAAGATCTCACTTTAGGACTTGCTTCAGACCACTTTGGTTTACCAAGAGATGTTGTAGGAAGCCTTGCAAAATATTCTCTTGCCTGCCTCCACTAGGCCTACTGATGTTAATGCGTTATTGGCTCATATTCACATGGATTTGCTGAATATCACGTTCCACCCGCAAGAACTCCCGCCTCGAAATGTGCAGAAGCAAGCAAATCCCTTGATGATTATAATTAATTTTAATAATATTGGTATTAGGCGTATTACCTAAAATTAAAGTTGATTCATCTTCTTTAGCAGCCTCTTCCTTGTATATTTATGGGTTCGATAACGCTAGCCACCAAGCTCTAGGCATGATAATACTACCTTTGTAGCTAGGCCCCATTACCTTGCTTATGTTGGTTTATGTGATGCATGGCCCATTACCATACAATCTTCTCTTGGGGAGACCCTAGATTCATGTTATGGGTATTGTGACTTCTACTTTACACCATTCTTTGAAGTTCATCACAAATAATCAGGTTGTTACAGTTAAAGCAAATTCAAAAGTTGTTCACCTTTGTGAGCTAGCGACTGTCGGTCGTTCTTCAGTTGTATCCACTCTTAAGAATTGTATTCCATCCATAACCATTGATGCTATGGCCTACTCTTCATCGATACCCTTTGTGGAAGTTTTTCCTAGAGCAAGTGTCGAAAAAGATGAACCACCTAAAGAAGAAGATCCTAAATCTCCCTTGTCTTCCTCTTCTTCCTCTCAAACGAATGATTTCCTTGGCGATCATTAGGGCTCCTTGGATTTCTCTAAATTCTTCATCACAGAATACAAGGCAAGACCCTCTTGCATAGATTTTCCAAGTACTTCTGATGTAAAGGTGGATGACACTCCTACTTGGGAAGAGAACTGTGATCCTATTTAGGAGACCACTCCTTCCTATGCCCAGTAGAGTAATCCCACTCTTGAAAAGGAGGTTAATGTTTATGAACCTGGTAAGGAAGGTGAGAGCACTCTCGTAGAGACATTCAAAATTCATTGGTGGAATGAAACACTCTACATAGACCTGCCACATCTTGAAGTTTTGCAAACTCATTACAGATTTGGATATGACCTTGCCTCTCGATATGGCTATGGGAAGAAAGGTCTGGGGCGTATCAAACAAGGAATTCAAGTCCCTATCTAGTTTAAGCCACGACAACACTATCTGGGTTTGGGATGTTTTGTTGAACAAACTAAACAAAAACCTTGGTGAAGTGTTAACATGATTTCAACCAAGCCATTGAGCTTGGTTCATCCTGAGTTGATAGAAGAAAGGGAGTAGGCCGATAAAGTCCCTTTGGATGTCTTCTCTTCAAACAGAGCACTAGAGGAATTTCTAGGTTCCTTTTCCCCATTACTTCCTTATCATCACAAGAAATGATTCTTGTATCACCTGCATAAACAAGCATACTTTGGAGAATCCATTTTGAGTATTGGCAAGGAAGACCCTCTATCTAACGTCAATGATGAATTTTCGATATCTCATCTTGAAGACCATAGTTCTCTCCTTAAAGGAGATACTATTGAAGTTCCTATGGATCCTAAATCTTTAGAAAAAGTAATCAAGATCAGGAAATGTCTCTCTTTAGAGGAAGCAGATGAACACTCTGATCTCTTGTATTCTCATCCTAATATCTTTGCTTGGACGTATGAAGATATGCCTGGTATTGATGAATCTATAGTAGTTCACAATATCATCCTGTGTCCCAAAACCAAGCCGATTAAGCAAAAAATCTAAAAGATCAATCCCAAGGTGGCATTGATGGTCAAGATTGAGATAGAGAAGCTATTGAAAGTAGGCTTTATCCGTCCGATTGACTACTCCCCTTGGATTTTGAATATAGTCGCCGTTTGTAATCCTAATGGTCGTATTCACATATGTATTGACTTTTAAGATCTTAATAAGGCTTCTCTTAAGGATGATTTTACATTACCTAATATAGATATGATTGTGGAATTGACTGTCGGCTATGCATTGTTATCTTTAATAGATGGCTTCTCGGGTTACAATCAGATCTGTATTAACTTGAATCAATGCAATATTTCCTTCACTACCCCTCAGGGTACTTTCTACTATGTGGTCATGCCCTTTGGTTTAAAGAATGCAAAAGTGACTTACCAATGGGAAATGACCCTAATATTTCATGATTTCATTCATAAGATCTTAGAAGACTATGTTGATGACATCTTGGCTAAATCAATAAATCGTCAAGATCATGTGAAGAACCTTTGTCTTATCTTCGAAAGGCTGACTCTACAAGATGAAACTCAATCCCCATAAGTGCATCTTCGGCGTGGATTCCAGAAAGCTTCTAGGGTTCATAGTCTCTCACCATGGAATCAAAGTTGACATAAATAAAATTGATGCCATCATTAACATGCCTCCACTGAGTTGCAAAGTTTACAAGGGAAGATTCAGGTGACTCATAGATTTATATCTTAGTTGGTTGATCGTACCCTTCCTTTCACTCGCTTATTGAAAAAGGACGTTTGGTTCATATGGGATGAGGAGTGCCAGGAAGCTTTTGATTCAATCAAAGCTTATTTGGCCAATCCTCTTGTATTGATGTCGGCTATGCAAGATAGGCCCTTTTTTCTTTACCTTGCTACGTCACCATATGCTTTGGCAGCTCTGTTGGCTCAATATGATGACACAATGAAAGAAAGAACGGTATACTACATTATCCACGTTCT
Organism: Sequoia sempervirens; assembly: GCA_007258455.2. Classification (NCBI taxonomy): domain Eukaryota; kingdom Viridiplantae; phylum Streptophyta; class Pinopsida; order Cupressales; family Cupressaceae; genus Sequoia; species Sequoia sempervirens. The sequence continues at coordinate 210,668,023 of VDFB02000015.1, read as the reverse complement.
AGTCGATTACGAAACTTGTTACTCCTCCATGGAGAAGCAATGCCTCACTCTTGTCTTTTCTGCACAAAAGTTGAGACACTATCTTCTCTTCTCCATGCTAAAACACACATCATAGTAAAAACAGATCTCTTGAAACATTTGTTCTCTAGCGCCGACCTTGCTAGGAGATTCGCGAAGTGGGTTATGTTGCTTTCTAAGTTTGATATAAAGTTCATTACTTAGAAATCAATAAAGGGTCAAGTGGTTTCCGATCAATTGGCAAATGCTCCCCCATCTCACTCCTTCCCTGGGTTGGATTTGTTTCCCGATGAAAATATTTTCACAATTAACTACAACCTTGAATGGAAGATGTATTTTGATGGATCGAGTTGTAAGACTGATTCTGGAGCAGGTGTGGTCTTGATGTCCCTTGAAGCTAACCGGTCCCTCTATCCTTCCGATTATATTTTCCTAGTACCAATAACATTAATGAGTATGAAGCCCTCATTGCTAGCCTGCATGTTGCAATTACTCTAAGAATCAAACATCTTCGTATACTAGGTGATTTTGAGCTTATTGTGAATCAAATTATGGGAACCTATCAAGCTAAAAAAATTAAGTTGTCCTGATACCGAGACCTTGCTTTGTCCTTGCTCAATTAGTTTTCCTCTTTCACAATAGACATCATCCCTAGGATAGAAAATAGACGTGTCGATGCCATGGCAAGCGCTACTTCCTTGGTACCTTCAGAAGAGGATAGGAAAGAATACCACTTCATAGTTCAAGTCTTGTGAACCCCTGCAGTTTCCAATCAACCCGAATCCAAGTCTCTTGTGTGCTCCCACGCAGACTCAGGAGAATGGTTCTCTAGTATCTATAATTACTTAAATATTGGAAACTTCCTCGATGATGTGAAAAAAAATGATTGCACTTGTATATGAAATCTTTTAGCATGTTATGTCATTTTATCCAATGTTCTTTATCTCAAATCCTATAACAACTTGCTTCTCAAGTGTCTCACTAAAGCGGAAATACCCCTTGCCCTTAAGGAATCCCATTCGGGCTCCGGGGGTGGAAATTTTGGTGGTAGATCCCTAGTGAGAATATTGATACACATGGGGTACTATTGGAAAACAATGGAAGAAGATTCCTTTCATTTTGTCAAAAAGTGCCTTAATGCCAACAACATAGTTGTCTTATTCATGCACCTACTCAAGAGTTACAAAATCAAACCTCTCCTTGGCCATTCGCAAAATGGGGGTTGGATATCATTGGGAAAACATCACCTCCTTCTTCCAAGGGACATACCTTTATTATTACTACTACGGATTACTTCACAAAATGGGTCAAAGCTATTCCACTTCGATCCACAAATGCTGAAGTTATTTGTAGTTTTCTCATGAACAAAAATATTTCTCATTTTGGATTGCCTACTACACTTTTTTTGACAATGGCACACCATTCAAGAACAAGTAAATCCATTCTTGGAGAAATTTCATATCCAATATAGGTTTTCTACACCGTATTATCCACAGTCCAACGGTCAAATAGAAGCATCTAACAAAACTCTTGAACTCATTATTTGTAAAACAGTTAATAAGCATGGTAAGGATTGTCATATTCAATTAATGTACGCTTTGTGGGCCTATCACATGAGTGTTCATACAGTGAAGGAAACAAGGCCTTACAACCTTGTGTATGGTGTTGAAGCTATTGTGCCCTTAGAGTTGGAAATTTTGTCCTTATGGGTTAATTGATGATGAAACCTACCGAGTTAGCTGTTTGCATTAGCTAGAGATGCTTGATGAACACTGGTTACAGGCTCTTGATCATCTTAAAGCTTATCAATGGTCATTATCAAGGCAATATAATTAGAGTGTGCTTCCCAGGACCTTTAAACTGGGAGACTAGTTCTCTATGAAAAGTAGAGAAATATAAGTGTGCTACCTGATTAGAGAGGGAAATTCAGCCCTAACTGGTTAGGCCCTTACATTGTGATCTTTGTGTATGGTTCAGGTGTTTATGGATTATCATCTATGGATGGGATGCTTCTAAAAGAGCCCATTAATGTGACACATCTTCGTAGATACTATGTATAGTATTCCATGTGTCATCTATGTGGTGTTCTCTCTATGAAAGGGTAGTAGCACTACATATATTGACATTATTCATTAACACATTGTAAAAAAAAAATTATGTTATGATGTAACCACGTGTGTGTGTGTGACATGCATACATGTATTATGCTATTCTCTATATCCATACATCACATTACAAATTTTAAGGCAATTAGATCATCATTGTATTTAATTAACATTCAATCATGTGTGTTTATTAAATCATATTAGCATCTAATGTAAACATACATCCATATGAGCATATAACATCCATAGCATAAACATACATGAAAGTAAAAAGCATACACGTAAATAATGCCATGATATCAGAATCGATATGTCCATAAATATATATACACATGTATGTATCAAATGTCATGTACATGTATCAAGCCACTACTATAAAAAATGAGTGGTTGTTGAATATATTATCTATATAAAAGATCTATAAGTATATATGTATGTGTTTATATCTCACTACAAAAATTATGAGCCCCTAACACTATGATGCATGGCTCCCAGAGCCCTCTGGATCTAGCTATTGCTCTAGTACCCTCGAGAGAGGTTGTATGGTGGTCATGGAGCAGGATAGGTGTGAGCTTGATACAGATAAAGTTGTCTGCATCCCTCTGATCTCTCCATGTAAGGAGACTATAGTCATCTCCACTTGCCTCAACTCATCTCATAGATGCTAAACCTCTGCTAGGGTCACAGCTATTTTCTTCCCATCGAGGTCATCAAGATGAATTTGGAGGGAATCACACACCTTCCCAACAACATCAGCCCTCCTCACTGTTGTGTCTCGCTTGTTGAGCACCGTCTATAGCTCCCCTGACAATTGGTCACACTGTCCCCAAATGGTAGTTAGCTCTGCATTCAGCTAGACTATCTTTATGCCTCACTCCTCGTAGGTGGTCCTTGGGCATGCTATTGGTTCAAAAGTGGGGGCATGTCATCCCATAGATACTGGTCAAAAATCCTTGAGAACCATCCCCTAGATCAGCATGTCAGTGGCTACCTCTGAAATACACTAATCCATCAACCCAGTCCATGCCTATGCATCCTTTGCAACCACAAGGAAAGAAGGAGGAATCAGTATCACATGACATGTATATATATCATAAACAAAAAAATTGAAAACATGGAAACATAAACAATGTACTATGTATACCTAGATCCCCTGGCTACCATGTAGGGTCAAGGTGAGGAGCTATGCTAGGGCCCGCACTGTCAACATTGGTGGCCGCTTTTGGTGATGCTAAGGCCACTACCACTGGAACAATAGGAGCTTGTGGTACCGAAGAGATAGGGTTAGCTGCTAGGGGGTTCATCCTCCTCCACCGCCTTGATCTTTGAGGTGCCACCTCCTCCTCCCCACCGACCTGCCGGCGCCCTCTCCATCTGTCCTGTGGGGGCTGGGAAGGAAAATCCTATTGTGGACCAGGGTCCTCTCTCGAGGCACCCTTGCCAAACATAGGAGAAGGATGGTGCCTCTCCCACCACCGCGCAAAATCCGTAGCTACCCCGACATTATCCACTACCGCTATGGGTGGCAAATCCTAATCAGACTCATCATCATCAGAAGGGACAAAATCAGTGATGGTGGGGCGAGGATGATCCTCGACCCACACTGCACTCCTATAGGCCCTAGTATAGGTGGGCACATCCGGTGGAATCATTTGAGGATGGCCATGATGTCACATGACTCAACTCCAATAGTACGACACAATAATATAGTTGTGGCGACCTACCAAAAAATGGTCCCACTGCAGGTTCCTTAGATACCTGTCGTCGTCCACCAATTAGAAAAATCGATAGGATCTCCACTGAACCTCATCCACAACAACAATGTCAAACTGTAGCCACCAAAATTGTAGATCGTTGAATCTCCACTAGCCTATCATATCGTACTAGTGGGCCATGGGAATACAATACGACCGTCATTGGGGAAAATCAACTAGTCGGGTGCACATGATGTGGGTGAAGGCCCACACCTGCAAAAGTGTGTACACAGTGAGGCTACAATACTCATAGTGAACGTATCAGCCTAACTCCTAGTAGAGGTCCGCCAACATGTTGTGCCCCCAGGTAAAAACTGTCTAATGCTCAACCATCTCTCTAATCATATGGATGAGGCCCCCATGCAGGTGTGAGCCTCACCCATCTATTATGATATAGAATGCAACGATCACGACCATAACCTAGAGCAGCAGTGGTGCAGTGTTCCTTGCCTGGTTGTACTAGTGCATATATATGTGATCCATTTCGTCGTTGTCGTTTGTCCTCCCTGAGTAGTAGAGGACGCCCTCCCTCCACTCGCGTGCTAATCAAGTATCGTCCAAGGCCACCCGCTGTCCACAGATGGGTAGCTCGAGGATCTAATAAACGTCCTCAAGCGTGATGGTCATCTCCCCACAAGGTAGCTAGAAAGATGACGTGGTAGTGTCCCACCGCTCCATCAGGGCTATGAGCATCCTCTTGTTGTATCGCATCTCTGGCATGATGAATACACGCAAAAGACTGACTTGCTCCAGATGTGTGATCTCGTCATCTGACAGACGGTCCCTCTACTCATGAATGAGTCAAAATGATTTCCCTCTCAGATGCTCCTGAATCTTCGGGTACTCCTGCAAAAAGTGAAAATTTTGAGTCAAAACATCAAATTTCATTATAAAAAAAAAAAAAAATTAAGACCTATGTGCACCATGCAAACATTTGTGCATCGCGCATGCATCCATGTCCACTATAGCTACCTTGAGGACACCAACGCATCCCTGAGATGACAACGTAGACTCAAGATCTCGGTGCAGACTATGGACGACAACGCATTTCTTGGACGTGAGCACCGAAAAAAGATGCCTACACACCTCACCGATTAGAAAAGTGCTAAAAATAAGCTAAAATTCACAAAAAACAAGGCTTAGAGGCCTACCTAGTCCACCTCATGACCCTCAATGATATCCTCACATAGCTGCTCCAACCTCAACACCTCGTACCCCCTCCTGATAGGCATTTTGTTGGCTTTTCTCTCACAAAATTCAACAATTTTCTCACATTGAATAGTGAAAATGACCCTTCTAGGGGCCCACCTAGGTATATATAGGCCCCCTAGGGCCTATTTTTCCTAGAGTTTGTGGCTCCCTAGTTTATCCTGAATTTACCCCACCAAGCTGGGGGAAAACTTAGGAGGGGGCATATAGTCATCTCTTGATCATTATTTTCCTCTGAATCGATGACTTTTTCTTGATCATTCTTCTCCCCATTGTAGCTTCTTCTGATTTTTTGAGTTAAAGTATTGAACGATTTTTCACGACCATTTTGTCGTTGTTTGTTGAGCTCAGTTGCTAGGAGCACCTTCGGTACCAGTTATCTCAACTTCGGTGGCCTCTATAGTCCCTTTTCCTCGGCACGCAAATCCATAAAATTCAAAATTCAAGTGAAATTTTTCTTCTCTACTTTAGTGAGGTTAATTTTTTCCAAAATTGAGCCCACTAAAGTGGGGGAAAAATGTAATGTCATAGAATTGCACCTAGGGACAATTCCACATTTTTGCATTTTTGCCTAGAATTTATGACACCTTAGAGCATTAATGACAAAATCCCCATGATTCAGAATTTCACGATTCTAGCTCCATGAGGACTTGTGGCAAAGCAACAAAAGTCTGACAACACATTTCCCAAAAATCTAAGCTTTGAACGCCTGCGCGACGCGCAGACATCTGCGTGATGCGCTAGGGTCCTGACAATTTTTTGAGTTTGAAATAGGGAATCTAGAATCCTGATTCTTTTGACTCATACCCTAGTAGTTGGATTCTAGATGTAACGGCCCTTTGTTGCCCTTGCATACATTAAAAACCCCTTTCTTGTTCTCATTTGGGGTTGGAAGTCATTCATTCAAGCTCTCTTACCACTTGCTCCAGTTTAGAGTTCTCTTCATCCTTGATAGTAGCACTCTCACAATCAAATCCATGCCAGACTAAGGTCCTTCCAGCAGCAACAACTCTCAAGCAAGCACTCAACAGTGCATCTATGTGCTCTGGAGAGGGTCTAGGCCCGTGGGTAACTCTCTCTCTCTCTCTCTCACTTTTCTTCCCAACTTTTTTATTTACTATCTCATGGTGCAGGTTCTACTCCTGAACGGGTTTTTCTTTCACCACATGCTTTATCTACTTCATTTCTACTCCTTTCCAACTTGGTTTTCTATGGAGGTGGGAACACCAAAACGAGGATCTGATTGAGGCAAGCCCCTATACAGCCCCAAGCTTTTCCCCTTGTTCTTTTGTGTGTAGGTGGAAAGTGGAGTTCAGAGTGAAGAGTTGAACGTTCAATGAAAGGTAAGCTCTCTCCAAGTCCCCTTGTGTTTTTTATAGTTTCTAGTTTCCTATCTATTTATTTTGCTTAGTACATCTTAGACTTGATCTTAGAAGTAAGACCTGGTTCTGTCCACTTGATTTCTTGAGCCCTCTATTGCTTCGAACACCATTGTGTATTTTAGACGATAGTGCCCTATGCTGGGGTTTTGAAACCATGTTGCAATCTTTTGGCCAAGAGCTCACTCATCTAGGATAGGAATCTCAGGGTTTCACTCTCTCAGGATCTGAAATAACTTTCTCTAAAACATAACTCGATTATACTCCTCTACATTCTCATTGACTTGCTTATGCTGAGGTTTATAAGGGCAGTTTGTTCCCTAGTGATCTCTTGAGAATAAAGAGACCCGTGTGCAGTGAATCCCTCTTGTATCACAAGAGGAATGTAGGTTTTGGGCCCCATTTTATTTTGCATGGTTTGGGGGGACCAATGGTAATGATGATGGTTCCATTTGGTGTTGTGATGTCAATGACACACTTGGACCTTGATTCAATTGATTAGAAGGGTTCCCTTGACCAATGTGTTGAGGGTTCCCTTGTTGTGTTTGATTGGGGACCAAGGTGTTTCCTTGGTTGATGGGGTTTGTGATCAATGTGTTGATTTGGTTTAGATTGATGATTGATGGGGTTGATATGGGAACCAATTGTTTGGATGTGTCGACTTGTGGATTGGTTGATGAAGGTAAACCTTGTTGTGTTAAAGTTTGACCTTGTATGATGGTGCTCACTTGTCCTTGGCTTGAGGTGCTTAGATCATATTGCCTTGTGGAATATTAGGCACATTTTGGGTACTTGTGGGGATGGATGAAGATGGTTGCGCTTAAAATGTCAAGGTTGTCGTTGCATCAAGGAATGTGAGTTGTTTGTGTGGATGTAAGAGGGTGTTCAAGAATGGTAGGGGCACCAAATGTTGGTGTCCAAGGAAGGGTGGTTTTTTGAGTACCCAAAAGTGTGTTTCCTTCTATATTAGATGTGAGACCAAGGTTTGTTGTGACTCTAGTTGTAATACTAGGAGTTGTGGTTAATCCTTGTGTTAAGGGTTATGCATTGAAAGTGGGAGGAGAAAAAGCCAAATTGTCTAAGGGTGTTTCCCTAATTGTTTCAAAGTCAAATGTAAAAGGGAGTTTAGCCCCTTGCTTTTCTAAAGTCATCATATATTGAGTAGGTTTCTTCTTCATCAAGGTGTTAACAATGTGACTTGTCTTTGGATCTTGTTGATATTCAACGATGTCTTCCTCTGTGAGATCAAGGGGGTTGTTTGCGACATATTCTACCTCATACTTTAATGTATTTTTTGGTTCTTTTGAAGGGGTATAATGACTCCTAGGATCAAATCCTTGTGGGTTAGGATCACTTGTGGTCGATGTGGTGTTGGTTTTCTCCATGAGTATCTTGTGTTGTGATCCTATTGTAACCATAAATTGTGGGTCAACTATGGGAGAGCTGTGTTGAGATTTATAGTGTCGAAACTCTTTAGTTGAATCAAATTTTGGTAAAAGGGACCCTCTAAGTTGTTTTGGACCAATGGTGTGAAAGGATAATGAAAAGGATGAATGATATGGGGAGATGAACTTTATAAAATTTTGGACAAACTTTTGACTATAGGTTTGATGTTTTTGATGTTTGGATAAAAGATGTCAATGAACTTGTAAATATTTAAGGTAGACTTGTCACCTCTAAGATAAAATACTCCATAAATGTGATAAATAACTCAACTAAGTGTATGTAAAAGGATCCATTTCACATACAAAGTAGCTAAGGTAGAAGATTGGTTTTATAAATGCCTAAGTTCAAAGTGTTGATGCATCCAAAAGTTTTCCAAAGTTGTTGGTGAGGTGAAATGTCAAATATTATGATGATGGATAAAATGTTTTGACCCAACATGTTAACCTAAAGTGTGTTGGATGTTGTGGATGTGTTGCTGATATGTGGTTGTCATTGATGTCAACACTATTAGGATTTGGTGTACTAGAGGCTATATATGTCGAGGATATTGATAAAATTGTAAAAGAAAGTGTTCCAGGTTCCCAGTGGAATTGTGAAAGTCATGAAGGCGTCTTGTTCTTTACGTTGAAGTTTAGATATTGTGGACTAAAGGGTTTTCTACTGAGTGTATCTAGATCATCTACCAAAAGTTTCAAAGGTCCATGTATAGATTTGATCATGTTGCGGTTTGATAGTATTTATGTGGTTTTTGTCAGTGTTCCTGAGTGAATTTTGTGTGATTATGGAAATATCAGTTGTTGTGGATGTTTCTTTGTTGTTTCTTGGTGCTCTTGGATGCTTCTAGATCATGCTCTATATTTGTGGTACATCCACATTGATCGATGTGCTCATAAATATTTCCTGTGTATGTTCGGTTTTTCTTGTTCTTGGCTGGCATGTTGGTGGTAGCGTGTTGTGGATCTTCGAGGTGAAATTAATTGAAGTATTTTTGTGTTGGAATTGTTAATTTGGGTCCCCACTATGTTGTGGCTAACCTTAGTGGATTCACATTTAAAAATTTATTTGTAAATTTGGGCCGACATTGAAAATATGTTTTATTTTCTTGGCCGACTAAGTTATTGATGAAATCTCATGTAGCGGATATATAAGAGCGATTGTTTCATCGGTGTAGTGAGTCTAAAAGGTGTTCAGTGTGATCTTATGTTTGCATGTGTGAATATCATTCGATTACAGAGAAAAGTGTGAAGAAGATCGATTGAAGTGTGAAGTAGTTTGTGAAGGAGTTTTATGTGCTTAATTGGCATTGTAATCAGGCTTGTGGAGTAGCTATTTTCTCAGTTCATACCCTCTAAATTTTAATCATATTCTATATTTTTGGGTAGTAAGCCCCTTCTATAATTGAGTAGTGAGCTCTAGGCAGTGTGTTTGAATGCATGTGCATTCCCCTTTATTGATTTCATTGTACTTTTAACAAGGTATAATCTTGTGGACTAACATCCACCATGGTTTCTCCCCTAACAGGGTTTCCACGAAAAAAAATTCTTGGTATTCTCTATCTCTCTGATGTGTTAATTTTTTATGGTTAATTGCTTATTCATCAAATATAAGATTAAGTTAAGTAAAGTATTGAAAATTTTATCATTCTATGACAACTGATTCACCCCCCCCTCTCAGTTGTTTGTCCTTGTTTTGCCAACAAAGTGAACCTTTATTTTGCAAGACCAAAGTAGTGAGAAACATGTTATACCTCTAAAGTGATAAAACCTTAAGAACTCAATGATTTTGGTAAAATAGAACCCAATTATTTTGATAATAGAACTCAATGATTTTGGAAATAGAACTTGGACTCAATGTTTTGCAATACTTTCCTTGTTCCAATTTTTGTTGTGTTTGGGGAGTCAATGTTTGAACATAATCAATGTGGGGTGTTCATTTGATTTAATCTTTGCTTAAACGAGATTTTTTCATTACCATGACATCAAGAAAGTGTTAATTAATGTTCAAACTAAATTTCCATGTATAAGAAACCCTCATTCCACAAGGTCCATTATGTGAAAATAAAGAAGCTAAGGCCATAGTTCCCTGTGTTAACTTTGGAAAGTGTGAATGAAGATATGAGTCCAAATATTTAGAAGCCTCTAAAGATATAATCCTTAGGGAAAATCAATAATATAGGACTCCTCAAAAGGTATTCACACTTTTCAAAGGGTTTGAAATTTGGTGAACATGTTGATGTGTGTTTAAGATGTTTTAAAACAAAGTAATGTGTTAAATTGACTTGCAAGAAATATAACATTCCTAGCTCAAGTGGGTATGTTCTTCTTAGTGGGCTTACCTCATGCCCTTCATAGTAGAAGAGATGATTTTACATGCAATTGAGGAAAGAGTGTAGAGGTTTGTTAAGAATGAACTATTAACCTCTACACTTAAACTAAAATTAGACATGGCAAGTAGCTTCTTGGAATCTAAGTTCCAATGCACCACTTTAAAGAACTCTTTGGAAGGACAAAGTTGGCCACTACTTAAACAAGGTTCTTTGGTGCAGGAGCACCCAAGGCCTTCAAGGATTTGTTCAAGAACCAGGAGTGTGTAGGGGTTAGGAGGACCTTCCAAACAAGTCAAAGCATCAATTATGACCTTTTGGAGCCTATAATGGCATTTGGGATGAATAAATGTAATGAGAATGTTAAAAGTTCTAAGGTTCCTGATAAGGATCTAGGTTAAAAATGCAATATAAAGGGAAAATCATGTTCTAGGGGTTTGATTAGTGATATTATGCTTTAAGTAGGTCAAATAAACTTGGATATTGAAGATCCAATAGTTTTTAGGTGGTGGTTTTTAATAAATTTCAAGTTTACAATTTCAATTTTTTGAATTTTAGTTTAGGTGGGAAAGGGAGTTTTTAGCATTTTAGAGTTAATTAAGCAATGTAATCAATCCAAATCAGTTGGATCAGTTGGAGAATGGGTTTATAACCCTAAAATGTTCATTTGTATGGAGGTTAGGTGATTGGTGAAAGCTTTGTACTGACTGTCCTCAGAAAATTCAACAAAAATTCATGTTTTCAAGCAATTTTCTGTGTTTTCTTGATGATCCATTGATTTCTATTGAAGTTATCTGCTTTTGGATGCCTTAAGGGTTTTTATTTACAAGCTTTGATACCTTTCACATGTTCTGATAAAGGAAATAGATCAATTCTTACACGTTTTTGCTGACTGTCTACAGGAAAATATAGATTTTGCTCTGTTTTGAGAGTTTTTAATGAAGGAATGATCCATTTCATGGAGTATTATGACTAAAAATCTATGAAATGGATCACATATGACATGTATTATAAGAAACTAACAAAGAAATGTGCAGGGAAGAGGAAACCTAACATGTGCACAGTGAATTAGCAAAGGAAAAGGCATGAAGATGGACCCTAGGGTATAGCAGTGGAGAATCTGCCTTAACAAGAGGTACTTTTTTGAGTTGCAGTAGTTGAGCAATGATGAATGAATGTTGAAAAGTCAAAATTTAAGACCTGGAAGTGTTTGGAAGTCCTAGAATCAAAAAGCCCTAGTTTTAAGCCAATTTAGGGAGGGTTTTGTAATTGGGCATGTTAAGAGTAACCTAGAAGATTAAAAGTCTGAAAATATTTGGTTTGCGAATGTTTTGGAAGATTGTTGAGGGTTTCAAGGTCAGGGGACAAATTTGAAGAGGGGTTGCTTTGAAAAATAGGGCTAATTAGGCCTAATTTTGAAGAAACAGCAGGGTTTGAAGAAAGATTATCTAAAACAAGTGATGCCTAGGAGTTGACATGATGTTTGTCATCACAATCCACACCTGAAACAACCATTAGATTGGAGGTTGATTTGCAAAGTTTGAGGGAAAAGTCAAGAATCCTTCACCAAAGGCCTAATAGGGCTAGAAGGCTAGTTGTGGAGCAAAGGTGAGTTTTGTTCAAAACAGAGGGTTAGGGCTTGAAACCCATTTGAGTCAAGTTAGGTTAAGTCCTTTGAGATCATTTCAGTTGTTTGGAACCACAAGGGAAGCAAATAGGTCATGAATGCAAAGTTGGGGCCTTATCTCCAGGTTGGTGCCTAGTTGAAAGGTTGTGAGTGAACCATTGATATTCTTGTAACTTGGTGAATTTCTTTCAAGATCCCTGACCCTCTGCATTAGAGTAGTATTAGAGTAGTGAGTAGGTCCTTTAGGGATTGGAGAAATAGCAATGGCACCAAAAAAACAATTGGCAAGAGAGTTGGAAGAGTTGAAGGAGATCTTGGAGAGGGAGAGAAGAGAAAGAAGGGAACAAGAAGCAGCAAGAGCAAGAGAAGAAAGGAAATGGAGAAGAGAGAGAGAGACACTATGCAGGAAAGGATAAATAACCTTGAGAGGAGTAGGAGGAGAGAAGAACAAGAAGACCAAGAAAACAATGATGAAGATGAAGAGCATGTGAGGGTAAATCAGGAACAACAGGCTGATGAGATAGAGGACCCTGAGGAAAGGAGGTTACTGAGATTGTTGAAGGCAGTACAAGGTCATGGAGGGAAGAGTCACATAGACTTGCCTATCTATCAAGGGAAGATGGATAGTGAAGAGGTGTTGGGATGGCTTGATGCCTTAGAAAACTACTTTGAGTTTGAGGAGATGGATGAAGAGAGGAAGGTTAAGTTTGCTAAAACCAAGTTGAGAGGCACATCATTGACATGGTGGACTAGTTTCCAGAATGATAGGATGGCTAGAGGATTGGAAAAGGTCTCTACATGGGCAAGGATGAAGAGTTTGTTCAAGGAGCAGTTCCTACCATCTGATTATACCATTCATGTGAAAAGGATGAGGCGGAATTTAAAGCAAAAGGACTTGGATGTTATGTCCTATATTGAGCAATTTCACAAGCTTAGTATCAAAGGAGGTTATGAAGAAGAGGATGAGAAAATAGCCAGGTACATCAATGGCTTGAGGTACAATCTACAAGATGAGATTGGTTTGCAATTGCCAAGGACATTGGGAGAATGTTTTTAGTTGGCCATTAGAGCAGAAGAAAAGGTAAAAAGGAAGCAAGAAAGATCAAGAAATGGTGGAAGAGGAGGTAGTTCAAACAGGGGCAGAGGTAATAGAGAGAAAGGACAAGGCAGTAATGATAAGAGCAACAATGACAAAGGCAAAGAGATATTTTCTGATCAAAGAGGTGGATACACTCCTAGAGGAGAATGCAAATTTGGACAAGGTAGAGGACCATTCACAGGTAGGTGTTTCAATTGCAATGAACCAGGGCATCCTTCCTTCAAGTGTCCTAAATGGGAACAAGCTGATAGGGGAAGAGAAAGGAGAGCTAACTTGGTACAAGAGGAAGAAGACAAGAAGGAGGAGTCAAAAACATTCATGGCAGACCCTATGACTGATGGTGAGTTTCTTATGATCAAGCAAGGAGAAAGACTTCATCAAGAGCCAAAGAGTCTGCAGGTGAATAAGCAGGGTGAAACAGGGGAAGGCATTGGTAAGCTGAAAAGAGACAAGTTGTAGTAGGGTTATGAGATGGACAGTCCTTCAAATCAGACTTTGTGGGATTTAGATAGTATCAGGGTTGGAGGCATTTAATTCCCTATAAATGAGGGTGATAATGGGGGAGTTCTTTCACAAAGGAGACAGTGGAATGAGGGCAGGAGCAGGGCACAAGAACCTACTGTTATCAAGCAATAAAGAGGACACACTAATCCATATTTTGGTTCTGTCAAGAATGCAGATTGGAAGAAGATGAAGACAGTGACTTTGGGGGACTACATACCTGCTCATTGGAAGATGAAAACACATGAGAGCAAAAGGTCTTTTGGTGGCAACACATGGGACACTTCTTGGGGAAAGAGTTCTTTCTTTCCTGGGGAGAATGGTGCAGGAGCACCCAAGGCCTTCAAGGAGTTGTTCAAGAACCAGGAGTGTGCAGGGGTCGGGAGGACCTTCCAAACAAGTCAAAGCATCAATTATGACCTTTTGGAGCCTATAATGGCATTTGGGATGAATAAATGTAATGAGAATGTTAAAAGTTCTAAGGTTCCTGATAAGGATCTAGGTTAAAAATGCAATATAAAGGGAAAATCATGTTCTAGGGGTTTGATTAGTGATCTTATGCTTTAATTAGGTCAAATAAACTTGGATATTGAAGATCCAATAGTTTTTAGGTGGTGGTTTTTAATAAATTTCAAGTTTGCAATTTCAAATTTTTGAATTTTAGTTTAGGCGGGAAAGGGAGTTTTTAGCATTTTAGAGTTAATTAAGCAATGTAATCAATCCAAATCGGTTGGATCAGTTGGAGAATGGGTTTATAACCCTAAAATGTTCATTTGTACGGAGGTTAGGTGATTGGTAAAAGCTTTGTACCGACCGTCCTCAGAAAATTCAACAAAAATTCATGTTTTCAAGCAATTTTCTGTGTTTTCTTGATGATCCATTAATTTCTATTGAAGTTATCTGCTTTTGGATGCCTTAAGGGTTTGTATTTACAAGCTTTGATACCTTTCACATGTTTTGATAAAGGAAATAGATCAATTCTTACACGTTTTTGCTGACTATCTATAGGAAAATACAAATTTTGCTTTGTTTTGAGAGTTTTTAATGAAGGAATGATCCATTTGATGGAGTATTATGACTAAAAATATATGAAATGGATCACATATGACATGTATTATAAGAAACTAACAAAGAAATGTGCAGGGAAGAGGAAACCTAACATGTGCACAGTGAATTAGCAAAGGAAAATGCATGAAGATGGACCCTAGGGTATAGCAGTGGAGAATCTGCCTTAACAAGAGGTACTTTTTTGAGTTGCAGTAGTTGAGCAATGATGAATGAATGGTGAAAAGTCAAAATTTAAGACCTAGAAGTGTTTGGAAGTCCTAGAATCAAAAAGCCCTAGTTTTAAGCCAATTTAGGGAGGGTTTTGTTATTGGGCATGTTAAGAGTAACCTAGAAGATTAAAAGTCTGAAAATATTTGGTTTACGAATGTTTTGGAAGACTGTTGAGGGTTTCAAGGTCAGGGGACAAATTTGAAGAGGGGTTGCTTTGAAAAATAGGGCTACTGAGGCCTAATTTTGAAGAAACAACAGGGTTTGAAGAAAGATTGTCTAAAACAAGTGATGCCTAGGAGTTTACATGATGTTTGTCATCACAATCCACACCTAAAACAACCATTAGATTGGAGGTTCATTTGCAAAGCTTGAGGGAAAAGTCAAGAATCCTTCGCCAAAGGCCTAATAGGGCTAGAAGGCTAGTTGTGGAGCAAAGGTGAGTTTTGTTCAAAACAGAGGGTTAGGGCTTGAAACCCATTTGAGTCAAGTTAGGTTAAGTCCTTTGAGATCATTTCAGTTGTTTGGAACCACAAGGGAAGAAAATAGGTCATGAATGCAAAGTTGAGGCCTTATCTCCAGGTTGGTGCCTAGTTGAAAGGTTGTGAGTGAACCATTGATATTCTTGTAACTTGGTGAATTTCTTTCAAGATCCCTGACCCTCTGCATCATTCTTAATGACAGCAAATTAAGAAAACTAAGATGCATATTCACTTGCTGGCCACTTAAGGTGTGGGATTAGGTGCAATATGTTATGGATGCCCCAGATTGAAGCTATCTCACAATTTCATAACCTTTAATATAGCTAGTTAGTAAACGTGCTGGAAAGAACTTTCCTACGATTTTTCCATTGCAGGATGTGTCTCATAGTAATTCCCCTCTTAAGGGTGACATAAAGCATGGAATTATACTTGATTATTTCTCTTCACCCAAGATCGTACGAAGCGCAAGGGGAGTGTGTACGTACTACAAGTGCACACAAACAATGAAAGTACACTTGAGTGTTTCTCTTCACCCAAGATCACACAAAGTGCAAGGGGAGTGGATACACACTTCAAGTGTACACAAGCAAAGAAAGCACTCATTCATTTTAATCCAACATAGAAAAATGGCTTCATTTTAAGCACCAATGGAAGTGTTTTATTGTTTTGTCCAATTTTAACCGATGTTGCCAAAATGAGGATGTGTGGGTCCAATTTTAACCAACTTTGAAAGTAAATTTTAAACTCAATGGAAGTTTAGTGGTCCTAAAAAATAAAGCAAAGAAACATATGATGGGTTATAATTATCCCATAAGTGTAAAAACACTTTTTTAGAATGTATGGATGAATGATAGTATGCTCCTTCACTTCAAATGTTTCTAAATATGCAAAACCAATTAGCCTCAAAAACAAAAACCAGATGTCCGTAAGATATAAGAGAGCATATGAAATCAAAAATTTAAAGCACGTGCAAAAATTAACTCTCTATTTTGTTTACTAGTAAAAGGCACCATTGATCACAAAGGCATCACTTTAATTGGCAAAGGTATAGCTACAATTCAAAGGCATCGCTCTGGTGAAGTTTTGAAAGCGTTGCTATGCAGCAAATAGTGATGAAAAAAGTGTCACTATATCAAAGGAATTTCCATTTATAAATCTACGATAAATCCAAAATTTAAAAAGCATCACTAAATTAAAAGGAACCACTAGATTTTATTAAGTGTCATTTTAATTCCTACAAAGGCACCACTATATGGCGACGCCTAACAATGGCATCGCTCTAGCCTCTAAAATCGTCGTTGTATTTGAAAAATCAAGAACATGGAAATCTAAAGAGAAATTCATCAGATGTTATTAGTATAGCCCTCCTTCTAGCGCCAAAATGTGATCAAAGTCATAGTATGAACTAAATATGCTAGATCCAAATGAATTTAAATCTTGTTTAATCCCCTAAGAAATGATCCCAATGAGATATTCAAAATTTCAAAGAACAAGAACCCATTAAACTAAACATGAAAAACATGAAAACATAAAGGAAACCTACTCTAAGACCTGAAATATTATCCCATTGGGGGAGTGGTGTCACATTGATGTGGAATGATGATCCTTTCCCAATACCTTGGATAATATGAGTCATTTCAATCAATTTTATTGATGAAAACCGATGAAACTAATGGAAGATGAACGAAACATGGTATAAAACTAGTTTAACATGATGAAGATGAGTACTAAATGCTAAAATTCTTGATAAATATGGATGCAATCTATGCTAAATGGAAACAAAGTTCAAAGATGCAAGCCATGGATGCAAACTATGCTAAAATGGATGCAAACTAAACTAACATGGAAGCCATTAATGGATGCTTAAGCTAATATAAATTAAGATTAATCTAAAATACTAATAAATGCTCAATATGGATGCAAGTGAGTATGGATTTCAACAACATAACTTTGCTATCAAAAGATAGGTCTATTTCTCTCCAAATGATGAAATATTTATAAGAGAGCAAATGAAGAATCAAGGGCTTAGATCGATTTAATCAATCAATGGTCAATAATGAATGAAGGGTGAAACATGGATCAAGGATTATCATCAATGGATGAGAATCCAAGATCACATGGATCAAGAAAAGCATCAAGCGTTCACAATGATTTCAACAAACACACTTTGTAACAACTTTGAAAGTTTTTTACGAAGTTTGTTTGAAAAGGATCATTCCTTTTTGGAGCCAAATAGGAGAATATTCCTTTGGAATATTCCAAATGCAAGTGGATGGGTGAGGAAATTAGCAATTTAGTAATTAAAAGTAAATTTTAATGTGCAAGATGAGGAATAATATGATATCCATTAAATAATTAGCTTATTTAATGTAAAGGGATCCAAAATGATATTTAGTTCAATAATATAGGATTATTTAATTAAATGAGAGGACTTAGGGAGTTTAAATTAAATAATTTGATTATTCAATTAAACCTAGATGAAATGTTAGAGTGAGAGGGTAGGAATTAACCTAATTGGATTAATTAGATTAATAGATGAAAATGATGCATTTAATTAAATAACTAGGCTTATTTAATCAAACAGGCAAGAAGAGGATGAAATTCAGGATGAAACAATGTTAGGATATTGGTTTCAAGTGTGTAGTATCATTCGGGACATTTTTAAGTGTCTACACTAATTAGTAAAACTAAATGTTTAATTGTGGTGCATCTTATAGATATGGATATCACATGGGTTAGGAATTCTTGGGGACACTTGTATATTGTATGTTATATTGAGATAAATATTTAGTGTGGGTATCATATTGGAAAAATATTTATTATTCAGAAAACATGGTAAAAAATATATTTAATTTAGGGTTATGGTTTACTGAGCTCATAGTTTTGAAGTGTGTGGTTTATGTAATAACACTTAGTGGTTTTATGCAAGCTTTTCTTATAAAAGAAAGCAGTACATGATTAGTTATTGAGTTTTATTTGTGTAACTTTTGACTTGTTGGTTGATGTTGGATTGAATATCTCTTGTAGGTTGCACGTGTGAGTAAAGGAAGCATTGATTGGGATTAATGACTACATGGTTCTTATTTGGTTATTCACATGGAAGAATGCATCAAAGAACATGATGCTTCAAAAGTCTTATATGGAGACTCTACAAATGTATTATAATTTTGTTTCTTGAGATAGTATATTAATTATGTGGCTCCTTTTGGAGGCTAGGTTATTTCCTTGAGATTGTTTTCCTAGGGTACATTCAATGTTATCTTGTGGTATGTTTGTTATTGTTTTACATTGTGAATTTTGAATTATTTTTACATATTTTTCTCTCATGAGATTTATTTGGAAATTATTTAATTGCTTCAAATTTCCTTTCAACTTCTTGTAAGGTTTTTGTTCAATATACATGTCAAAAATTTAGGCCACTTGATGTTATATATCTACATGAAGTTAAGGTTACTCTTTTTGCTTCATATGATTATGCACACAATATGGAATCATAATTTCAATTTCACCACCTTGCATGAGTATGGTGGAAATAGGGATTTCATTTCACTCTCCTAACATTTAATTTCATTATTAATTTAAGGGAAGATTCAAACCATTGTGTTGTGTGGATTGCTCTTGACATTGATGATCAATGTTTTAGTATTACCAATACTTATGATCCTAAGGATTTATTATAAATAATGGCATTATGGAGATGATTTATTGATAACTTACCTTTTCAAATAGGTCCTGTAACAAAGAAAAAGTGAACCCTAAGTTTAATGAGTAAAACCTAGGGTTAATTTTTGCTCCCTTTTCAAGGGTACATTACGATGTAAATCAAAAAGGTGATTAGATTGACTTTCAACCATGAAGGTGAGCCAATTAGACCTAGATTTGCATCTTTTAGGATCTTGAAATGGACTGGAATTATTTTCCTTGATTAAAGTTAGACTATGTGACCTAATATAAAAAATGCAAGCTTCTGATAATTGACAGATTGAAACAAAGATTTGCAAGTAGATCTAGGAATGGTAGAATGCTATGCACCTATCCTAAAAATTTGGATTTAGTAGGAGGACATAGGTTCCCAAGGGCATCTATTTCCTTGTAGGGATGTCCTAAGTTTTGCAGTCCTCTTGTGTCAAATCTAGGATCCCCATTTCTACTTAAAATTTTATCGGATCACTATCGAATAATTTTGTAGGTGACTTTTCATAGCTTGAAAAGATGTAGGGTTTTGAATGCAACAATGGAAAATGGATCCTTAAGCTTCTTTATATCTCCTTCAAACCTAAATCATTTACATTCAAAGAGAGAGGAAGGGTTGTGCCATTTAGGGGCTTGCCTTAGTCAAACCCCGTGTTAGTGTTTCCACTTCCACAATGGCAAAGTCAATGATAAAATGATAAATGATAGGATGGAATGATGAATCCAAAAAGTGTTGCAACTCACCACTCTTCAATGAATTCCTTGAAGGAATAAAGTCATGCACATCATCTCAAGGTCTTGGATCTTGCTTGCTTGAATGCTTGAATTGCTTGGAGACCTACAACAAGGATCGTCCTTCACAAACAATAATAAAATAAACACATATAAACTCACATAGGATTTGACATGATGCTTGGATCATAAATTGTTGTAATAAAGCTTTGAAATTTTTCTCTTGACTTGCTTTATAATTCTCTTGATAATAATTTTTCCAATAGTTTACTAGAGAGATTTCAAATGATGCAATAACTAGGCATTTATAAGCATTTATTCTAATTTACCACAAATTAAATCCTAATAACCAACATTTGCAATTTGAATTTCAAATGTTAAAATATCAACATCATATTCAAATTTCTATCTCAGAAAAAATAGGGGGACTCAAATGCCCAAGGGTGTCCCAGTCTTGGCCCTATTTTCTAGGAAATAAGGTGTCGGGGGAAAAACATTAAATGAATGCCTTTGTTCAATGCTTGCAATTTCTCAGAAAATGGTAAAAATAGGCTATAGAATGCATAATTTAGGAAATTAGGTACATAATTAAGCTCAATAATTTAGAGGGGACAAAACATAGTTTGAAATTTTCAAGGGTGACAATTTATAATGTTATATTTAGCCCCTACTTTAGTGAGAGTATGAACTTACACTTAGACTCACACTAAAGTAGAAAATTTGTGTCAAAAGGAGTTTGATTGTCCAAATGTTGAAGATATGGGATGACTAAGGATCTAGGATCCCATAGAAAGACAACATAAACACAAAGGAACACACACATGGATGATATGCAGAAAGATAGCATACATAAACATACATGTCAGAAAACATGAAGCATACACGATGAAAATACATGACATAACATAACATGTAGATGACAAATAAATGAACACAAACATAATGCAAATACGAAGCAAAGACAAAGAAAATACATAAAAGACACATTAAAAACACAAGGTTGGTACTAAAAGGATTTGAGTCAGTAAGGTAAAGAGACCTCAGTCTTAAATTGTCTCAAATACCAAATGGAATCCATCTAATAAAGGAATTCTCTCATGAGGAATAATTTTTTTTGTTATATAACATCACTCATGAACCACATGGATCCATTGGCTATCAAGTTTTGTTATGCTTGGTATCCATGCAATATGATGGGTTCCACAAGGCTAGCAAGTTTTGTTATGCTAAACACTTATGAAACACATAGCTCTACTGGCAATCAAGTTGTGTTATGCTCGGTGACCATGTTAAGGAATTCATGAATCACACAATAGAAAAGTCTAATATTTTCTAGGTGAATCACAAATAGAAGGCACCACGAGCTAGTGAATTCTTATATTCACTAGGTGAACCCCCAAGAAAAAGTAGCAAAATAAGAAACACACTAAGAGTTATACTCCTTGATAACCTTGATAAGGTACCATAAAATGATCAAGATGCTATGTCAACACATCACTAAGTTCAATGTGTGTGAACAAAGTGAAACAAAAATGCTAAACTCACCTAAGAAGGTACATAAACTTTCCTAAGGAGGTGCATAAACAATGACAAGATAAGGCCAAAACCTCAAAGGGTGTAATAACAACACCACCACAAAAAGGTGATTTATTAAAAAAACAAAGGGGCTTTGCTCAATAGATGAAATGTCACACCTTAGGGAATATCACATATGACATCACCACCAAGAGAGGACTAGTCGTGGAACATAAACTCACACCTTAGGGAATACTATCCATAGCATTACCACCAAGGATAAAATCATATGCCTAGAAAGGTAACACTCTTAGAGGATATCAAGCCCAATATCACCACAAAAGAGAGACAACATATATTAAGAAGGCCACACTTTCATTTCCAAGGTCACACTTTCTAGGAGGTCATCACTAAAAAGGGACCATTTCTTATGGAAATAATAAGTGGGGGACTATATGGCCCCACTTAAAATATTAGTGTACTTGCTACACTAATATTTTAAGGAGATAGGAAGGGACCCCTTGCTAGAAGGAATGCACCTAACACAAGGCTACCTAACCCCTTGCCCCCCAAGTGTAGGGACAAAGATAAGCCCAATATGGATGATGATATGCTGCTCCTTGCGAGATGAAATATGATTGCATAAATCCTAGTTTATACCCCATGCATGGTAGTGATTATGTTATGGTACAACTACCATATTGTAAGGAGCAAAAACTAATGTTATTTGTCTCTTGTATGATTAAGTGAAGGTGTTTTTATGTTTTTTTTTTATGTTTGAAGGATAAAAACCAAGAACTCTTATTTTCTTGCATGTTAGGCTCTATGGGGACACATATACCTTGTTCTTTTACACCACAGCCTTTTCCATTATAGCCAAGTTGTTTTAAAATTTGATAATATCTTCCATAAATGGATTCCATTTCTTTCGAAGAAGGTGGTTTTCATAATCACTTTCATCATATGTAGAAGTATAATTTGTGTTTTCCTCCTTACTAGAAAATATGGATTCAAATGTTTTTGATGATTCAATGATAGGTTGTGTTGATACCATTACAACTTTTTTCTGTTTTCCTGATTTTGATGGTGTAATCTTGTATTCCCCCATGAATGTAGGTGTAAAATCTAATGAACCCAAAACATCTGATGCAGGAGCATCCAGTGGTGTAAGGGCAATCTTACATCACCCAAAAATAGTTAAATTTCAAGTTTCTCATTTTTTAGATGTTTTTACATTTTTGGATACCCTTTTCATCATAATGAAATTCCCAACTTATGGTTTTTATTTTCTACTCCTGGGTTGAAAGATATTGCAGTTTTAGTTTCCCAGATTTGCACCTGAAAATCTTCCAAGTTAGATTTGAGGCACTTAGAGTTCCCGGATCGGCCCCAAAACTTGCTGAAATTGGTGTAGCAAATTTCAAGCGCGTTGTTGACTTCAAGACCTTTCCAATGGTTCAAACGGTTCACGAATCGGAGTCCCGGATCAAAAGTTATGGCCCCGGGAAGTTGGCGCACTTTCTAGAAGATACAATTGCAAATGCTCTTTTAAAATTTGAACTTCATGTTGTAAATTTTCGACGCCAAACCGCCCAAAACTCAAATTTTAATGTTGTTTTGGCTCCAAACTAATGAGGAGCTCTATTTTTGGGCGGGTTTCTAATTTTTGGGTAACTTTTTGGGGACAAGCTCGCATATTGCGAAAGGGTTATTCTGTAGCTATCTGTAACTTGCATGTGTTGTAGAACTTGGGGATTTGAGATCCTCTGCATATAAGAAGTTCCATTTTCTGAATAATAAAATTATTCTCTTGTTTGTGGGTTATTTTCTAAGTCCCAGGCTGCGCCCTCATCAACATCATCCCAAATTTGTCATTGATGAAAGATATTCATCTTTATCTTCAAGTTGTAAAGGTTCCACTTTTGTAGTTGGTGTCAATGATCTCAAAGGGTTTTTCATCCCTATTTTAGTTTGTAAGCAATTTTCAAATTTTGGATAAGCTTTTATCATGTAAACCTTATTGTTGTAAGTGTATTTTATTATATGATAAAGCATTGAAGGCACTCTTTTCATATCATGGATCCATGGTCTACCCAAGAGAATATTGTATGAAAGATCATGGGGCATGACGTGGATGGGAGTTTACAACACAACCTTACCAACTTTAACAGGTAACATTATCACACCAAGTGGTTTTATTTCCACGTTATCAAAACCTTTGATTGACATCTTAGTAGGTTGAATTAAAGTTTTTTTGCTCCAATTCTATCCAAAATATTTACACTACAAACATTAATCCCCGAACCATTGTCAATAAGGGTACATCTAATCCCAATCTTGTTAATACTGGTCATTATCATCAAGGCATCATTTCATTTTTGTGTTTCCAAAGGGGGTAATTCATTTTGATGAAAGCCAATGTCCATACTGGGTGAATTCATACTCTCAATCAAAGCTACCGCATCATTTGGTTGCACACTAGGAAGGACAATAATGT
Organism: Sequoia sempervirens; assembly: GCA_007258455.2. Lineage (NCBI taxonomy): Eukaryota > Viridiplantae > Streptophyta > Pinopsida > Cupressales > Cupressaceae > Sequoia > Sequoia sempervirens. Next base: position 210,644,368 of record VDFB02000015.1, on the reverse strand, counting down.
TTTGCAAAGCATTTTGAAGCATGCCATGATAAAAAAGTGGTTTTTGAATTAAATCCCACTGTGACTGATGGATTAGCATGGGCCGATTATGCTTGATATGTGAAGAATCAAAGCATAATGAAGCCACTAACATCAACCTCAATAAGATCAATCAAATGAAAACTAAACTTAAGCATTTATCAAAACTAACATGCTAAACTACGAAGCTTTAAAATTCCTACTCTAATCCATCTAAAACCTATCCCATTGTAGGAGTGGTGTCGTGTTGATGTGAAACGATGACCCTTTCCCAATCCCATGGATGAATGAGCTTGTTCCAGTCATTTTATTGAAGAAAACTGATGGAACGGTTGTGAGATGTGTACGGAAACATTATTTTAATCTAAATAAGCATGATGTAAGCTAACTTAACATGATTTTATGCTAAAATGATGAAGATATGCAAATGCTAAGCTAATCTAGATGGAATCTAAACTAAAATATTCAAACCCTAATTCATAAACAAGCTAAATGGATGCGTTATGTGATCATGGAATCCATTAATGGAAGCTTAAAGCTAATTAATGCAATTAAAATAAACTAAAAAAGATGCTAAATATGTGCTAAATATTAGTGTGAGTGTGAGTGATTTCAACAACATGAGTTTTATTTGAAAAATATGGATCCATTTGTCTCCAAATAGTGCTTTATTTATAGGAAAGAAAATGAGAAATGAATGGTTGAGATCAAAAAGTTTAATCAACGGTCAAGGATGGAAGTGTTGCGAGATGGTGTGTCCCTTGGTCTTCCTTGTCCAACACGATGGTTGGGTTTGTGACATGGTCTAACTACCTCCTATGGATCTTAACTGATGCTTGTATCAGGCATTGACAGGTCAACCTTTTGGTGCAATGGCAAGGCCAACAATTGGTATCAGAGTTGGTCACAGGTTCAAACCCCTCACTTGTGTTGTGGGGGATTGTTGCAAGATGGTGTGTCCCTTGTTCTTCCTTGTCCAACACGACACTTGGGTTTGTGACATGGTCTAACCACCTCCTGTGGACCTTAACTAACACTTGTATTGGGCATTGATAGGTCAACCTTTTGGTGCAATGACAAGGCCAATAGGAAGAAGTTGGAGGCATTGATCATGGATTCTCATCAACAGATGAGAATGAAAGATAAGATTTAATCAAGGGTTAATATTCCTTCAAACAAACACACTTTTTACTTGTACAAGAGGTCACAAATTAACTTGTACAAGAGGTCACAAGCTAACTTGCACATGAAGTCTTGTAAGAATATTCCCTTTTTCAAATGAGTGAGAAGAGCGAATATTCTTTGGAATATTCTCATGGGTGAGGGAAAATAGTTAATTAGAAAATTAAAACAAAGTTTAATTGTGAAAAAGGGGAAGGAATATTCCTTTTGGGGGAATGTGCAAAGGAGGAATATTTCCTTGGATTATTCCTTTGCAAGTTGGGGGGAATTAGATTAAGAAAATTGACAATTTAAACAATGTTAATTATGCAATTAGGGGATTTAGAAGAATTATATGGTATTCATTAAATAAAATGATTTAATGAATGGGAGAAGGTGGAATGACATTTAATTAAATAACTTAGGGTTATTTAATTAAATAAGAAGAATTAGGGATTTAAATTAAATAGTTTGATTTATTTAATTTAATGAGATGAAATGTTAGAACAAATGGGGGTGAATTAACCCGATTAAATTAATTAGGTTAATAGATGCAAATGATATAACTAATTAAATATCTAGGATAATTTAATTAATTAAGCAAAAAGAGGATGGGTTCGAGGATGATACGGTGTTAGTATACCTAATTCAAGTGTATGATATCATTTCGGGACATTTTGCAATGTCTACACCCACAAGGAGATCTTAGAATGAGTTTTACAAAGTTGTTCAACAAGATCATATTCTTTACCACTATGTTGTTGGATATTAGATGCAAGTGGGAGGTATGGTTGAGCCAATGGAATGGATGTTGGAGTTTGTTTTGGTTGCTTATTGTTTCTAGTGTTATATGTGTGAGCAACTATATGATAAATTGGTTGTTTTGACACATGATTACTAGTAAGTTGTTTTGCAAATATTAGGATATGGCCATAAGGTTTAGGAGGTCCTATAATGAGAGGTTGATATGCCCTTAATATTAGAGTACATCAGGTTATGAATAGTCAGCTTGTGGCTATCTAGTTAACTCCTAATTAAGTCATATTATCATTATTATATTGTTATTTAGTTGATTAGGTCGGCCTAGGGATGATATAGGGTTATCTAAGTTGGCTTGGGTGATATCCTAGGCATAAATAGGTATATATATAGGAGGTTGTGAGTCTTATTTCATTATCATATTGTGAATTGTGTTCTCATTGGAGATATTTGGAGGCTTTCCCCCTAAAAGTGGCTTGTTATACTCAGTTATTATCAAGTATTTGCATCATATTTCATATCATATTCTTCTATTGTACAAGTTATTTCATTACAAGTGGTATCAAAGCTTGATCTTGGCGCCATTATGACAAGGCAATTTTTTCAATTTTGGAGGTCATTTTGTGAAACCTATATCTCCTAGATTTTAGTGAATCCTTGTTTTATTTTTAAAGGGTTTTTGAAGGACATTTTCAAGATGCTACAATCCATATTTTAGAATAATTAAAGAAAATTTGAGTAAGTTATTGTAGAATTAGGGTTTTTGAAGAAATATCAGAGGAGGATACATTAGAATTTTCAGAGAAATTGAAGCAAAAATAAGTAATTTATTAGGAAATTATGGTTTCCAAAAAATTCACTCACAAGGCTGCAAATCACCTAATTTCAGGGGGATTTTTCTATTAGAGTGTGACCTAGTCCTTGGTAAATCATAGCAAAATTTTCAACTATTTTGAATTTATTTGTGTGATTTATTGCAAAATTATTTTCTACCATCATGATGGAGCCTGCAACAAGAGGCAAAAAGAATGCTACCACATTAGGGAAATCTTCAAAGAATGAGGGGGTAGAAAATGATGATTTTAACCCTAAGGATGAAATAAACAAATTAAAGGGTGATATTTCATCATTAGATAAGAAGATTACAAAAGAAATGGGTGAATTGAAATTACTTATTTAGGGTATGAGGTGGAAGGAAGAAGATTCACCTCACAAGGTGGAAGATAATGCTTTTGGGGGACATGAATTCCTTGGACTTGAATTTGATTTCAAGAAGGATCCTTCCTTTAATAATCATATGCCAAGGCAATTCATACCTAAGTTGGATATGAGAAAGTTTTATGGCAAGGATCCAACCAATTGGTTATGCCAAATGGAGTAGTTCTTTGATATTCATCATGTTCCTAGTCAACAAAAGGTGGCTATGGCATCATTATACCTAGAAACAAATCAATTAATTTGGTATCATTGGTTATGTGATGAGAAGAGAAAAAAGGGTTGTGTGGTCACATGGTCAATTTTTAAAGAGGAAATCGCTACCCATTATGAAGATAACTTTATGGATAGCTACTTTTTCCAACTCACTACTTTAAAGCAAATAGGCATGGTCAAGGATTATATTCAACAATTTCAAATCCTTTCTCTAAGAGTGGAGAATGTGGCTAAAGACAAAATGAATGAACTATTTCTATGCAGTTTAAAGGATCACATAAAATATGAAGTACGATTGTTCCAACCACAATCCTTATTGCAAGCAATAGTAATGGAAAGACAAGTGGAGGAGAAGTTGTTGGCTAGTAGGAGACAAGGGAATATAAATTTCAGTGAAAGGAGATCTCCTACATATTCACTACCATAGCCTACTAGGTTGACTCCACAACAAATTGATGAGAAGAGAGAAAAAGGGTTATGCTTCAATTGCAACAGTAAATATAGTTGAGGGAATAAATATAGTGAAAATAAATTATTTTATATTGAACAACCGAGTGAGGAAGAAGAGGAGGAACCAATATTAGAGGGGGATGGGGATTTGGATAATGAATCACAGCCAATCATTTTCTATCATGCACTCTTTGGTTTTAGTGCCCCAAAAAATCTCAAGGTAGTTGGGTTCTTAAAGAAGCAAAAAGTAACAATGTTGATTGACTTGGGTAGTACTCACAATTTCATCAACAAAAAGTTGGCTATTTGTCTAATTTTTTTTATATATCTAGCTCCAAAATTTCAAGTCTTGATTATAGATGGTGGTACTGTTAGATTTTTGGGAAAGTTCCATAGCATTAAATTATCCATGGGAGATTAGCAGCTTGATAGCCCAATGTATGCTATCTCCATGGGTGCAACATATATTTTTTTGCGAGTATAGTGGCTTACTACTTTGGGAACAATTGAGATGAACTTCCAAAAATTATTCATGAGATTCCAATTAGAAGGAAATACAATAGAGCTAAGAGGCTTCAAGGAAAATTCACCACAAATGGTGATTTCTCATCAAATTATAAAGTTGCTTAAGAAAGGAGTTGATGGATTTGTGGCCTAGTTATGTTCATTAGAAGTCTCACAATCTAATGCTCCCACCCATCTAGATTTGCAAGAAATAATTGAGCATCACTCAGTGGTTTTTGGAGATATGCCTAAAGGACTTCATCCTAAGAGGAATCATGATCATGCCATACATCTAGTTCCAAGGAGCCAACCTCCCAACATAAGTCCTTACCAGTACCCACATATACAGAAAAGTGAGATAGAAAATATTGTTGAGGAGATGTTAGAGGAAATAATTATCAGACATAGCCAAAGTGCTTACTCTTTGGCAGTGGTGTTGGTTTAGAAGAAGGATAAAACTTGGTGCATGTGTTCGGAATATAGAGTTCTCAATATGTACACCATCATTGATAGGTTTCCTATTCTAGTCATTGATGATTTACTAGATGAATTGAATGGAGCTATGTATTTTACAAAGTTAGATCTTAGATCTGGCTATCACCAAATTCAAATTAAGGAAGAAGATATTTGTAAGAAAACATTAGGACTCATTAGGGTCACTATGAGTTTTTGGTGATTCCATTTGGTCTTACTAATGCTCCATCCACATTTCAAAGTTTGATGAACTCCATCTTTAAAAAGTTCTTGATGAAGTTTTTATTAGTGTTTTTTGAGGAAGTTTGTATTAGTGTTATAGAAAGATATGGAAAGAACACTTGCAACATGTAGATCAAGAATTACAAATTCTTGAAGAGCATAAACTCTATGCTAAGCCATCCAAGTGTGATTTTGGTCTTAATGAGGTGGAGTACTTGGGACACTAGTTTCACATGGAGTAAAGGTGGATCCTAAAAAAGTTAAGGTTATCATGGAATGGCCTATTCCCAAAACCATTAAGAAATTGAGGGTTTTTTTTGGGATTGACAAGATACTATAGAAGATTTGTGAAGAATTATAGTTGTATAGAAGCACCCATCACAACTTTATTGAAGAAGGATTATTTTCATTGGAATGAATCTTCTAATTCAGCATTTGAAACGTTAAAGGAGGCTATGTGCACAACTCTTGTGCTTGCCACTCCCGATTTCACAAAGGATTTTATTGTGGAATGTGATGCTTCAAGAAATGGTATAGTTGTAGTTCTCATGCAGGAGGCTTGGCCCATTGCTTTTGAGAGCTATCAATTAAAGGGTAAGAATCAACTCAAACCCATTTATGAGAAGGAAATGCTAGCTATTCTTCATGTAGTAAGACAATGGGGGCCTTATCTAATGGGTAGACACTTCAAGGTTAAGATAGATCATGATAGCCTAAAATATTTTTTGGAACAAAGATTATATTCTGAAGAACAACAAAAATGGGTTACTAGGATGTTGGGATATGATTTTGAGATTGTATATAAGAAAGGGAAGGAAAATGTTGTGGTAGAAGCACTATTGAGGAAGGATGAGAAGGATGAAGCTTTATTGTGTTCCCTTTCAATATTACAAGAAGATTGGGTAGAAGAAGCCAAAGAAGAGTGGAAAAATGATATGGCTACTAGTAATCTCATTCAACAATTACAAAGTGATCCTAGTAGTTTAGATAAGTTTTGTTGGAAGGGAGATGCCTTCTAGTATAAAGAGAGATTGTATCTTTGCAATAATTCCTCTCTCAAACAAAAGATTCTCACAAATCTACATGAGTCTCCAGTGGGTGGTCATTCAGGATTTTTGAAGACATATCATTAGGTCAAGAAAGACTTCTTTTGGGAAGGGATCAAAGGGCATGTTCAAAAATTTGTGGTAGATTATTTGGTTTTTCAACGAAATAAAAGGGAGGCAATAAAGACACTTGGTCTCTTTCAACCCTTAGTTATTCCTAGCCAACTTTGGGAAGAGGTCTCCATGGACTTCATCATAGGGCTTCCAAGATCTAATGGTAAGAATGTCATCATGGCAGTAGTGGATCACCTCACTAAATATGCACATATTATTGCATTATCAGATCCTTCTACAACAAGTATAGTGGAAAAAGAATTTTTGGAGAACATTCAAAAAGCTACATGGTATACCCAAGGTTATTGTTAGTGACTGTGATCCTATCTTTACTAGTAACTTTTGGACAAATTTATTCAAATGTTTGGGTACTCAATTAGCTCACAGTTCTTCATATCATCTAGAATCTGATGGGAAAACAAAGGTTGTTAATAAGTTTTTGGAAGATTATCTATGTTGTTTCACTTCAGATAAAACAGTCTCAATGGGTAGAGTGGATACCACTTACAAAATGGTGGTATAACACTTCCTTCCATAGTTCATCAAAAATGTCTCCATTTATGGCATTGTATGGCTATCATCCTCCTTCCATCACATCATCATTAAAGGTGTCACCAAGAGTTCACGCTATGGAGGAACACCTGATTCATCAACAACAAGTACTTTTAGGAATTAAAGAGAATCTATCCATGGCACAAAACTGAATAAGCATACTAGCACCATAGTAAAAGAAGTTTTGAAGTTGGAGATTGGGTTTTCTTGAGATTGCAACCTTACAAGAAAATTTCACTGAAGCAATAGTCAAAGAATAACAAGTTGTCTCCAATATATTTGGCCCATATCAAATCGTACAGAAGATAGGTAGTGTTTCCTACAAGCTTGAATTTCCATCAACAACAAAGATACACCCAGTTTTTCATGTTTTGTGTTTGAAGAAGGTAATTGGGAACAATGTCCCTACTCAGACAATATTACCAGAGCTTGATGAAGAAGGAAGAATCATATTGGAACCAGAATGTATTCTTCAAAAATGCAGAAGGAATATAAGGACTAGAACACTCACTCAATATCTCATCCAATGGAAGAATTTATCAATTGAAGATGCCACATGGGAGGATGAGGAGTTCATTCAAAATTATCCAAAATTTCCTAGCATTGAAGACAATGATTATCTAAAGAGGGAGGGCATGCTACGCCCTTAATATTAGAGTACATCGGGTTATGAATAGTCATATTGTGGCTATCTTAACTCCTAATTAAGTCATATTATCATTACTATATTGTTATTTAGTTGATTAGGTCAGCCTAGGGCTTATATAGGGTTATCTAAGTTGGCTTAGGTGATATCCTAGGCATAAATAGGAGGTTGTGAGTCTTATTTCATCATCATATTGTGAATTATGTTCTCATTGGAGATATTTGGATGTTTTCTACCTTTAAGTGGCTTGTTATTCTCAATTATTATCAAGTATTTGCAACATATTTCATATCATATTCTTCTATTGTGCAAGTTATTTCATTACAGAGGTGACTTAGGAGGTCCAATAATTAGAGGAATTTTAGGAGGTCCAATAATCAAAGGAGATCTAATAGCCAATTATGTGTTCATAACCTCAATGGATTTGACTTCTTGTTGATGATCTTCTATCAAGGGGGAATCTAATGTCACCTTAGCATATTCATCTATGTAATCGATAAATGTATCAATGATTTCATCCTCTTGTGTTGTAAGAGTTGGTATAGAATAACTCTACACCATGCAAGATTTGGTTGAAGATTATAGCCACCCAAGATCTAGGCACTTCATGAAAGCAAAAGAGAGATCAACATGAAATGCTCAAGATTGCAATGGAATTGATTATCTAAGAATTTAATAATTTTGATTTACACATGAGACCACTTGGTTATATAGCCAAGGTGAGACATAGGATTAAATAGGATTATGACAAGTGTCCTATGTCATGTAATAACTTATCACAACTACCTAGGACACGTGTTATAAGCCAAAAGATAAGATAATATCTAATGACAACTAACACCTTCTAGAAAGATTCCTTCCTAGGACCTAAGTAAACTTAACATGTAAATAAGTCCCCTAGTAATGAATTACCTAGGTACAAGACTTTATTTACACCAACAACCCCCCTTAAGTGAAACTTAGGGAGAAGATTATTATGCAAATGACACAAAGATGGGTCTCGGCTATGAGGCCATGTTAGGTACCCATGTACAAATGAAAATGCAATCTCTCACAAATGGTGAAAAGGAGAAAACCCAGTGGGAAAAAAATCCTCAAAAGAGAGATAAGAAAACAAAATGCTCTCAATGAAGAATGAGGACAAAACCCCATGTGAGGAAAAAGGCCCCCCATAGGAGAGAAATAGAAGAAGACCATGCAACCTCCCCTCAATGTTGAGTCTCTTGCAATGATTCCATGCAACCTCCCCTCAATCTTGAGTCTCTTGCAATGATGGTAGAAGCTCGACATTGAATGTTGAAGATGATCCAAAACCATCGAACAACATTCCTCCCCTTAGGAAGAAACAAAACCAAGATAGTATGCAAGATTTCTTCCCATTCCTGAAAGGAAGATGTGGGAATATGGATAATGGATGATGTCTCTGAAGAATGATCAAGTGTCTCCATGTCGATGTTGAAAGCTGACACACTCCAAACAGGTGTTCTAGGCCACATTGCCAAATAAGACAATCTAGAATCTCCTAGAAATTATTGCAAAACACAATCCAAAGACAATAATACCTCCTTTATAGACAAATAAGCCTCCTCCAAATGTTGTCCAAAATCACTAACAATCATGTCAAATTGTAAAAAAATGATCACGTAGAGAATGAAAAAGAGGGTCAGAGTGTTCCCTTGCAACAAATGAAGAAGGATCATCTCCATCAAAGAGAATATGAATGCAATCAATGATTTCTCCCAAATTTGAAATGTGGGACTCACAAAACAAACCAACAATGTCTGTCAAGTACTCATCCCAAGTAGCCATCTCTGGAAGATGATGAATTCCCTATTGCATTGAATCACAAGGAACCAAAACTATGGCAACACAAGAATCCTCAGGTATAACAATAGATGAAGGATATGGAATATCAACACATGTCACTAGATCCTCAATAGATGAAACAATACCAAGATTCAAATGACCATACTGAATCTCCTCAAAAGTGTTCACACAAGATGCCTTAATGTGAATATTTGTTGAATCATTAGGAGTAAAATGTGAGAAGATGTAGACTCGATATTGGTGATCAACCTCCCCTAGTGCAACTATATTTATTCTATGCAAATCTTAGATTATGATAGAATCTAGTATTAAATCAACACTCTTGCTTGCTCCACCATGTGTGCTCTAATAGATAGAAAGAATATTGGTTGCCAATGAAGGCACACAAAGAACATCATTGAATGCTCCATCATCCATGTTAATGAATCCCTTCCCACAAACAAAAAAATATGTGTTGTTAGCCATTAGGGTGGATGGTGATGAACAAGTCTCAAATGAAGAGAACATACTTTCTGATGAAGCCATGTGATGTGAGGCTCCTGAATCAAGTATCTACCTCTCTGACTTAGAATTTGCAACTGCAAAAAGGGCTTTCCCCTTATGTTTGTTGGACTTTGATGAAGAATAAGAAGAAGATAAACCCTTTGATGATGAAGAATCATTGACTTGATGCTTCTTAAGAAGATGCTTCAACTCATCAATATGTTTTGAATAATATTGGTGTTCATCATGCCTTATATTTTCTTACAATATGCACATGTAGGCTTCTCCTTCTTAGATGATTCCCCTTTTAAGGGAGAGGATTCAAATTCTTTATGTGGCTTTTTCTTTATCCTCTTTTGTGTGTTATCAAGATTCCCTAATTCTTTTTTTACCTTAGACTCACTATCCAACAATTCTTGTGACTTGGAAGACTTGATTAGACCCATATTAGTTAACTTAGCTTCCTCTTGGATTAGGAGATTTCCAAAGTTGTCAAACTTATGATGCTCCCATAGAAACTTGATGGGTATATGAAATCTAGAAACAAACATAGAATAATCAGGACCAAGCTTGGATAATACATTCAGAATTAAATCCTCCTTATCAATGTTGCAATCATTTAGTTGTGTTCTTAGTTGCTTAAATTTGGAGATGTATTCTTGGATGTGGTCAAAAAATTTAGGATCAAATGTGTAGTGTTTATTAACCAAATATTCAAGTGCAAATGAAATACAAAAGGGAAACAAAACAACACCTCAAGGTTGGGCTCTAGAGTTAAATTCAAACAATAACAAGAAACACAAGACAAATTTTACCTTGCTTGAATTGATACTTTGGTTGGCCCTTTGGATTTAGATTTGCATGCTCCTTTGATATGCAAATGACATAAAAACCTAGCTTAAAATGATGTAAATGACATGATGAATGCAATGGAAGCCATGAAAATGTATTGAGATGCACTATGGAAGTTGAAATTGCAACAATAATGGAGGCATGAGAGAAAGATGTGAGAGCTAAGTGTATGCAAATTGTGTAAGTGATAAGTGTTAGAATGAATGGAATTGGATAAGTATTTAGCCAGTTCGAAGTGCATAAAATGAAGGGATAGGATTAAAATTAGGTTTGGGAGATCAATGGTTGAGATGCCTTGAGGCATCTCAACACATGTGATGAAGACATGTGGAAGATTAGGTGGAGGGGACAAGATGATGTAGAGATGAGGTTTCATCCAAGTGGAGGTACTTTCAAGTACCTTGGGGAGAGGAAAAGGATTGAATTGTCTTATCCTTCCTCAAATGATGGAAGGATGTGACAAGTCAAATCCTTCTAGATTTTGGAGAAAGGTGTTGGGAAGTGTGAGGGGAATTAAAAATTACCCTTGTAAGGACATTTGGAAGAACAAGGGGAATTAAAAATCCCCTTGTAAGGACATTGGGATTGAGGGAGGATAAAGTGGAATTTAAAATTCCACATGGGATGTCTTGGATGACTAAATGGAATTAAAAATTCCAAGTTGGTATGTTGGGAAGATAAAAAGGAATTTAAAAATTCCTTAGGGGATGGGGGATTGATTCTCCAAAAGGAGAAAGCATTTAAGAAGGTTGGCTTAGGTACTCATGCCATAAATGACAAGAGACCTAAGTTAGGGATTAATTAATTATGATTAGTGGTTGTACAAATGATTAGGAAGACTAATGACAAGATTAGGGGCAAGTGGAAAAATATGGAGGATGTGACACTAACCACAATTAGTGGTGTGCACATCCTAATCACAGGTTAATTAAGTTAACCTGGATTAAGAAGAATTATGGAGGATAGTGACATGTGGAGAGAGAGAGAAAGAGAATTAAAAATTTGATTTAATTCATGTGGATCAAAATGACTAAATTAAATAAATTGGTCTATTTATTTAATTTAGAGAGGAAAGGGGTAAGGTATTTGATTAATTAAAACACCTTAGAAAATGTAAGAAAGGGAGGAAATATTAACTAAATAGTGAAATATTTAATTAATATGGATATGCAGGTGGAATAGAAGGGTAAATTTGACCATATGGGAGTGTCCAAATTTAGATGTCTACATCAAGATTCATCAAATCATTATCAATCTGATATCCCCTAATCTTATCTATTTTACCATATAGTTTTTCAAAATCCTCACAGGCCTCTTTAGGTGTTTTGCATGATTCAACATGAAATTATAAATCAAATGAGACTAATGAACATATGCATCCAAGTGTTTTCTCGTGATCAAGCTCCCATTTTTCCAATTCTTTAGCATAAGTAGGTTGAGGAATGGTTTCCTTTAGAAATCCTATTAGACCTTTCATCATGAAATAGTTCCATATTGATTTTCTCCATGTAGAACAATTATGTGGAGTTTGGAGTTAAATTTGATATTTCCCCATTGCAAGAACACAAACCAAGCAAAAGAATACAATCAACCACTGCAATATTACCCCCCCCCCCCAAATTACTCAATCAAGAAATCCCCCAAGAAAGATATGAATTGTGGAACTTTATTTTAGTGCGATTACAAGTGCCACTTGCCAACAACAACGAAGTGGACTTGATCTTAGTGCATACAGATTGCCTAATTTGGCTACAAGCTCTAGAGGGAAATATCAGTTATCTCATAAAGAAACATCCAAGATTAGTAGTGCCTTCGGTAGCTTTTATTTCATCATATTACCTCAAAGAAACAAACTATTATGCCACAAAGTGGAATCAGACAGTTCATTTCCCACATTGACCCTTAGAGAAAAGTTAATGCTAATTAAACTAGTTCCAAACAAAACCATTAAAAAAATTCAATCAAGTATAACCATTAAACATGAAAGATGGAATAGAAAACATGAACACACAGATTTATGTGGGGAAAAACCTTTCGAGTAAAAAACCCCAAATTCCAAAATCATAGATTTTCATTGTATTATTCAGAAACAGAATACAGTTACAAATACATTTCAAGCTCTAAGCTTTTATAGAGTTTACATCTTGTTCCATCAGGAGAGAATCCGATAGCATAACCCCTATTCTATTTCCCTCTAACACCCATTGCAGAACATTCAACATTTTATAACATTCATTCTCAACCAACAAGAAATGGTTTGATTAAAATTCCACATGCAAACGGTTACAATACAGTTCAAACCTGCTGAGTCAATCGTCATTCAATCTGTCAACAGTCAACAACTAACCATTGCTTTCCAACTGTCAATTCAACTTCTCCTTCATATACTACTTGTTGTGGTCAAGGTCCACCAAGACACGTGTACACCTCTCAGCCAATCCCACACACCCCGCAAGAGTCACTCAGGACCCACCACAAGAGGCGTGAGGTTAGTGAGGAAACATCATACACGTGTACTACTTGCTTTCTAACATCGTCATATTGAGGAAACATCATATCGTCTCCCTTGATATAGACAAGTCCCTTTGATGAAGCTTAACGACTCATCTTGTGTGGTCCCCACCTCCAACTCAACACCATGTCATCACCGATCCAAGTGGTCCCCACATCCATCAGCTTCATAATTGCTATGTCGCTAAAGAATCAAACTTCAAAACCTCTTGTCAGAGGTTGTGAAGTTCTCAAAACCTGCGACTCACTGACAAAGGGATCGCTCTATCACTCAAAACCCGAACTTCCAAGCGTCATGTCAGAGGTTGTGAAGTTCCAAAAACCCACAACACGCCAACAAAAAAAGAAGTAGCCTTAGCTTCCCAATCACTAATTCGAGAGGCTATGAAACTTTTGAACCCTGCAAATTCAGTTAGGAAAACTTGAAAACCAGTGAGTTAACTCAGGCCGATAAAAGAGGAAATCACAAATGCTCCAAGAAGTATTTCAAACCAATAAGTTTGAGTCACATTTCTCAAAATTCTCTCACTTTATGTAGAACTTACTGGCTCCTTCCAAAGCTAGAAGTTATTGTATTAGCCATCCATGCAACCAACAAGATCCTTGTAGTACCCCTCCGTTTATGCTTATGCTTTCTGCTGTTATGCTTTCACATTGTTGGACTTATGATGTTTGTCTAGATATTATGATCACTGGTTTTGAGCGATAGTGGATTATTTTGTGACATGATGATACTTGTTTGGTGATTATTGTTTTCAGACATGATTGGAAATAGCGTAGATGTTTACTTTCCGTTGTTTATTGATATATACATGCTTATGATGGACTAACAACAATTATTTCGTCAGTTTGTTGTGAAGTGTATTGGTGTGGAGAACAGAATCGCATCACTCGCTTGCGAGTGCCCTGCGATATCTATGATTTTCTCCGCACGGTGTGTCTGTTTAATGGTTTATATATATATATATATATATATATATTTGTATGCATGTTATTTGCTTGGTTGCAGGATTTGCAGGTACATGACACCGACTCCACCTGTGTAATCAGGTCTGAGCGTGTCAAGACTCAACGGAAACGTTGATCGGGAGATAGTAGTCTGGTTTACCCTAGCCTAGTCTTTAACCCTGGTCTTAGTACTTTGTCTGTTTTTAGTTTTGAGTCATAGGTTGTATCGTTATTTTCTGTTTGGATAAAATTGTTGAAAGATAAATTGGGTTAATTTTTAATGTTAGTTATTGTGTTTTAAATTATTGTTATTTAATTAATGTTAAATGTGGTTGAAATTTACCTACTTGATAATTTAATTCATTAGTTAGCTTATTTGGTTAAATAGTTAGTCTTAAAAAGATTAAACTATTTTAATTAAATAAATTAATTAATTATATTAAATTATTAAGTGTGTAAATTATATTGCATTTAAAAAAAAAAATAGAAAATTGAAATAAAATGCATGTGAATGGAAAATTGATTTTTAAAAATTAAATTAAATAAAATTGAAAATGGCATGCAAAAGGGAATTGGCAAGATTGCCGAGAAGTGGAGAGGATATTTTCATAACCACTTCTCGACATGTGTGCCAGTGCAATTATTGCTTTGGGTTGTTGAAAATTTGTTACAGAGAGGATATTTTGGATCTTGGGAAATTACAGAGGATGTCTTTTTTCATTCACGGGAAATTGGTTTTGGCTCTGTAAAATTTTTTGGTAAATGCTTCTGTTGCAAATTTGTGGAAGATCTTTGGCTTTTGGTTGATTTTGGATTTGGAAGATCTTTGGCTTTGGTTTGTTTTGGAAATTGGTTCTCGGGGAGGATTTGGTAGCTACAGGAAATAGAGGCTACAAGGATTTCTTCACCAATAAGCAAAGGAAATTAGGTAATCCTCTTGTAATTATTTTATTGGTTTTAAAAAAAAAAAAAAAAAAAGCTTCTGTAGTTATTTATGTAAATACTTGATGGCTTCAGGAAAGCTTCTGTTGAAAGTATTTTAAATCAGTAAAGTGAAATATTTGTTTTAAAAGGAAAATGATTTTTCAAAAAAATAATTTGGGTTTAGAAAACAAAATGTTCGTGCATGATTTCAATTGAAAACCCCGAGGAAATTTGATTTTCTTTTTAAATTTTCCCTATGAAAACCCCAGAAAAAGTTTTACAGTTTTCTGTATATTTAATTGTGAAAACCCTGATGCATGTGTGTATATAAATATATATATATACTAGATTTCATATATAAATTAGATGGTGAAATCCTAAATTCTTTATTTCAATTATTATATTACTGTATAGATGTATTCAAGAATTTCATTTTTAAATGGATGGATTTTATTATCGCCGTACGGGCGAATTTGTTGAGTCATATTTTTAAAAAAAATTAATGAAAACGCGTTTTGTGAATACGCTATCGCCGGCGAAATTTTAAAAAAAAAAATTAGAAAAATTTATTCACAGTGTTGGGGAGGACCAAAACCCTCCCCACTGTGTATTTTAGTGGGGTGTAGTCCCCACGGCTGCGCACAACAGCCGCCATGGCTACTGGGCGTAGCCCTGGGGCAGCTGCGTCCACCCTTATGGGAGGCTGCGGCGGTAGCCACGAGCCCTGCCCTGCGTACATTCTTTAAACCCCAAAAATTATAAAATGTGAATTTTGTTTTATGATAATTTTGTGAAATTCGGTCTCTATAATATGTATCTTTTTTATGCATCGATTATTTAAATCGATTTTAAACTAATTCGAAATTATGTAAAATATATATATCTAATATTTCATATATAAATATATATATATATATATATATATATTAAATTGAAATAAATTTATATATATATATATATTAATATTTCTATAATATTTAAAAGAAGAAATTCTTTTGTGATCATAATATGAAAATTAAATAAAGTAATTGAATATATAAAAAATATATTTTAGTTTTCATTTCTATGTGAAATTGAGAAGGTTATAGATAGAAAATTTGATGGAAATTGTTTGGTGAAATTGTGAAAGTAAAAGTTAGAGTTGAATTATATTATTTTCTTTATGTATTATCATTTCTTGTTAATTCATTGAATGAATGGATTTAATAAATCCGAATGGTAGATATTAAATTTCTTATTTGTTCAGTTGAGTATTTATTTGGGGTAAAATGGGAGAGTTTGTAGTTTACTTTTCAAAGTCTTCCAGACCAATTGTAAGTGTGGGAATTAGGATTGTTAAGTTGAGTTCTTGTGTTAACTAAGGATGTGTACATGGATTTGTATGATGGTTTTATACCTGTGTTATGAACATTGATTGTTGTTCGTCATAACGAGATTGTACCTTTATATTGATTTTGGTTAAATGTACACTTTATAAACCTTAGTTAGAAAATATAGAAACCCATGTTATGTTTAGGGGAGTGGCTATTTGTAAGGGCCGACACACAAAGTGGTGTCAGGGTAACTTACAAGTAGTTAGTAACTTAGTGATAATTAAATGACACAGTAGTTAGACTAAAACATTTAACAAGATGTGCATGCCTCGCTTATGACTCTTGAGCTACTACAGTCATGAGTATAAGTTGAGAAGGCCTGGAATGGAAAATCGGTGTCTTGTTCCTTTTAAAGACATTCGATTCTGCAATAGTATGCAATAGGGACCGGGTTTCATAAGAGGTTACCAGGGTAACCCAAGGATTGGGGGCCGGAACCTAGGAAGAAACACCAGGGTAACCTTTGCAACGTTGTGATGACACTCCACCTAGAATAACAGTTAACCTTGTATTTGTATTACAATCAATTGTCTAAATCTGGAAGCAATGTAACCAATAGTCTGTTGTGTACTTGTGTCTAGGGTTAGTAGATTAGGTCTAGGTAACCTTATTACTATCTCCTAGCACGGGGGGTGGACCTACGGGTACCACATGTTTGGGTGGAACGTGCACCTTACTCCGTTGGGTCCCCAGTTGATCTTGGCTTCGAGAGCTTCATGGATGGAGAGCTCACACTTGGATCTTATGTGTACTTCATCATTGTATACTGTAAATTTTGTATTTGAAAAACATCCCTCAATTGTATAAGAGGTGAACAATGTAATTGTATTTGTAATCATTATTGAACTACCTCATCAGATGGATGAGTATTGTATATCCTGTCAAATGCAATGTATGAAACAAGTTTTTATTTTATGTTATCATGAATGAAAATTTATTATTATGCAATGTTTATTTTTATGTTATTAATTAAATGTGCAATGCAAAATACTTAAGTCGTTTATGGAAAACTCAAAGTAGTGTAACGTCGCTTAACCTAAGAATGTATGCAATTAATTAACTTAATATTATTACGTTTTAAAAAAAAATTATTACACCTTTATAACACATTTGCAACATTCTTAGGTTATTAAGACGGGGCATTACAATCCTCAACCAATGCTTTACTGCTCTAACTAAGACACCTGCACCAGTCTAAGGAACATAAGCACCAGATCCATCTAATAGAAAAGGATATAGCATACTGCCACCACTTCAATGTACTCACAACTTATACAAAAGCATCACATCATCAACTTCAAATCCCTCAACATGAACACAACTGTGAAGTCATTCTCCAGAAAATAGGATAGAACACTAGTTAGAACAACAACCAGAACACTGACTGTACTCATCCAACTGATCAACCCACGTGACTGAAAATAGCACCCATAGTAAGTGCTAATACATCCAATCAAACATACCTCCAAAGGTATCCTCATCAGTAAACTCATGCCAACAACACAACCAACCCATCAACTATAGAAACAAGCTCCATCTACCAACTAGTTGAAGAATACAAAACACATCTAGAAATTCCCACTACATGGGTAGTAAATCTAAAAATATCAAGGAATATCATAACATAGAGAGTGTAAACATGTAGTTTTGAGGAACCATCCACAATGATATGCAAAACTTGTAATTAAATAACCTGTAAGAACAACTCTCACCACAAGTATTCACAACTCTCCCAAGTTCTCCACACCCAACAAAGGAAAAGATTAAGAAACTCCATGTCATCACCTAAGAACATGAGTGAAAACACATAACCACAAGCTAGTGATCACTACAACTCTGACCAAACCTCAAACCCATGTGATGTGAAACCAAACATCTAGGAAGACAACCAAGACCAAAGAGAACACCTTTGCACATCATGTACCTATAGAAAATCCTTCTACATACACCTCTTAATGCCAACTGTGTCAAGTATGATCTCCTTCACAACACCCCAAAGAGAATAGCATAACAACACCCAACCGTTCAATCTCCAAGATCAAACACATCATATATATCATGTAATTATATGGATGTAAGCTTCTCCAAGAATGTCAAACTACTCCATTTCTCATCTTAGGAAATCAACCCATACAACCATCTCCTAGCAGTTCTCTTCAATAAATGATATCTTAAAACACACAAAAGTGCAAGGAGATAACCATGCTAAACATCCTTCAAATGAATCCTTCGAAACTAAATAAAAATCTCAAGATCCATATCTATGAAAGATACAACATAGAGACACATGCTGAGCCAATCCTCAAATGAGTATCCACATCCAAACATCAAGAAACAACTTATTCCATGAAAATCAAAGCATGAACATAACATATTTGAAAGCAATAATGGGAAATACCTTTTAAATGATAAACTACCGAGTAGACCAAGATTGGGAATGAGAATGCTTCTCTAAGATAACCAAGTCCTCATGAGTTTTCCAAGAGCAATCTCCTCATTGGTCTTTGTTGAACTCACGTCCAACCAAGGTGTAGGCTCCTCGGACTTTCTGCTGAAATTTTCATCAAGAGTAACGATCAACAACACTTCTTTCATTGCAAGAGAAATACAACCTCTCCTTATTCTTCATGTATATGTGAGCACCTAAAAATGATCATCTCATGGTAAACTCCAAATGCATCACTGCACTATCATGAAGTTCTCAAGCATGTGACCAATGCACCCAATACACAAAGAATTTACCATACCATTGTCAACGCTCCAATCATATGAACCAGGAACTTATCATGACATCATGACCTTACCATCCCCCTTAGGAGATCCCATGCTTCAAGTGAACTAACCATGGTCTCAAGAGAAATGCAACATGCCAAAACTCTAATGCGTAAACAAGAGTTTATCATGACATCAAGCAAACAAACTCTAAACCAACATCACCTGTCAAGCACTACCAACACCTCAACCAAAGACTCGAAGAATCCTTCATGGTTCCGATATGTTGCACATCTTCAAATAGTTTCCATGCAAATGCAAAAGAACCCTTCTGCAACAATAGGATCTAAGAGCTCATCCTAGTAACGTATGCAACACTAGAGAATACCATTCATCACCAAGTGAGGAATCCACAGTCATTGCTAAAGCTCCCACTGAATCGTGACAACTGAGCTCTCAAGCATCATGACCCAACATTTGCTAATCTAAAATACTTTAGGTGCACTGATGAAAGAGGGATTATCCCTTCTCAAACCACAAATGCAAATCACTTAAATGATTTGACTTAAATATGAAATAAATTAGAAAAGAGAAACAAAGCAGAAATTTTGCAAACAAATTTCCAAATTATTTATTCAAAACTCTCTTGCAAATATCAAAGTATCTTCTCCATTAAGGAAATACAAAGATTGCAGCCTCTTGGAATGATAAACACACATTAAAATTCAGATTAAAATCTGATCTCAACAACAAATAACAACAAATACAAACTATTTATTCAACTCCTTCAATTCACTCTCAATCTACAACCTTTATCATGCAAACTTCAATATGCAAACTGTATCCATCTTCAAAAATGGATTCCATGATCCATTTTTCTGTCACATAACTTCAAACCTGCAATAAAACATTTTTTATGGACATATTCATCACATACTAATCCCTTCTGAGTCACTTCTACCCAAATCCCTATAGAAATCAACTCACAATTCCTACTAGGTGACTAGTTCCAAAAATTGTCAAGTCTTCCCTTTTATGCTAAATCTCCATTTTTTTTTTGTAGCTTCCATTTGAAACATCCCAACATGATAAAAATGTCATTAATAACATTAAAATAAAGTAATAAATGCTAAAAATCATTATCAAATCCACCTCCTTGAAATTGCCAAGAATAACAAACTTGCAAAATTCCAACTCCTAGAAAATAGGGACCCAATTAGAAAAGTAACCGCCAACTCAACTTGGGCACTCAAAATCTCCATTATTACAATTTATGAGGATTTAATTGAGTTTTAAAAATTTGTAACTCCCCCAAAAATCCATTCCAAGATTGCCTTTTTAAAGCTCAAGTTCAACACTGCCACTTAGACTATCTCCACTCCAAAATTTAGCAATATTAAAATAAAAGACCAATTATTTATTACAATTTTTGGCCTAATATTTTAATTTATTTCTCCAACTAAATAATTATCAAACCTTAGGAAAATAAAAAATTAAAATATTTATTTTTGTTTGATGTTGACTGCCTATGCACCCGGATTTATTTTTGTTTGATGTTGATTGCCTGTGCACCCGGATATTGCTGCATCATGCACACATCAACATGTCTATCAAGTGGCACCAAGATCTCCAAAATAATCAAAGATTACCATCACTGTCAAAAGCTTACACAAAGCAATGTATCCAAGCTATCCATGACATCATGGTACAACATGCTACAAGTCCCCATGATCGACTATTCAGGTACTCGACACCGTCCATCCTCTCATCTCAAAGCAACCACACCAATGCACAAGTGACCACAGACAAGGTCGGCTAACAATTTTGCACAAACACTAAATCAACCTCCTGGATATAGACATTCCACTTTCGAGTTATCCCACTGCATCCAATGGGTAGCTAATCCACCAACCACATAACTCGAAGATCAATCACAACGAACATGCAAACCCATCATCGCACTAGAAACAACAACACTAAGATCTCAAAGAGAATAACTGTGTAGATAACATGACTCAAACATCAGATCAAGCTCATATCTGATTTTCCAATCATGTCCACAACGAGCACCATAGTCTAGGAAACCAACAAACATCACCACAAGAATGTTGAGTGACAAATCACATACCAACACTCCCATGCAGAGACAAAATCACACCTTCTCATACCATGCACAAAGCATGCATGCATAACTACAACTATCTCATCCCATCTCACCCCAAAAGCTAGGGTCTAGAAAAATAGCTTAACAGTAGCTTTGCATATTCATAAGTTTTTCTTGATAGTGTAAAACCTGCAAAACCACAGAGCCATGCAAGTAAAAAACATCCATGAGAGGAAGAAGTAGTTCAAGAACTCCATGCCCATTCCTAGCCAACTCCAAGACCACCAACATGCACATGCATCTGAGAGAGACGGGCTATTTCAGAAGCTTCCAAATCATCCAATGATCAACTCCATAGCCTTCATGTAATCAGGGTACCATTAAAAACTATGCCTTCCAATACTAAGACAAAACACCCAACATAAGAACATTTATCCATAGCTGAGAAACAACCCAATATTTTCCATATCATTAGGGAGCCTCTCACATAGACACCCAATATGAAAGATTTTCTGCAACAACCATAGAGAAAAATATTTCACCCCATGCATCAGGATTATATCATTGCCAACTCACGAGCTTCAGGTCACATCTTTCAAATGACCAACTCAAGTTTCTCCATCTTCCCCATCCTTCATATTGTGTGTTGTCTCTTGGAACTCAAACAAATGAGCAAGAATTTATACTCACCAAAGGATCAAATCATCAATTGATTCCTTCATATTTCCTCAATCCTGTCACACTAAGAAATCTTTACAGAAGGAATACCCATAACTATAAACACCAAGAATTCATACATGCATCAATATGCAAGCACATGCAAGCCACATGCGAGTCCATGCAATTACATGCAATTACATGCAACACACATGCAGGTACATGCAACTCACAAACCTACACATGCAAACAAAAATAAAATCCCAAAAGAAGGCTTTGATACCACTTGAAGGGAAATATTTGTTATCTCAAAAAGAAACATCCAAGATTAGTAGTGCCTTTAGTAGCTTTTATTTCATCAGATTACCTCAAAGACACAAACTACTATGCCACATAGCGGAATCAGACATAGTTCATTTCCCACATTGACCCTTAGAGAAAAGTTAATATTAATTAAACCAGTTCCAAACAACACCATTAAGAAAATTCAATCAAGCAAAACCATTACACATGAAAGATGGAACAGAAAACATGAACACACAAATTTACGTGGGGAAAACCCTTTCGGGTAAAAAATCCCGCACTCCAAAAGCCCAGATCACCATTGTATTATTCAACAACAAAATATAGTTACAAATACAATTCAAGCTCTAAGCCTTTATAGAGTTTACATCTTGTTCCATTAGAAGAGAATCCGAAAACATAATCCCTATTCTATTTCCCTCTAACACCCATTGCAGAACATTCAACATTTTATAACATTTGTTCTCAACCAACAGGAAACGGTTCGGTTCAACTTCCACATACAAACAATTACAATACAGTTCAAACCTGCTGAGTCAATCGTCATTCAATCTGTCAACAATCAACAACTAACAATCACTTTCCAACTATCAATTCAACTTCTCCTTCATATACTGCTTGTTGTGGTTAGGGTCCACCAAGACATGTGTACATTACTCAGTCAATCCTACACACCCCGTGAGAGTCACTCAGGACCCAGGTACAAGAGGCGTGGGGTTACTGGGCATCGTTGGATTAAGCTTATCGCAACCATAGATCAAGACTTATCATCATGTCACTATATTGAGGAGACATCATATCGTCTTCCTCAAAAATAGGTAAGTACCTTCAATGAAGCTTAATGGCTCGTCCCGTGTGGTCCCCACCTCCAACTCAACACCACTTCATCACTGCTCCAAGTGGTCCCCACATTCGTCGACTTCAAAATCGCTATGTCATTGAAAAACCAGACTTCAAAACCTCTTGTCGGAGGTTGTGAAGTTCCCAGAACCCGTGACTCGCCGACAAAGGGATCACTCTGTCACTCAACTCAAACTTCTGAACCTCATGTTGGAGGTTGTGAAGTTCCCAAAACCCACGGCACATTGAAAACAAAGGAAGTAGTCTTAGCTTCCCAATTGCTAATTTGAGAGGTTATGAAAATTTAGAACCCTGTGACTTCAATTACTAAAACTTGAAAAACGACTTAACTTAGGCCGATAAAAGAGGAAATCACAATTGCTCTAGGAAGTCGATCAAGCCAGTAAGTTTGAGTCACATTTCTCAACAAGATCAAAGTAATTTTTTTTACAAATAATGAGATCAATCTAATCACTCCACTAGAAAGTACATAAAAAATTAAGTACTTTAAAAAAAAATCACTCAAAAATGTTATCATAGGAGCAAGAACATATCCCCAAAAGTTCTAAAAAATGAGAATGGCTCAACAACACTTGTGAGAATCTGCAACACCTGTGAGAATCTAAATTTTTTGATAAATACACAGTGAATTCAAACTAAAATTGAAGCCATACGCAACCACTAAAGTAGGTATAGAATAATATAATTTAAAAGCCTCTAAAAACTAAGAAAAATAAGGAAATTACCTTCACCTTTGGAGCTCAATTGATGCCAAATTTATGTAATTCAATCCAAATTGAAGAAGAAAATCCAAATGCAATCCACTCACATCAATATTGTCCTTCTTTAAAATCCAAATTCAAGCCAAAATAATTCTCAAATCAAGCAAACTCAATGAATATCTATTTTTGAGAGAGTATTTTTTGTGAAATCAAGAATGAATAATAAAATACAAGTCCTTTTTATTTTATCTCCCCATTATTTTTTCTAATTTTCCTTCCATGAAGCATTTAGCATATAACTTAAAGGAAAAATAAAGACTCATCTCATACTCAAATCAAGTATGATAGAGGCTACTACACACACTAACCCAAAGTGACATCTCTAATATAACATCCATTGGGGAAATAGCCGAAACCTACATATTCAAGTGGAGAAACAAACTTTTACCTACACACTCAAGTCATATATCAAGAATACCTACTCCATACATAAAAATCATAAAAATGCATAATCATCCAATGGGGTACAATGTCACATACATAACATAATAATTTTATCTTAAATAAGTCAATATCAATGTGTATAATCCAAACATGAAAATGCAATTTAATAAAATAAAATATAGGATGTTAAGATCATAATAATAATCACATCTATAATACAAGTATCTATAAATATTGAAATGGGATAAAACATTGTAATGATCCAGTCATAGAAAGCATAACATATGGATCTAAAAATATACTATACGATCCTAATGCAAATCACAATATTTGTGCATAAAGGCTCACACTTTCAATGTAAGAAATTAAAACAAATAAATAAATCAAGTCTTCACAAGGAACTTGTCACAACACCCTATATGCACCACAAAACAAGCAATACCAATAATTGGCATGTAAAGGGAAACCATTCATAAACATTTGAGTGATCTAAACACATGACATATAATCATACAATAACTCATTTGGTAAACACGTCAACCAATACATAATCAACAATCACAATAATTGTTAATAAAAATGGTGAAGATAAAACATCAATAAACATTCAAAGCAACAAACACAAGCATGACCTATGCATCCCAAGTATATAGTCAGAATTATAATGTCAATGATCAACATCACAAGGCACAAACATGTGAGCATTACATAAGATAAACACCCAAATATATGGAAATTATTTTCAGTATGATAAATATAGCCATTTCATCTATATAATTATCTCTAGAGATAATTTCTCTTGAATAAAATTTAATATAATAGAGAAAATTATCTATGGAAAGAAAGTGTTTAATAATAGATTTATGGTCTCACTATTGAGAACAATAGCTTTAACAATTAAAGTGT
This sequence comes from Sequoia sempervirens, assembly GCA_007258455.2. Taxonomy (NCBI): domain Eukaryota; kingdom Viridiplantae; phylum Streptophyta; class Pinopsida; order Cupressales; family Cupressaceae; genus Sequoia; species Sequoia sempervirens. The sequence goes on along the minus strand of VDFB02000015.1, from coordinate 210,619,385 downwards.
ATATTGTTGTGGTCAATACATTGTAGCTTGTGGATATTCTCAGGGTCATTACTTATTGAAAAATGGTACAAAAACTTAGATTTACATTCACCAAGTGCATTTGCTTGAAAGTTTATATATTTGTATCCATAAATCCATTATGTTGATATCCCACAATCATCATATTCATGAGATGACATCTCCTTGATATATTTTGTTATGATTTAGTGATGAGCATGTGTTGAAGAGTTAGAAAGTTTGCTAAATCTCTAATACACTACACTTTGTAAGCCTTTCCCTTGTGTTGTTGGGGATTAATATACCTTCCTAACTAGTTGACATATATGTCTATCGACCTCTTAATGTAGTGATAATCAGATCGAGGTTGAATACTTATTGTCTTCAAATATTTATTTTGTTCAATAAATATACATAATGGTTTAGTGAAAACTACAAATGAGGCTGCCATTAACATATATTTGTTGACACTCCCACAAATCATTTCCTTCCACAAGATGACATCTCTTGCAAGCATCTTTGTCCAACAACTCGTGTGCCTTATCAATACTTCAACTTTTAATTGACAAAACTCAAAACAATCATGGGTTCACATTCGTGGAGCAATTATACCTAAAAATGGCGATGACTCTATCATTAACACTAAATGCTAAATAGATGCACATTCAAAAAAATTATAAATAAAAAATGATCTAGTAAAATTTACAATTAAAATTTTAATGTCTTAAATGAAGTTGCTTGAAAAAAATATTCAACTACGAGTTGTGAACTCGCAACAAATTTACCACTCTAACAAAATGAGTATTGTTGGCTTTCATTTGTATGAATGGAATATAAATATTCCTATGAATCATATTGAAACTTCTTAGTGGTATAATCACGACTGAATAACTCTCGAACATGTGTCAAAGTTCTAAATGGAAAAGCTTTTGCAAATCCACCATTATACTTTTCTAACATGTCTCACCTTTAAGAAAACTTGATCAAGTACATCATTATTCTTGCATAAATTACAAGCTAGATAAGACATGACAAGTTGTCGTGGAATGCATTTGAAACTCGAGGTGAACAAATTTGAATGCTAACATTTTGTGACTATGAACATAAATTGATGAATTCAATTTGACAAGTGATTAAACGCTTGAGGATAATTGAGGCATTCATGACCAAGATTGGCTTAATAGGACATGACACATGATGATGCATGCATGTCAATTCGATGGATTTAATTTTTTAAAATTTTGACAATATTAAAAATGAGGCGAATAATTATTAACTACTATAACTCAACTCCTTAAGAATAGTTAATTAATAAAACATATGCACTTAGTATAGAGCGTAGATAAGTGAACATTAATTAATGTGTTATACATTAATTATTACAATGAATATCCACATTATTACAAATAATATTCACATATTATATATTACAATTAATATACAAGTGTGTCTAGTATACTATTAATTAAATACACTAATATAACATACATCACATCCACCTTTACACTTTCATTGTTAAAACAATCGTAAGGCTTGACTAAGATGCAAGGAATCCCTGAACTTCAATCCTTGTATAGTAAATCCCATAGTGCTCACTATCAACACTCAATTTCCTTTACCTTGGATGTGTGTATGGTAATAGATCTCGCAACTACCAAAGACCATTCTATAACAGATGATAATAGAAAAAAGGATAAGATCAAGCCACCTAAAAAAATCGCAATTTTGTCTCAAAGATCTGAAAATTTCAATCATCTCAATCTCTTTTTATTTAGAAATCAATAATATAGATCTCAATTATTGATCTTTTGCCACAACATCACATCTAGTATAATTCATTTTTATTTGATTTCAAAGTATAAAATCTAGATCCTCTCATTTCAAATTATCTGATAATCCATTATAATTATATTTAACTTACTTCAATTCATTTATCAAACAAAACTCATATATATAATTTATTCACTAATTCAACTATGGTTAAATATTTTTGAAGGGCCATACTATTTCTCTTTCAATTACATATATACAATATTTTAATGAATAAGCTATTTAGGGAAATATCTTCGAAAAGTGAGCAAATATGTCACTTTTAAAACCAAGAAAACCAAAAGTGGGAATCACCTAGCCATCAGTCATTAACAAGGAGGGGCTTTTTCACTTGTGATTCTTCGTCATTTTCAACATTGTTTGGCTGGTCTTGTTTGTCGCTAATGTTGTCTTTAATTTTGCCCCATAAAACAACATATAGACCTCCAAATATCATCATTATGCCAATTGCACTGTTGAAAGCAAAATAAACACAATATAAGATATAATAATCATTATCCCAAGATATTCTCATTCCTATTGAAGCACATCATAGGTTAATTACTTAAATTATTAAAACCCACCTTCCTAGATGTATGGAATCACCCAAGAAGAAGAATGATAATATAGTCGAGCAAATAGTAGAGATTGGGTTGAATATTGTAACAAACACGGGCCCTCTTTTCTCAACACACCAGTATTGCAATGCATAGGCCAAGCCAGTGCAAGTCAATGCCTGTCAAAATTCAGCACATCAAAATTAATTAGACTTGTAATGTTTGTTTCTTGTAAGAGATGGATAACGCTAGTCTAGGATAATATTTACACTTACCCCAAAGATAATAGTAACAAGTCCACTCCAATCCACAACCCATGATTCTCTATGGATGCCTTTGTCTACTATCATTATGTAGATAGCAATTTCCATAGAGCCAAGAAGGGTTGTCATTGTCGTAAGAGATAATGGTGCTGGATACTTCTTCAATGTCTTGACCTGCATGTATGATATTGGTCACAAATATCCATTAATAGAGATGCTAAGAATGAAAAACAATAAACCCGAACATTATGTTACAACTAAATTATAAATGATTTGATTCTTTTTGAGGAATATTTCTTGTGTGGAGATTATTGGAGGGAAGCAAGCAATGGGAGTTCACCTGTAAAATCATTGAACATGAGTAGCACATCACTGATGCCAGGAGGTAAATGCATCCTCTGATTCTTATGCCAGAACTTCCCTGTAGAATTTTATAAATAATATTTACTGGGCTGGTCTGGGAATGTGGTATTGAAGGCCTGGTGTCCTTCATTAGAGCAGGACCAGTGATCAAACTCATAGCCAATGCTCCACCCACACAAATAACTGTGCCCACAATCTTGAATTGGCTGTGAGCCTGTTTAATGTCTACTTTCTCCATTCTGCAGAGCAAGAAAACAGTACAAATTATACCCCAAAAAAACAGGGAAACTCAACAAAATGACATGGAACAATAATAACCAGTAGAAGAGTAGGATTGGAATACTCACCCCAAAGCCCAGGCCATGAAAAAAATGATTCCAGGCGCCAAGTTTGCCATGGCAGTAGCAATGGTAGAAGATGTTTCACTTAACCCCGTTAACACCAGTACTTGATATGCTGAAACTCTTCATAGCAACCCAAACAAAATTCAACACACACAAAGAAAAAACCCATATTGGTTCAATTAATAAGTAAACCTCAGCTTAAAGTGACCTCACCCGCTGACAGATATCAGAAGCACCTGAGCTAACAGACTTAAGCTTATCTTGGACCGCTTATCCCTGTACAAGAAAACCGAAAAACGGTTTTAAAAACTAAGAACAGGGGCATGAATAGAATTGAATCAAATGTGTATAGTTAGCATACTTGTCGATATAGAAGGCAAGGGGGCACAATATGCAACCCCCCAAGCCATAAGCAGCGACAGCAAGAGGCAAAAGATTTCTCCCCTTTGATTTTTCCTTCTCCAGAAGAACAGCGAGCACCCCATAAGACATTTGAATGCCCACCATGGAGGCATATATGCTCATATCCTCTAAACCCATGCAAGATCGTCTGTTACAGAGCATATTGGCCGCCTTCTTCTAGAGGGGACACAAATTCACAGATTGAACGATCGTTTACAGAAAAACTGATAACATTATTATCAGTAGAGCTGCATATACATCGTTTAATCTAGAATTTCTAGACAAAAGGGCGGATCAGAGAGTTTCAAGGGCGTTAAGTATTATTCATTCAATTTTTCACAGAATGTGCAACAATCCATGTGGCTTTCATATACGGCGTTTTAAAATTTGGTTGAAGTGGTTTGTGCGGGAATGAAGATGGTAAAACTAATGGCTGCCTAGTGACTTCAGTTTTTGGTCTGATGGTAGAGATTGGGTTAGCTTTATAGCTTGAAATTTAAGATTATTGTAAGATTTACTTTGTAACCACTCTGTACTTTTTTCTTTTTTTTTTCCTTGTAATAAATGAAGTTGAAGATAAAGAAGAATAGTGCAGTTCAAAACGGACTATCAAAAAGGAGGATTAAAACTGAAACAGTTACAAGAGGCTAATACAACCAAAAGCTCTGTACAAAAATCTTACAAATCTGCCCAGTATAAAGTAGAAATAATAGTTACAACAGACTTGCTTTACAAAAAAATCTATTAATATGTATCAAATACAACATAAAGACAAAATGAACAAACAACACTTATAATCGGAACTTGAACAAACTTTGTAGCTGTGTGGAACATCGAGTATCCCCATCATGAAGTTGTAGGAACTGATATTTAATCTTCTCTAAGTGCTTCCTATGCTTTGCTTCTTCCTCAGTGTCACCTTTTAACTGAAAACACAAAATATAAACTGTAGAATGATGTTAGAGTAAAACTTTAACATTTACACTTCCTGATGAACAATGTGATTAGCAAACATCGATGAGCATCGACTTTTCCAAATGTTAAGCAAAATAGTTTGTCTTATAGAATCAGCCACCAAATTATTATAAAAACCCATGCCCAAAACAGCTTCCTTCCAATATAACACATGCTGAAAAATAGCAGGAAGAAGACCAAAAACCGCATTCCACTTTCGTTTTGCCCATATACAGTCCCAAAAAATAAGCTTCAAGCTTTCATTGTGCTGAGAAAAAAGACATAAAGCAGGTTGGAGTTTCAAAACTTTCAATCTGTTCCACTATGTTGTGGAGATGGGCACTTCTCAAGATGATGATGATGTGTTTGTCAAGAATGCTCATTTCACACAAGAATGCTTGTAAAATTTTGATTTCATGATGCTATGGTGATACATATTAGGGGTTTTCCTTGCTACAGTTAAAGCAAGGGTTTTGATTTCATTTTTCGTATTGGACAATATAAAGACAAAGGTAGAGTAGAAGAATTATTCAGGGACCATGTTTTAGAGAGATCAATTCTTAGTGTAGTTACAAGGAGATAAATATAATGTTAGATTAGTACAAAATTTCTTGTGAAGTTATTATTCATTTTCATTTCTTCATTGATAACAATAGATTTATTTATCCACAACATAATTTATATAAAAAATACATTTATTTATCCATAACATATTTATTTAATTGTTAACAATTAATATTCAACTTAAACCATTGATCTTGCAACACTCATCCTCACCTAAATACACTCATTCTCACCTATCAATTAATTTTAAACACACTACTTTTACTTACTCATTACATTTGAAATTAAATACACTCATCCTCACCTATCAATCAATTAATTATAAACATTAATGTTATATATATGACAACTACTCTTTGAACTGCCTTATATCAATCATAATTATTGTATCCAATCCTCAACTCATTCCAATATAAAAAGTGCACTCACCCATTAACTATACTAAAATTTCAGTTCTTAACTTCTACAGATCTAAGAAAGGTATGGGCTTCTACTCTACATGTTTTTCTCACATCAGACAAGCAGCTGTATCCAACCTCTGCTCACCAAATAAATTGTTAGGTAGTTATCCTTTACTTGATTAACAAGGTAGTAGGTTTAAAACCAATAATAGCAAGTTGGAGATTTTTCAGTTCCTTGAAACTTTCATTGGATTCTCAAAAGATTCAATCATATTATATTGAAGAATAGCAATCAAACGTTCAATATCTATTTGAGTGAGAAACGGTCAATATTATGACTTTACATTAATCTCCCAAACTTTGGTTTTAGATGTCAATTTTTCATTTTAAAGTTCATGATTATCTTTTTTTTGGTTATAGTCCTAAGGTTTCAATTGAAACTTTGCAGGATGAGAGTTGGAACACTATGAAGCATTTTTAATATAGTATGTTTATAAACCACTTAATTCTTATTGAAGAATTTTTTCTAGTTTTAATATTATAATTCTTTCAATTTAAAGTAATTAGTTATTTATTACGATCAATAGCATTTTGTTTCCACAGTCCATAGTAGTGTTCTTTAAGATTTCTGGATAAACTCTGTGCATTTTTTTATATCTACGTTTCGGATCATACTCCATGATCCATCATCAGGATGAAAAGCAGAAAGAGAGAAGTGAAAAATGAGATAGCAGACTTGGATATCCAACCTCCTTTATATCCAAGTCTGCTATCTCATTTTTCACTTCTCTCTTTCTGCTTTTCATCCTGATGATGGATCATGGAGTATGATCCGAAACGTAGATATAAAAAAATGCACACAGTTTATCCAGAAATCTTAAAGAACACTATTTATTACGATTTTTTTTATAATTCTTAATTCTTTAAGAATCTTATAATCTATCAATAAGTAAAAATAATTTGTCGAGGGTAGATTATGAGGGAAAATATTGTTATGCCTTTCTTATAGATTATCTTCTACTAAATTAGCAGAATTTGACAAATGTAGGTAGTCAATCAAAGCTCTTTGTGGAAGATATCTCCTTAGAAAATCATCTCATGAAATGATTATGGACTTACAAAACTTATGTTGGGAAAGTATGTTGTACACCTTGCATAAAACAATAATAATGCCAATTAGTAAAACTAAATGTTTAAGTGTGGTGTGTCTTATAGATGTGGATATCACATGGGTTAGGCATCCTTGGGGATACTTGTATATTGTATGTTATATTGAGATAAATATTTAATGTGGGTATCATATTGAGAAAATATTTATTATTGAGAAAACATGGTAAAAAAATTATTTAATTTAGGGTTATGGTTTAGTGAGTTCATAGTTTTGAAGCATGTGTTCTATGTAATAACACTTAGTGGTTTTATGCAAGCTTGTCTTATAAAAGAAAGCATATGAGTAGTTGTTGAGTTTGGTTTGTGTAACCTTTGACTTGTTGGCTGATGTTGGATTGAATATCTCTTAAAGGTTGTATATGTGAGTAGAGGAAGCATTGGTTGGGATTAATGACTACATGATTCTCATTTTCTTATTCATGTTACACCCTATTGTGTTATTACTTATTTACTTTTACCTTGATGGAATATTATGAATGAATGAATGTTTAATTCAAGTTGATATTTTATAGGGATTATGACAATGAAATATATGATGTATATGATTGTATTGCTATTGGCTAACTACTGTTATGATGTACTAAGCTGGATGCAAGAACAAGCTCGAACCTTCAGAAGAGAGGAGGAGTATCACTCAAGAGGACCTGGTTTGGTACCCTTGATGAGCCTAATTGAGCATACACACACTCACACCCTAGTTGGTCTAAGTTGAGTCAAGTCAGTTTGGGTGAATAGTAAGTAACCTTATGTCTTGGTTGTGAATGTTTTGTATTGGTTTATGATCTTGTTCTATGAGTATTTTGACTAAGGTTATATGATTGAGTCTTTATATCGGGTGAGAGTTCTTCTTTGTGTGTTCTTATTGGTATAAGTTGATTGACAAAGTATATACATAGAATGTATATATGTATATATGTGCATGTTCACGATAACTCATACATGTGAGTATATGCATGCATGAGTATACGTAGGAAGACGTACCTACGCATGCTCATGAACGGATAACCCATATGAATGAGAGTATCAATTGGATCAAAGCAACATGTATATATATCAATCAATGAATACGTGCATATATGTGTTTGAATTTGATAATCGAAATAGTGATATGTGTGTGTGTATGTATATAGTACGTTTGTAGAAACGTATATACATATGTACTAATATATGTATATATGTATGTATATATATGATTATTTAATATAGGCTTATATCTATTGGCAATAGATGTATTTAGTAATCTTGTGAATGTGATTTTATATATAAATATATATTAACACATATGTACATATATATTATGTGGCTTACATATATATATATATATTAATAATATATAATATATATAATTCTTGATCTATATATTGATAGTGCATAGTATTTGTCATAGCACACTTTATAAAGTGTTGTATTTGTGTAAAGAAAGCCACATAAGTTAACATTGTTGTTAAACATATTAAAGTGCAATGAATATAGTGAAGTGCATAGTATAGTGTTGTAATATTTACAACATTGTGGCTAAAACCTGCACATAAAGCAAAGAGAATGACTAAGTCAATAAAGACTTATTCACCACACATGAAAGAAGGAATATAGCTTATACATTACAAAGAGATTAAATACAGATTCTAACAATTAGAATAAGTATTTGGCAGCACTATCTTTTATGGCACTAAGATATGAATATGTGGCGCCAAGTCTGAAGTATGGGAAGCAAATAAGAAGTTTAAAACCCGTGCCATGTATAGGTACAACATTTTGATAAATGTTAAACACAATCAATGAAGTGTTGGCAGAAATATGAGAGGGTAGTCAACTTGCAAACTTAGTAGGAAACCTATAGCTTTTATTGTTTTCCTTTGACTCAGTAAAAAAGTCATGTTGTCTCTCATAAAGAGGTAACTCAGCCATTGGAGAAATGTGAATTGTAATGTGTTGCAAATTTGTGAGTTTTAATTAGTTGAGTCGTTGCATGTGGTTAGGAAGGTGGCATAATTGCTAGTTTGTTTGTAGCCTTTGGTTGCTCAAATTTTAGTATATATAGAGGTTTTCTTCATATCATTTGTTGCACTTCTCATTTTGATTTCTCCGTTGTTATTTTGTTATATTTTTTGTGCAAGTGAGTTAGAGAGCTTGAGGGTTAGTGAGTTGCTTTGCTATTGTATTATTGAGAGAATTTGTAAGAGGCTAGTGGTTGCAAGTTAGTTGAGCTTTGGTGAAGTAGCATTCGTAAAGGGGAAGGCTAAGGTTGGAAGGCAACATTTTCAAGTTGGAACTTATATCCAAGTATGTTGATTTTCTTTCCTCTGCTATGTTTGAAAGGTTATTTGAATATAATGCCTTCATTTGGAAAGATTGTTTGAATGCATGGTGTGCTTGTTCTTATGAACTTAGATGTTACCTTGTGTTGGAATAGTCTTGAATGCATGATATGCTTGTTCTTATGAACTAGTTCTTTCCTAGCTTGGGATTAATCTATGTATGCATGTAATGTCCCCATTTTCGTGAGCATCAGCTTTCAGAGGATTTAGCCTATTCTTGACTCTCATAGGCTAAGGAGCTTGGTTAGAGGGTCTACTTTGGGCAGTGGTTGGTTTCCATCTTTCCTGGATTCAGTTGATTTGGAGAAATAAGGAGTTTTGTTAAGATATAATGTTTAATTATTATTAAAGGTAACTTTAATAATTATTATTATTTTATTATTTTATTATTTTATATCTGCACTTTATATTATAAAGTGATATTTTAATATTTGTAAAGTGCAAATAATGATATATTATTTTAAAAGATTATTCAAGAAGCTTCTAGAAGGAGGCCGACCTCTTGGTAAAACAAGAATAAATAGGTGAGGCCAACCATTGTTTCATCATCCGGAATTGATGTTTGATGTGGTTATTTGGTGGAGATTAAGCTAGCTAGGGTTTCAGCCATTGGAGAACTTTTGGGGACGAAAACCCACATCGGTTACACAATTTTGAGGCTGTAAGATAGCAGTTGAATTATTGTTGATCGTGGGCTTTACTTTAGAAGTCCAATCTTGTGCTTCATTGTGGAGATTATTTGAATACAATAGCTGATGTATTATTGTACTCATTTTGAGTAAAGTATTTGATTTGCAACAGTTGATGTATTGTTGCAATTTGAGGAGTTTACTTCAACAGCTGATGTATTGCTAAATTGATTATTTATTCCAAAATTTCATGGCCATTGGCCAAATTTTGGTAGCTCGATTTGGAGAGATATTCTGATTGATTTTGTTGAAGATTATTTTCAGTCATCTTGGCAGCTAAGGAATCGATATTTTGCAGATTGGAATCAATAACACATAGATTGATTTTTTGGTGCATATTATTGTTTGATAAATCGTGGTACTCCAGTTTGAGTTCGTAGCACATTGGCAGACTTGTCACAGTTTGTAACCATCGATTGGAAGGGATAAAATCTTAAGAAATCGTGGCTCTTAAAGGTCAAGAAGTCACAGCATTTCTAAGATGTTTGTAGTAGCTTATAACCAGCGATTGGAGGTTAGAAGATCACCATAAATCGTGGCACTTCATGAGTTTGAGATCGCAGCCATTTATGAGAGAGGTAGTGGTAAATTGAAGGTTGTTTGGAGCGCACCATCAAAATTACCAACTACCATCATCAATCAGGTTCTTTATTGCATATCATTGTCATTAGTTAGTCTTCAGTGCATTGTATCCTTGCTGCCTTATAAGGTTGTAGTTACATTTTCAATAGAGCATTGTAATAGCATTCTTCATATTTGATGTAAGCCAAGAGTCTTGGCCGATGCACCTAGTTTGTAATCAGCAGATTGTATCAGGCATTACATTCAATTAAGGAGAAATATGGTTGCACATTAAGTGTTTGTCTTAATGCATTATGGTTGTAGCCTCATATGAACATTAGTCTCAGTCATGATAAGTTGTATGCCAACCGTTTGTTATAATGCATATGTTATTTCAGTCAATGTAGTCAGTTTAGAGGCTGCACGACAGGAGTTGGAGTTGCATATGACTTGTTGGTCATAATGACTATGGCTGTAGGTGTTCTTATTTCATAATCAGTTTGTTTGGCAAGTGTTTGTATTAATGCTTAGATGTTGTAGTTGCATATTTACTGCCATAGAATGCATACAAAATGTTTGACATTATGTCAACTAGCTATATTTGTCAATTTCAATCATGGCTATGTATGAGAAGAGTCAAGGACAGTCAATTTATCACTTCTAGAACCTGAGGCGAGGAGATTCCTCAGTTAACGAGTATTGGGAGAAATTCACTCATCTCCTAAGGTATGCACCCATGTACCAAAAAGATAAGTGGTTTTGAATTAGGAAGTTTATCATGGGCCTAAATTCTCAGATAGGTGGTGAGGTAGACGTACATGGTCCTGCTACCATGGACTTGGTGTACAAGAAAGCAATTAAGCAAGAGCAAAGGCTTAAGTCTATCTCAAACTAGTGTGAGAAGAATCGTAAGAAGTTCAATTGGACACGAGCCAATCACGATTCAAGGAAGCCTAGTGAAGGGAAGGAATACCAAAGGAAAGGGGACAAAGGATCCTGTAATAAGTGGAATGATTCAAAGAGGTATCGTAGGGGGAACAACAATAATAACAACAATGTTGGAAGGAATGAAAGCAGTTCTAGAAGACCTAAAATAAGGATCGAACCATTGAGAGGGTGTTATACTTTTTGTGGAGATAACTTTGCAAACCAGTGTCCCAACAAACCACTAAGGACACAACCAAGCATTCCAACAGAGGATTCATGTTGCATTGGGCAACCAACAAGCTAAGTACTAAATCACTCTAGTGGAAATATCAAGTGCTTTGTTTGGTACACATGTTTCCATTCTTATTGATATTAGTGCCACTAAAAATTTTGTTTCACCTAGAATAGCTATTAATATATGTAGAAAAGCTAGCTATATGGAAAAGTCTTGGATGGTTGAATATGCCAACCAGACAAGAGCCAAGGTGGAGCAATGTTTATTCGAAGTAAGGGTTGAGATTCCAAGTTTCTCCTTGAAAGTGAATATATATGTAGCACCCCTAGGATCCTATGATGTCATTTTAGGGATGAACTGGTTGTGGAAACACACGGCCAAAGTAGATTGTCATGCTAAAACAGTAGAATGTTTAGACAATTTAGGTAATTGGGTATTCTTGCAAGGAATGCCAAGGGAAGTAAAGTTGTGGCAGATATCCACTGTACAAATGCATAGGGTGAAGAAGAAAGGTTGTCAAATATTCACTATAAAGATGGAGAAAATTGAGGAATGTAATGAGTTCATTTCTCAAGATGATGTTGTATAGTGACAACAAGAGAGTGAAATGCAATTCATGAAAACATGTTTACAAATCTCCCTAGAATGGAACTTTATATTAGTGTATGATTACAATACTTATAGTGTATAAAATTACCTTAAATGAGTACAAGTGTTGACACTTTATCATTAATGTGATTACAAGCATCTGGAACATGAGAATCCAATTATAAATTATAAGCAATTTGAACCAAAATCTAATTAAAAATTTGTATTAAATTAGAGGAGTTAGAAATAAGCTCACTTATAAAAAGTTGAAAATTCAACATCTAAAGAAAAAACCATACCCATTTGCATAGAATTGACTTATAGAAATAATAAGCATGTGCTAAAAAAATCTTTAAAAAAATATTTTAAAAAAATCCTCCTAAAATATTTGTTTATATTAAAAATAATTTGACTTTATGATATAGAACAAATATTAAGGATATCCCTAAAGTAATGTAATTATTAAGGAATATTTTAGCTTAAAAGAAGTGTATTTTCAATTTGAGCAACTATTTGAAAATATCCAATTGAGTTCTATCACACACTTTGGACTCAAATCAAGGAGGATTTCTACAACATCTGCATTGATGGAATTGAAATGGGGTCCCTAGGAGCTATTATTAATCAAGGTATTATCAAGCTTATCCCCAAAGGAAAACATGAAGATTATGTGAATGGATAATGCCCTATCACATTTCTCAACACATCATAGAAAAGCATAGTTTAAGCCTTAGTCAAATGAATCAAACCCATCACAAAAGAAATCATTAGACTTGAGAAAATTGGCTTCCTTGGGGGAAGATTTATCTTAAACAACATGGTTTGAGATTGGGAATCATCTAAATGGGAAAAACAAATAGCTCAAGTTTCCTTGATACTCAAACTTGATTTTAATAGGGCTTATGCCCATATAAGATGGCCATTCATCCTTAAAATGCTTTAATGCTTGGTATTTGGTCCCAAATTTTTTGCTCATGTTCAAATGATGTTCGTGGATGCTAATTCAAGATAAGATACTAATGGAGCTCTCTCCCCAGAATTGCCCCTCCAAAAATTTATTTCTTAAGGTTACCCTTTAGATTTATTCCTTTATGCTCTCACAGTTAATTCTCTCATATATCTCTTTCAACATGCCCACTCAAATCATCTCATTCATGACATCTCTCTCCCTGGTAGCATTATGGATCTTAACTTAGACGTCATTTATGATAGATTGATATTCATCCAAAATACAACTAAAGACATTAGTAATTTTCTTGATATCCTTGATTATTATTGTGTTTTCTTGGGCTTCAAGTTAGTCATGCACACAAATGAATTTTGGATGACACATCCTAGACCTCATCCACCATGGATTCCAAAAGAGTGGAAAGAGATTAAACATGGATCTATTACTAAGTATCTTGGAATTCCCTTTGGAATAGGAGTATCCTTAAAAGATATGTGGAGGTGGACTTTTAACATATTTAAAAGTCCAAACTATTGGCTTGGATGAATTAGTCTCTCTCTATGACTAGATTATATAGGTGGCTAATAAAATTATCTTGGCTAGTCATGTCTACACCTATTGTTGGCTGCCCTCTAAAGCTTGGTATAATTAGGTAACCCAACTCATTAATTATTTTTTTTGGTCCAAATGGGGAAATAAAAAAGGCATACCTGCCACTTCTTGGTCTCACTATATCCTCCCTAAGGAGAAGTTTTCTTGGGTATCATTGATCCTTACATGCAAGGAATTTTTCTTTTAGCTAAATGGATCAACAAAGCTTTGGAAGTTAATTCTTCTTGGAAAATATTGATCATGTATTGTATACAAATAGTTATTACAAGTAAATCATGGAGAATTGTTCAATAGAATGAAAAGATTCTTTTAGCCCTGAAACATAGAAAAAGTGGAACCCTAGAGATTTCAAGCAAAGCCAGAAAATCATTTTAACAGATTGAAGAAAATTATGGCCAAACCCTAAAGCTCCAAGCAAAGCTAGAATAAAGGGCCATTCTATATGGTCATAAGCTTTGGTAAAGTCAAATTTCAAAAAGATAGCTTGTTGTTTAGAGTGTTAAGCACATTCTATACCTTCCCAGACAACCATTATGTTATCAAGGATGAACTTGGATTTGATGAAACCAATTTTTTAGGGTAAATGATTTGAGGCAATATATGGTGAATCTTTAGATCAAAGGCTTTGGAAATGATCTTATAGGAGACATTAAGCAGTGTAATTGGCTACCAATTACAAATGTCCTTGGGGTCTCCTTGCTTAGGTATGAATTTAATATTTCCCTTTATTGATCAATTTTCCTAGAGACTAATTATAAAAGGCTTCCAAATAGACCTTATGGAGGTCAAAACCCACACAACGCCATAAGGATTTGTAGAACTCACATGGAAACCCATCACATCCTCACATTTTGTCATCGGTCATGGAATTAACAACCTCTTTCAGATCCTCCATGGAGAGAAATTGCTTACAAAAAGAGTGTTGAGCCTCAGAAAGCCTGCATGAGACAACTCAAAAGTATTATTGAAAAGCACAATCTCACTTAGGAGATACTTCTTGAGTAGTGAAAACCTTTTCATAATGGTGAAAAAATGCTTGAAGAATATATTGTAGCTCAGAGAGAACCATCTGGCCTTCCTTGATTTTTTGATGCCTGGTGCTGAATGTCGAGCACAAAGAGCCAAAAAGAACTCCTTAGAGGCTCGGTCACCCACTTTAAGCTAGTGCACTCTAGCCTTGATCTAAGATCCTCTAGCTGCATGATTATCAACAATCTACTTCTGGTGATGAAGTTGGGCCACATGAACTTGAAAACTAGGAGAGAATGTGTTGGCAAAGTGCCTCTATGGAATGATGGAGATCTGAGGTGGTGGCCTCATAGGACTGTTGAGGAAACATGGCCAATTGACATCCATAAATGTAGATAAAGTGGGAAGTGAATTGAATAACATGATTCCACAAAACAATCCACCTAGACTGCTAAGTAGGATAAGATTCCAAATTCTAGAACCTATGAATGTGGGCTAATGTGGGTTAATGACTCAAAAAAGAAGTGTTTTAAAAAAAGAGAGTTTTGGAAGGCCATTCTGAAACCACTTGCCAATTAATAGTGAACTTGATGGGAAAGTGGCCTGATAGGGTGACCTCAGGAAGATGCATTACTTGAAGATCTTGATAGGAGGAAAAAGAGAAAAAATATTATGTTATCATCATGTGATGATCAATCCATTTAAGAACTTTGTCATTTCTCATCTAGAAATTTCTCTAAGTATACGAAACAACTTGAGGGTGGCAACCAAAAGAGTTGGGATCAAAAGTACCTAATTTATTATGCATATAAAACCAAGCCTCTCACTTGCCAGTTGTCCATCAAAAGGGAAAGATCCCATACTTATCAAAATCCACCTCAACCATATTAAAGTCTCTAAACAACACCCAAGTGGAAGGGGGCATTGAATCCGCAATCCATCGCCAGAGAGCAGATCTATCAATAGCATCATTGAGAGCATAAACATTGATGATCCCAAAAGAATTATTTTTGATTGACATGAGGATCTAAACAAGTCGTTGCTTCGGATCAAACCCATGTTCAATCACACAAGAATACCACTGTGGTGCAAGAAGGGTGACAAGCCCTCCACGACCAACCTCATGATTGGAATAAAAAACCAGAACAGTGGGCCAAATAACCTGACATGTTGTAGAAAGCATGAAAGAAGAAATCTTAACTTCCTGAAGACACAAAACATCAATACTAGCAAAATACTATCTAGTAAATTTTGCATACTATATTTCTTAGTGAGGTTAGTGAGACCTTAGACATTCCATGATGGAAAATTCATGACAAGAATTCTTGTATATCGTCCTCATCCTCTAAAGAGGAATAATAGTTTTGAAAGAATTCTAAAGCCTTTCGGAAACCAGGCATACCATTCCTTCGCTTTTCTTAAATATACTCGTCTTCCTCCATGCACCCAGGAGAGATGTGAGAGAAGCATAAACTATATGACTGAGAAGAGAGAAACAAC
The DNA here is from genome assembly GCA_007258455.2 of Sequoia sempervirens. Lineage (NCBI taxonomy): Eukaryota > Viridiplantae > Streptophyta > Pinopsida > Cupressales > Cupressaceae > Sequoia > Sequoia sempervirens. The sequence goes on along the minus strand of VDFB02000015.1, from coordinate 210,603,213 downwards.
CTATTAGTTGAGGTATTCGCACAAACTTTGGTTGAACAGGAACCTCGATGTCAATGGAGATGGCACTATCTTTCCCCTTCAAAGAAGGGTCTTCCACATTTTGTGGTTGCATAGCATCAAGCTCTGAGGGTTTGTTTTTCATACTATTAGATGGGGCATAATTACCCTTATAAGTCACTGTAGTCCATTTATCTTCTATTTTAGAAACCTTTGAAGCTCATGGAGGGTTTGGGACCTTTAGAGGGGTCTTAATCCTTGGCACAACCAATGGACAATATTTAATGTTATGCTTTGAGGATTGACACAGGAAGCACATTTTTGTTACATTCAGATAGAGCACACATTGAGAGTGAAAAATGCCTCTAATTTGAATCTCAATCATGTCTTTGAAATCACGAGATAAATCCACTTCAACGTAGATCCATTTTTAGGGTCGAGCATGATAAAAAAAGGTTGGCTTCTACACAAAAGAATAAAAAGAATCTAGTTGTATTTACATTAAAGCACATCATCCTTGGGCCATTAAATGATTTTTATTCTCTTCAATCATTTTATTTTGTCATAAATTTGGTCTATTGGGCTTTTGAACAAGGAGAAATTAACCATTGCAATCAAACAAACTGCCCATAAGTGTTTGTGATAACCTCTTGTCTTTATAATAAGAATAAATTATAAACTAAGGCAAGAAAATTGCATTATGCCACTTTATACCAATTTTGATATGTATGTATTAGTTCAATTCTATATTAAAGATCAAGTCTTCACATGTAAAAATCATAATTGTATTCACAAAGGTAAACCAAGACAAAGAGTAATTGATTTGTAGAATCAAAGATCTTTGTTTGAGCCAACCCAAAAAATACACATTGATGAATTTGGTCCTGACATCTAATACAACACATTTATATCTTCAATCATAAAAATAAATATCATATTTATTTCAATTATATATTTTATTTCAAAATTAATCCTAACTTAGGGGTGAACCTTTGGTGAAATGGTGGTGCTTCTTTCCCGTAGAGCCAACAACCAAGGTTCAAAACTTGTGGGATCACTCTCTACCACATCAATAATGGAGTTTGCTTACCTTTGAGTTAAGGGGATGCTCCTTGGTTAAGTGGTGGGTCTTCTTGCTTATAGTGCTAACAACCAAGGAAAACCTTAATATCTTTTTAAAGGGGCGACCATTTGGTGAAATGGTGGGGCTTCTTTCCTATAGAGCCAACAACCAAGGTTCAAACCTCGTGGGGTCACTCTCTATCGTGTCAAAAATGGAGTTTTCTTACCTTGGTGTTAAGGGGAGGCTCCTTGGTTAAGTGGTGGGGCTTTTGTTGAATGTAAAAGATAACTAAGAGGGGGGTGAATCATTTGTACCTTAAAACTCCCAAACCCTCATACACATTCAGATCCACATTCATTCATTAAACCCTTAAATCTGTTATGATGAATTAGCATGAAAAAAAATATATAAACTAAAACAACTTAACACCATACACAAGAGAACACCAAATTTACGTGGAAAACCCAAGAAGGAAAAAACCACGGTGAGGATTAGCACACAATATAATTAATATCAACAACAAATACAATAGGGCTCATTTCCCAAAGAAGAAAGGCTCGCTACCAAAATAGAAAAGAAGATAGAGACGAAATGTTACATAGAGAAAAGCATATCAATGCAACAAAGAATCCACCACAACAACACCAACACCTTCACAACTTGACTGAAGAATTGTATCCACCTTCTGCTCACTACATCCAATAGAATAACACATGAAAGTTCAAACTGCACTTCTCAAATTTGCACCCTATAACTCTGCACTTTGCATCATTCACATCTCTCGCATCTATCTTAACATCCCTCAATAACTCAACTCCTACTTATACCATCTTCAACCTTGAAACTCTTCTCTAAGGTCAACTATGCACATCAACCGTGCAAATTCAAATTAGGTCGACACCAAAACACTTCAATGGTAGATAGAAGTGAAAGAAAACCACATCACACCTTAGCTAGGACCCAAATCAACAACACCATGCAACCACATGCTTCTATAAAAAATAATTATCCATCACAAGTAGTGTAAACACCAAGTCGGTCATTACCATGCAAAAACCATTAAACTTTTAAGTACACACTTCCTCAAATCTAAGGACAACTTGTGAACCACACACCATGTTTGAACATGATCTAGAATATTCTTCAAACACTTTGAAATCCAATAGACTCCTTCGCAACAACTTCCACCTAAATAATGTACACACCTAGTACATTCAGACAACTTTTCCATACATTGTTACTTGAGAAATTGACTTTTGAAGCACCAAACCTCAAACCACCTTGAATGAACAAAGATACCAACAAAATAAACACACCCTCAAATCCACAAGACTTGAAACACAATTATGGAGAAACATGGAGAAAAAAAAATTCCCCCACACCTCTACAATGCATAGTTCACATACTGGTGAATACAACTTTTTCACAACGATCCAACACACCAAATTCTGGATATAACGCCTCTGAACATCTCTCGCCAACATATTTGAATCACATAGACAGAACTTCAACCTAGAAGAAATGCAAAGAAAGACAAGAACACACCTCTACAAACCAGAACACTACTATAACACATTGTTTCCTCATTTTATCAAATTTTCTCGAAAGCACTTGGAAACCAAGCACCAAAGACACATCCTCATCATCTTCAACACTTCCTCAACCATAGACATAATCTTATTAAAGCAACACTAGAGGTTGACACTAGTAGCTTTACTAATGAAAACATAATGCAACTAATCAAAGCATGGATAACATCAACTACTCATACTCTTGCAACAATAGACATTAATGACCACACAAGCTTGTTGACATCAATGACAACACTAACTGTTCATACTTGCAATAACTTCTTGCCTATAATGCCAACAACCAAGGCCCAAACCTTAATATCTTATAAAAAGGGGTGACCCTTTGGTGAAATGGTGGGGCTTCTTGCCTATAGATCCAACAACCAAGGTTCAAACCTAACGGGGTCACTCTCTACCACGTCAACAATGAAGTTTTCTTACCTTGGTGTTAAGGGGAGGCTCCTTGGTTAAGTGGTGGGGCTTCTTGCTTGTAGTGCCAACAACCAAGGCTCAAACCTTAATATCTTTTTTGTTTAAGGGGGTGACCCTTTGGTGAAATGGTGGGGCTTCTTTCCTGGAGAGCCAACAATCAAGGTTCAAACCTCACAAGGTTGCTCTCTACTGTGTCAACAATGGAGTTTTCTTACCTTGGCGTTAAGGGGAGGCTCCTTGGTTAAGTGGTGGAGCTTCTTGCTTGTAGTTCCAACAACCAAGGCCCAAACCTTAATATCTTTCTTAAAAATCCACTTTGAGTGTAAGAAAAATGATGCAGCATCTGGGTGGGAAGAGTGGGTCTAAAAATTTGAACTCTTTTGAAGGGGTTGGTCATGGAGGTTCTGAAACAAATGACGATGATGCCCATGCAGGGAGTTTTTTGGTTTTGCAACTTGGGTTTCTTGAGCTGGGCTTTAGTGGGAAGGTTTTGTTGCTTTCCACTTACTTGTCCTGATTTGCTAGAAGTGATATTGTGCTCATTGTTGCAGCTTTGTTGAAGTTCTGTTGTTGGCACCGGCTTGAGGGTGATCGTGTGCAGTCTCATAGGGTGAACAAGACTCGTGTTTTAGTGGCCTTTGCTACTGAATTCTTGGTTTGTGGTGGTTCTCTTGGGAGGTCAGGAGGCATTTTAACATGCTTGGCATGTTGGTTTTCTCCTATTCATTACTCTCTTCCCATGCTTGTCTTTGAAGGCTTTGGCTGGAGTGTAGACTAGTGCTCTCCCCAATTCGGTTTAATGGAATCTTGTTTGTACAAGATTTTACCTTGGTTGTTGGAGAATCTGCTTCATGTCCTTCTTCTCAAGGTGGTTTTGGAGGACTGGGGGGTACATTGTTTTTCTATTACAATGTGTTCAGATTTGGTTATTGGAGGTTTTCCTACTTCTTGTTTTGTTAGTGATTGACGTGTTGCTATAGAATTTGGTCCTATGCAACAATTGTGCTTTTGGCCCTTGTTCCTTTTGCTTTGTGGAGGCTTACTCTAATTCTTTTTGGGCTCTCTTGGTGGCCTCTTGGTTTAGTTTCATGAAGGGTGTTTTTGTTGTCCTCTCTATTAGATGTTGGACTGGTTTGTGGTTTTCTATGGATGCAATGACTTGGGTTCTCATGGTTTGTGAGGCCATCTTTTTATTGGAGTCATGTTATCTTAGGGAGAATCTTTGGTTGATCATGAACCTTTGGTATGAGGTGGTTTTGGTGGTGTGGGGGTATGTTGAGTTTCTATTTTAGTGTATTTTGGAATGGGTATGGGAAGTTGTTCTGCTTCTAGTGACATGTTGGTGATTTCTCTTCTACTGTGAGATTTGGTCGTGTGTTTCATCTAGGTTTGGTTGCCATTCTTTTCTTTTTTTACAACTCAGATGGTTTCGATGATAAAGGGAGCTTTTTCTACCCTTTCTGTTACTCTCTTCCTTGTTCTTCAAATAGTGACTTCTATTAAGGGGGAGTCCTCTCCTTTAGAGGTGGAGGTTGAGGAGGTGGTTGAAGGTTTTTAACTTTTTTAGTTGGCCCCTCTCTTGCTACTCCTTTGGAGGTGGAGCTTTCTCCTAAGAGGTGGAGTTAGGTTTGGCTAGAGGGGTTGGGTGGTGTTGCAAGGGGGTAGTTATTGGCCCTAGTTTTGTTATGCATTCTTAGCCTCCTATTGAGGTGGGGAGTTCTAATGATCTAGGAATGTTCTCTTGTGGAGAATTAAGTTGGGTGATGTGGATATGCTGCATCATTAAGTTTGTTATTTTCCTTGGCTCAGTATTTGTTTTTTTAAGCGATTTGTTGGTTGTGGCCTAGCTATTTCAGTCAATGTTTGTGGTCAGTTAGGGTTCAAGTTCCCTATAAAACCTTGTTGTTTTTGGGTTCAAGGATCCCTTCAAAACCTATTGGTGTGGCCTCTCTCATCTTCTGGCTTGTTTTGCTCCTAGTCTTGGTGACTAGGTGTTGGTTGACATTTTTTTGTTGTGTTTTGGTGACTCCGTTGGTTCTCTGTTTTTTGTACAGGTTTTAGGTGCCTTTCAAAACATATTTCTGTTGTTTTGTTTTGTAGGAAAAGTTTGAGACTTTGGTGTTTGGCTTTTTTCCTTTTCTTCACTTTGTACAAGGTTCAGGGCCCTTTCAAAACCCTACTTATCTTATCAAAAACGTTAATCCTAACTCATTAACATAAAAAAATACTTATCACTACAAGTCAATTAATTCCCTTAAAATAATTTATGTAAAAAAAATACATTTATTTATCCACAACATGTATATATTCAATTGTGAACAATTAATATTCAACTTAAACCATCGATCTTGCAGCACTCTCTTTCACAGACTACTTTTACTTGCCTACTACATTTGAAATTAAATATACTCATCCTCACCTATCAATTAATTATAATAACTATTGTCATATATATATATGACAACTACTTGTTGAGCTACCTTATATCTCCATGTTCTATATAATTTCAATCATAATTATTGTATCCAATACTCAACTTATTCCAATATAAAAAGTGCACTCACCCATTAACTACACTAAAATTTCAGTTGTAACATTGATGTTATTGAATATGATATTTATGTTGAATTTTTTACCCCCTAACTTTGATGTTTATATTGACTTGTAGACACCTAAGAAAGATATTCATATGGCCTTATCTACTCTAGATGTTTTTCTTACATGAGACAAGCAGCTGTATCCATTTTTTAAGCTCCCACAAATTCATGGGAGTCAAAAAAGTGGGTGTATCCAACCTTTGCTTGAAAAAAGAGGAATTAAATTGTTAAATAGATATCCTTTACGTGATTAAGAAGGTAGTATGTACGTAGGCTTAAACCAACAATAATAGCAAGTTGGAGATTTTTTAGCTCCTTAGAAACTTTCATTAGATTCTCAAAAGATTTCAATCAGATAATATTGAATAATAGCTATCAAACGCTCAATATCTATTTGAGTGAAAAATGGTCAATACTATGACTTCACACAACCTTGGCATCTTCAATATTAATATATTGAGTTAATACAGTCGTTCGCCTTTTTCAAAGGTCATCTACATTAATCTCCCAAACTTTGATTTTGTTTCCAATTTCTTCATTTTAAAATCCATGATTATCTTATTATTTTATGTTATAGTGTTAAGATTTCATTTGAAACTTTGCACTATTGGGTCAGGATGAGCGTTGGAATACTATGAAGCCTTTTAAAACTATGTAATTAAAGTTTAATAGTATGTTCTTAAATAATTTAGGTTTTATTAAGGTTTTTTATTTTTATAATATTATAATTTTCTCAATTTAAAGTACTTAATTATTTATTAAGGTTTTATTGTTAGTTCTTAGTTTTTTTTATGATTTTTATAACTTATCAATAAGTAAAAATAATTTGTCAAATGCACATTATGGGGCAAATACTATTGTACCTTGTTTGTAGATTATCTTTTATTAACTAGCAGAATGTGTGATTTTGACAAATGACGATAGCCTTTCAAAGCTCTTTTTGTCTCATTAAACGATTATAAACTTACAATAACTTATGTTGGGGTAGGTGTGTTATACACCTTGCATTTATAATAATAACGCTAATAAGTAAAAACAAATATTTAATTATGGTGTATCTTATAGATGTGGATACCACATGGGTTAGGCATTCTTGGGGATACTTGTATATTGTTTGTGATATTGAGATAATATTCAATGTGGGTATCACATTGGGAAAATATTTATTATTGAGAAAACATAGTAAAAACATATTTAATTTAGGGTTATGGTTTAGTAAGCTCATAGTTTTGAAGCACACGGTTAATGTAATCACACTTCGTGGTTTTTTGCAAGCTTGTCTTATAAAATCAAGTGCATGAGTAGTTGTTGAGGTTGGTTTGTGTAACCTTTGACTTGTTGGCTAAGGTTTGATTGAACATCTCTTGTAGGTTGCATATGTGAGTAGAGGAAGCATTGATTGGGATGAATGACTACATGGTTCTCATTTGCTCATTCACATGGACAAATGCATCTAGGGTGCTCAATGCTTCAAAATCCTTGCATGAAGATTCTACAAGTGTATTATATTTTTGTTTCTTGAGATAATACATTTAGTATGTGGATGCTTTTGGGGGCTAGGTTATTTCCTTGAGATGGTTTTCTTAAGGTACATGCAATGTTATCTTGTGGTATGTTTTTTTTTAATTTTTCACTATGAGTTTTGAATACTTATTTGACACATTTCTCTCTCATGAGGGTTATATGGAAATGATTTATATTGTTACAATTTTTGTTTCAAATTCTTGTAAGTTTATGTTCAATATGCATGCCAAAACTTTAATCCACTTGATGTTATATATTTACATGAAGTTAAGGTTAATAGTTGTTTGCTTCATATGATTATGCACACAATATAGCCTCATACTTTCAATTTCACCACCTTGCATGAGTATGGTGGCAATGGCACTTGCATTTCACTTTCCCCACATTTAAGTTCATTATAGATTTAAGGGAAGATCCAAACCATTGTGTTGTGTGGATTGCTCTTGACATTGATGATCAATTTTTAGTATTATCAATACTTATGATCCTAAGGATTTTCCTATAAAGAATGGAATTATGGAGATGATTGGTTGATAACTTGCCTTTTTAAATAGGCCCATTTGTGGCAATAACGAAGGATCTCTATTTATGAAATGGTGTGTTGGCAAGGGTGGAGCTTGGTAATATTTAAAAACTATTGGAATTTTCATATCCATAATTTTGGTGGAATTTTATCTTGTCAGACCCTCAATTTATGTGGTCTAATCTACAAATAGAATTTGGTAGGGTTCTAAAGGGTTGGTGTGTATATATATATATATATATAAATAAGCACTACCTAGTGTCTAGGGATACATACAAGAATACTATTCAATTGATTATCCAAACATCAAAATAGATTACTAGATAGTTTTACAAAATAAGATACAAATACAAATACTAACAAGACAAAAATGATAAAATTTATACGCATAAATTAAAATGCTCACACTATCATGAAAAAAATTGGAAAGTGAATCTTCAGATATAAAATATGTGAGGTGACATATATGACCAATATGAAGTGTAACTCCTAAATATCCTAAAATAAGGTTGTCCTCTTACTCTTTCACTTTATGTGTTAGCTATGCAAGCTTTTGGCTCCCTCCTTGCTAGTCAAGCATCATAAGTCATAGTAAAAGGGATTTATCTCCCTTCCATGTATCAAAATAGCTTATCAAAGGCCACTTTGTTGATGGTTCATTCCTTACACTTCAAAAAATCCTTGGCTTTCCTTTATACCTTTTGGTAGGCATCTAAGTTGATCCTTCAACATAATAAAACTTTTCCATATAAATATTCCTCTCCCACAACCTAATTGGTTGAAGAAGTTTGAATGGAAGTGGATTTATAAAGGGGAGATGTTCAATTTTCTTAGAATTCCCTTGAATTTTGATTCTTGCCATCCACTTTGTGGAATTATGTTATGCAAAGAATTAAAAATAAGATGCCCTTTTGGATCTACATGCCTCTTACTTTGGATGATAAATTCCATATTTGCACTAAAGTTTTAGTAGCTACCCATGTCTACTAATTTTCTTGTTAGACCCCTTGTAAAGTTGCTTAGTATAGGTTTGTATTTTTAAATTTTGCATATTTCTATTGGCCAATGCTAATCAAATTATAGGTTTCCACAAAGTGGCATGGGTATTTGTTGTTACCCTAGGAAAAGGGAGGAATGGGCATTGTTGATGTTCATAGAAAAAAGATTGTGTTGTATGCTAAGTGGGTGGTCATAGTTGATGGCTCAAAGGCTTGGAAGATTATTCTTAGACACTATGTTTCCTTTAGTTCGCCTTACAAAAAAAGGAAATAAAGTGGCCTCCACAGTATTATTATCATTAGTAACATTGTCATGTTCTTTTGTGATTCAAAGCATTTGGAAGGCCTTAAAGATAGCTAAGTTGTTCCTCAAATGGGCTAGAGAGAGATATAAAACTAGCCTCTCTTTCAATGACCATAACCTTTGGTGGTCTCCAATTGTCAATTTAGCTCCATTTTTCCATTGGAAAAGTTCCTAGAATCATGGCTCTTCAACTCTATCAAAAAGCCATCCATACCATTAGAAACTTAGTCTCTTCCAAATACTAGACCTTATGGCAAGCATTGCAACAAAAAACATAGCTTTCTACTACTAATTTGTCTTCCAACCATTCAAGAACTTGTTTATTATGATATGCTTCACAAGGTGGGGTGTAAGACTCCTCTATATATTGGTGCAAGGACTAGGGGTGGAAGTTTGACATCCAAGGCTTTCTTGGATCACTATAGGTTTGTTTTCAAGCCTATGAGGAGACCACAAAGCATGCCCAAGCTTTGCATTAGTGCCTAGTTATTGTTCCCTCCAAACTAAGTTGTTCTACCCAAGTTTCTTATGATGCTCTCATTATGCTTGATGAGATCTATGGTGCACTCAATGGAAAGGCCCCTAGTGTAGATGACTTTTTTTGTGGATGTACTTGCAAGCTACATGATATTTCACTAATTCATACTTATTCCATGCCTACCTAGAAGCTCACAACAAATCCTTTGTGATCACTATCAATAGGGAAATGTCAAATTTATACCCAAATTCAAGGACCCAGATCTTATCACCAACTAGAGTACCATTCCCTTCCTCAATGTCTAATATCATATCTTAGCCAAAATTTTAGCTAAATTCATATCCACCACTTTATTATGTAATCTATAATATTTATGCTGAGTGTTTCGAATTAAAAAAATACTCCTTACAACCACTAAAGCTCATAAAAGATTCCATGGGGCTCCATAAGGAAAAGGTTGGAGATTTTTATGGACTATAATTTAAAAATATGTATCTTACAACAAACAACTTATTATATGGATGAGTAAATTGTAAGCTAGTTCAAAGGAGCCGCGACGTTAACTTTGTACTTCTAGTACAAGATAGCATTGTTCAAGCTTGCAAGTCATCTAGTATATACTGTAGAGGAGCAAACTTCTGAAGTTCACTGTTTATACAAAGAAGATGCAGCTATTTAAGCATGTAGAACTTGTGGAAGGGTGGAAGAAAGCATTCTGAAAAGCAAAAATGTACACTAATGGGGGCTCTGCTCTTGGCTTAGAGGACCTAGCCATATATGCCTCCTTAGTGGCTGCTCAGATTTCTTATGCTGTGGTCACTGTTCTCATGGGTAATGAATTGGCAAAGGGTACAAATCCCCTGACTTTTGTGGCTTATACCAATGGCTTTGCTGCCTTGGTACTCACCCCTTTTGCCTTTTTCTTAGAAAGGTATGTAACATTTTGACTTATAATCCATCTTAATGATGGATCATTAAATATTATTTGAGACACTCAGTATTTTCATGAGTGAAAGACAAGTGCATTAGGGGTTGTGGGAATTCAAACTTGAATTAAACACAACTGTCTCAACAGCACACAATCAGAATGTGCGAGCATTTTGTTTCAATTGGGGTTTTGCTCTGAAATATTTTAGATGATGATATAATATTGCTTGGAGATGATGATGTGTGCTTAATTTGTTTAATTTTTTGTTGAAAAAATGCAGAAAAAAGCGGTCCAAAGTGAGTTTGTCTCTGTTGGCTCATCTGCTTCTGCTCTCTCTTGGAGGGTGAGTTGATTTGCAGCTGGGATTTTAAAGTAATGTGATGTAAATGGAACCAAAATCGGGATTTTAATGCCCTGTCTGTGTCTGTTGTTAAAGAGTGTGTGCATTTCAAGCGTTGTTGTTAATGGGATTGAAGGAAACGTCTGCTTCCTTCTCTTCGGCAATGCCCAACTTGGCGCCTGCATTTATTTTTGTCATGGCATGGGCTTTGGGGTGAGAGCTCTCCTTATCTAGCACACTCTGTACTCATGTCTTCTACTTCTTAAAAGATTAGATTGGATTTTATGCCCTGGGTTTTATGGTTAAATTGGTACAGTTTTCTTTGCTTTGCAGAATGGAGAAAGTAGACATGAAGTGTGCTCAGAGCCAATTCAAGATTGTGGGTACAGTGATTTGTGTGTGTGGAGCAATGGCCATGAGTTTCCTGCATGGTCCTGCTCTAAGCAAACTCTGGCCTTTACCACACCCTCACATACAAAACATCATTCTTAACTTTCTAGATGAGGGGAATTCGGGCAAAACTATCACAGGATGTATATACCTCTTAACAGCTGTGATAATCTTGTCATCTTGTATGATAATACAGGTCCTAGCTGTTTTTTCCCTTTTCTTCCTAGTTTTTACTCAGCTAACTGTAAAAGCTTTGCTCACATTCATGAACCTCTTGTTATAAAAATTTTACCATCAAGTTGTGGCTAAAGTTTGTGAACATGCAGGCTGAGACATTGAAGAAGTATCCAGCCCCATTGTCCCTGACAGCAATCACATCATTTCTTGGCTCCATCCAAACTGCTGTCTTGATAGCGGCTATAGACAAGGGTGTTGATGCATCATCATGGTTTCTGGATTGGAATGGGGTTGTGATTATTATGTTTGGGGTGAGTGAAACAAATGGACTTTTATAAAATTGATATATTTTGAACAACTGCTTTTAATCCACCCGTTCCTCTTTTCTTGGCAGTAATTTACAAGAACTAGTCTCCCATGACCTTGAGGCCAGTCCTTCCATTGACTTTTTAAGTATTTTCAAAACCCATTTCTCATGAATTTCAATGCCCTGCTTGACCCTTATTGGACAGTTTCAAAAGTCACTTGGTCACTATCAAAGAAAAACCTTAAAACTGTAAGTATTATACTTTATTTAAACAATTGACAATTCTGTTTTAGACTGCTCTTTCTTGACTACATATGTTTCCTACTTTTGTTACCTTCAATTTGTGTCTTTACTTCGGCTTTAGGCAAATTCGCTACCAACAATTCACTGTCGTAAAATTCACCATCAACAATTCACTGCCATGACAAATTCAGTGGAAAATTTACCACCAGCAATTCATCTATTAAAAAATGTACATGCCATGAACTATCCACGGCGGTGAATTGCTGGTGATGAATTTTCCACGAGATGAATTTGTCATGACAATAAATTGTTGGTTGTTGGCCAGTGAATTGTTCATGATGCATTTTCAGATGGTAAATTGTTGAAGGTAAATTTTCCTAGAACCCTTTACTTCAGTCCCATGCTCTTTTAACTTAAAGACTCAATCTTCCTTCTCTATTTGTAAATAGTAGTATTCAGATTAGTCTCCTGGTTATATCAGAATTTAAGCTCTGGTTTGAGTCATTTCATTTCACATATTTTATCTGTCAAATTGGATAGGAAGTGATAATCGAAAATTGTCTATGAATCCAAACTGTGATTTTCTTTCAACCAATCCTATCCCATTTGCTTGTGTGGTAACTCAAATATTATTAAAGACATGAGATTTCCACAATACATCTCCTTCAGTTCTCTATCCTGATGATGGATCACGGAGTGTGATCCGAAACATTGATGAAAAAACTTGCACACAATCAAATTCAAAAACAGCATACTCACATTCAAATATTATTATTTTTTCAAAGCTTCTTATGTTCATTGAAAACACAATTTGTGTATGTTGTGTAGATTGTTGATCTGGATGAGTTACTTTGTGCAGGGAATCTTTTGCAATGCAATAGCATTTCCTTTGCAACTCTGGTGCCTTCAGAAAAGAGGACCTGTATTTGTGGCAACATTCAACCCTGTCTGTACTGTCTGCTCTGCTATTTTGTCATCCTCCTTTTTAGGTGAAACCTTGCATCTAGGAAGGTGGGTCTTACTTTTTGTTACATTACAGATTTTGAATTATATATACATTTTATTAATCATATAAAATCTAAAATAAATAGTCTTATAATGTTAGGTTTTAGTAGCTATTTAATTTACTAATTTAATGAATATTTTAAAATAAAAAATACACTTATTTGTAAATAAAGAAAATACTCTTTCTTCTCTTAATGTTTATTATAATTTTATTTATTTATAAATTAATATTTATTTGACACCACAACATTGTATGAACAGTGTGGTCGGTGGGCTAATGATATTTGGGGGTCTGTACCTTTTTTTATGGGGCAAAAGCAAAGAAAGTATTGATGAAACGACAGTTTCAGATGAGGAAGAGCATTTAGACAGTCCTCGCCAAGCATCAATAGATTTAAAAATACCTCTATTATGTTGATATTCACAATCTTTTTAAAATATATTGATAAATCAATCTAATATTTCATGTTTTGGATTCTTGTACATTTGAAATTTGTTTGTAAATTTTTTATCTGTGTTTTGTTGGGTTTTTATTGTTCTTAATTGTCTTTGTAATTTTTTGTCTGGTTTAAATTTTGAAATTAAATTTATTTCAATATTTTTAAATAATATAATAAAATTTTATTTATCTTTAGATTTACAAATTTTTAAGATTTATTTTAAAAGTGGATTGATTAAAGTTGATTATCTATTCTTATAGAAAGAAATATTGTGTAGTATATTTCTAAGTGAATGATTTATTTGTCTCCCACATTTAAATCCATCTATTTATATTCATTCAAATTTTAAGTTAAAATTGTTTCTTCAAATAAGACATCAAATACACATATTTTAGAATTCACTCGAAAATAATTAGATATGCAACATTCTTAATTATCTATTCAATTCAAAAAAGTAACTAACAAAACTGACCTATACAAGTATTTTCAAACAAATATCTAATTTCATTATGTGTTTTGGAAGGTCTATCAAAGAGGAAAAAATATAAGACTAAAAGTCATCACACAAAATGAATACCCATTCACTTAAATTCATATACCCACTTTCTAGAAATGGGCATTTGTTATGGATTAGACACTTTTTTTTTATTGGATAAAGAAGAAAAAAAAAAAACAAATTACATCAGCGAGAATACATCGCCAAACAGGCCACCATTAGGTCATACACAAGTAGCAAGACAAGCTGCTACAGCAGCAACAAAAACAACAATTCTAGACCATCATTACATAAAATAGAGAAGGTAAAACATAATGAATTAGACACTTGAAACTCAAGGATATTTTTAATGAATGGAGCTCCATTCATAATGGATATATAAGCATATGAAAAGAATGGATATTTGTTTACTAATGGCATCCATTCTAAAAAGGTATTTATTTTTATTTTGCTCATGCCTGCAGGTATTTGGTATGGATTAGACACCTAAAATTATGAGGATACTTATTATGAATGAAGGTTCATTCATAATAGATATAGAGGCATACGAAACAAATGGATATTTGTTTACTAATGGGCATCTAATTTGAAATTTTTATTTTTTTTTAAATTTTTTCCATAGGTATAAATATTTGTTTATTGTTTATGACAACATAGAAGCAGGGGAGACAAACATGTATATTTGCATCTAGAGTTCAAGTTTTTCTAAATGGTTTGGGGTTAAAAGTTAGGCTTTATGAGTTAGGGTTTCCATATTGGGATTAAAGGTTTTTATAATTTTAGAGTTTATTTAGGCTTTCGAGTTTATAATTAATTTCTAAATCTTAAATCAAGTTTATTCAAGTTCATTACAAATAAATTTAATTAATGGTAAAATTATATGTAAATTAATGTTTCTTAAAGTAAAATGTTTCTTGAATTATAAATCATAAAATCATAAAGTCTAAATCCTAAAAACTAAAATTGTAAACCTTAAACTCTAATCCCATACTTATACTTTATAAAACTACTTATGATGGGAAACTTGATGATCAGATATTTGGGATTTATTATGCTAAGATGATTTAAAGACTTAAACCCTTAGAGTTTTATATACATGCTTGTCTAATTAACAAATACATTTAAGTAATCTAAGCAAACTAATAATTAATTTTAACTAAAAACAATAAGACCCCAAACCCTAAATTATATTTGTTTAGGTGCATTATAAATAAACCTAAATAATGGTAAAGTTATATGTAAACTAGTCATTTTAAAGAAAATCAGATTTAGGTTTTATAGTTTAGGATTATTTACCCTTCAACCGTAAAGCCTAAACTCTAAATCACAAACCCTAATCTCATACTTATACTTTATAAAACTACTTATGATGCGAAATTTCATGATTTGATAATTGGGATGCTAAGATAATTTAAGGACTTAAACCCTTAGAGTTTTTTGTGTACTCATCTAATTCACAAATACATCTTAGTGATGTAAGTAGATTAAATGATTAATTCTAGATAGTACTTAATATCATATGAAGTATGTCATCTATTTAGCTTAATACATTTTGACCATTATACTATTTTATACTAGGATTATTGATGGAATGATTGATTTATTCACCACAAGTACAAAGGTATTTATCCATTAACTCATAGATCAAAGACAATAGAACCATACCTTGGGATTTTATACTTTTGGCAATAGAGTTTGACCACTAACATTGAAACATTTTTTCGTTTTCATACAATAATTTCCATATTGTTATCTTTCAATACATAACTTAAGACTTCTCCAATTCACAAGTTCATGTACCCTAATGAAACAAAGTTGATAAAAGATAAATAGTTTATCATGATGGAGTTAAGAAGGTTCTAGTCTAAGAAAGTTACTACAATATATTATCATCAACTTATCATTTACTTGTAAAATCCTAAACATAAATTCTAAATTTCTCATACTTAAGCATAATCAAAATTAATTTATTCATTTAAGTGGCATATAAATTATAAATATTCATAAGATAATATATTAAACTTGTTAAAAGTCTTTGAAGACTTTATAATTATGAGCTCCATATCACATTTTTTTATTGTGAAGTTCAATATGTAATAATAGTAACACATATTAGTGGCCATGAGTAATGCATGTATTAATGGTTCTAATTTTAAGTATGTGTTGTTTAATTCATATTTACCCTTGATTAAATCTTGAGTTAGATGTCTTTCAAAGATTATTTAAGGTCATTAAATGTCATGTATTTATGCATTTGAAAGTTCTTTACTATTTGATTACCATGTCATATGAAGTGAAAATGTTAATTTAAGTCTTCCTTATCTTCTACATCTACATTATGGGACATCCTAATTTTTGCCTAAAATCACATGTTTTTTAGAAAAGTTAATGATTTAAGCCTTGATGGGTTTCATCAAAAGGGTTTGATTGAAGAAGGTTAGATTAAACTACCTTATATCAAACCCATTTGGATAGAAACCCCCCTAGGCTTAAATCAAACTTTCAATGGGGTCTCCTTTGCATATATCAAAATGTTGACAAAAAAAATTGCTTCACCTTCAAGGGGATCAAATGAACTGTTTTGAAAATGTCATTTAGTAAGTATGTAGCCCTTAGTATTAGCTTTAAGAAAATTATAATTTATATTTTTTATTTGATATTATATTTTAAATATTGTTATAATGAATGTAGGTCCATTACAATTTTTTTATCTCTATTTAGGACATTAGGAAAAATAACAATTTTTTTTATAAAAATCTCAAAAAAATGCACTACACTCCACATAGATGTTTTTGTTTCAATGAACAAAAACATATTTACTTTTTTATGAATATGCTATGAGAAATACATTATGGAATAATATAGGTCTAAAAAAATTGTTAGTACTAAATCAATAATTAACAATAAATTAAATATTTAATAAAATTACCAAAAAATATCCATGCACTAGACATTGGAGCTAATGATCTAATTCATATAAATCATGAAAAAAAATATTTGTTTTTGTAGACACCAACAACATTTTCTCACTAATTTGATTTTTTTTTTGCATAATTAAATAATTTTAATTATTTACTTATTTCCTAATGTCATATTCTTCTATTAACTAAATAATTATGAATTATTTAATTAATTCATTTTCTTCTTCTTTTGATTAATTAAATAAATTGTATTTATTTAATTATGTTGATAATTTCACTCCTTCCTCCTATAATTAAATAAAATAATTATTCAATTATTCATTTTCCCTTCTTTCTTCTATAATTAAATAATTTTTTTTAATTATTTAATTATTCACTTTCTCTTTTCTTCTATAATTAAATAATTAAATTATTTATAATTATTTATCATTTCCTCTTATCTATAATTAAATAATTGTTTCTAATTATTTAATTATTTACCATTTCCCTTCATCTATTAAAATAATTATTTTCAATTATTTAAATATTTCATATCCCTCTTTTCTTCTAGAATTAAATAATTATTTTTAATTATTTAATTATTCATTATCTCTTTCTTAAATTATTTTATTTATTTATTCTTATCCAAGCCCTATCTCTCACCTAATTCATTGGATTACAGTCCATTCTTCCCATCCTCATCTCTTTTCTTCTCAATTAATCTCATCCATCGATCATCATACATCATCACTTGATCCTCACCCTTCATTTGAATTGGGATTTCTATAAAAGCAAACTATCAATCTCATTTCAAGGTTAACCACAATCTTCAATATTTTGCTTTCAATCATTCATCTTGAAGAACCACAATCTTCAATATTTTTCTATCATATCACTCATATTATCTTGAGATCTTGCTATCAATCATCTGTATTGAGCTTATCATATATCTTGCACACTACATATTTGAGAGAAAATAAGAAATTTTGAGAAGAGCAATGGAGGAGAATCAACTTTGGCATTGAGTTATTATTGGTTTATTGTTTGATTTCTATTGTCATCTTGTGCTTCATTTTTAGATTAGGGTCTTTATGGCTTGAATTTAGGTAGTTTTGTGGTTGCTATCGATGATTCATGCCTTTCCCCTAATTTTCCCTAGCTGAAAAATTGGTGAACCCAATGTGAATCGAACACATCTCTATTGTATTTTTATTTTTTGAGGTTTTCCTAAACTTATCTTGATATTTTGTTCAAAAATTTCAAGACTAACCTTGTGCAAATGAGGTTGATGACAAACCCTAGGATTTTCTAAAGATTCATTATATCTTTGAAACGGCTATTATTTCTTTCTTTTTTTTACTATAGGTTAGGGATCATATCATAATTTTACATTCCAAAAATTAGGTTTAGGTTGACATTTTTTATGATTTTTTATAAATATTAATTTTTGGTTGCAAATAAGTGAATTTTTTTAAAAAATTACAGATCTGGAGAGCTTTCATAATTTCACAAGGGATCTATTCTTTAAATTTTTTATTTTTACCTCAAATAATTAACTATAAAATAAGATCTTTGAAAATTAGTACTTTTCACAGGGTTCAAATTAAGGAATTTTTCTAATTTTTTTACATTTCTAGAAAGTTCTCATAATTTTATCAAGGGTATCTTCTTTGCATTTTTACTTTTGGGTAAAAAATATAACAAAATAATTGGATCTTGGAATCACATTGACAGAATGCGAATTTTTTTGTTATTGATTTATGGTTTCTAACTGTGTGGCGATCATTGAGAGAAGACTCTGAACAAAACTACTAGTCCAATTTCTTGTAGGTTCCCTTATGTGTTTATGATTTTTAATTTAGGAACACATTTAGAATTGGTGCTTAAAAAGAACAATTGTCTTCTATGTCTTGTGCACTTGCACGCATGTGAGTTAGTCATCGAATGTGTGTTGTCTAAAGTTGTTGAATGCACAAGAAAACTAAGGGGAGGGGTGAATCAGTTGTACCTTAAAACTTCAAAACCATCATTAACATTCAGATCCACATTCATTCATTAAATTCTTAATCTGTTATGATGATTTAGCATGAAAGGAAAATAACAAAAACTGAAAAAAAATCAACACCATACACAAGAGAACACCAGATTTATGTGGAAAACCCAAGATGGGAAAAACCACGATGAGGATTAGCTCACAATACAAGTAATATCAATACCAATTACAAAGGCTCATTGCCAAAGGGAACACTGCCCAAAAAAAGAAAGGCTAACTGCCATAATAGAAAAGACGATAGAGAAGAAATGCTACATAGAGAAAATTATCTCAATGCAATAGAGAATCCACTACAATGTCACCAACGCCTTTGTAGCTTGATTGAAGAATTGTAGACACCTTCTCATTGCATCCAATAATCTAACACATGAAAGCTTGCACCACACTTCTTAATTTCACATTCTAAACTCTACAATTCAGATCATACTTGTCTATCTCTTCTATCACACAATTCTTCAACAACCCAGCTCATATTTATACCATCTTCAACCTTGAAATCTTTCTCCAAGGTCATCTATGCACCTCAAAAATTCAAATTCAAATTAGGTCGGAACCAAAACACTCTCGTGGTGGAAAGGAATGAAGGTGGACCACAAAGCTCCTTAGCTAGGACCTAAATCCATCCTTACACACCACACCATGCTTCCAAAACCCATAAAGCACCTTCGCAAGTAGTGTAAACACCAAGGTCAACTATTACTTGTGTAAACACCATTAAACTTTTAAGTACACGCTTCCTTTGATCCAATACCAACTCGCAAACAACAAATTTCACCTGAACACAATCTGGAATAGTCTACAAACACCCTAAAATCTAACAAACTCCTTCACAACAACTTTCACCTGAAGAATGTACACACCTAATAAATCCAGACTACTCTGCCATACACTATAACTCAAGAAATTGACTTCCCAAGCACCAAACTCGAACCTCTTCAACTAAAGAAAGATACCAACACTATCAACACTCCTTCAAATTTGCAAGACTTGAAACATGACTACGAAGAAATTCCCAGAGCAAAAACATTTCTCCCAAACACATCTACAATACATAGTTCACATACTGGTGAACATAACTTCTGCATAGTGATCCAACACACCAAATCTTGGATATAACACCTCTAAACATCTCTCACCAACATATTTGAAATGCACAGGCAGATCTTCAACCTAGAAGAAATGCAAGGTAAAACCAGAACACATCCCTGTAAAGTTATATGTAATTAAATAGTTATTTAGTGTGGTACACCTAGGAGGTGTGTTTAGCCACATTAGGTGATTATTTGGGGCCAATTTCAAAGTTGTATTATAACATTAGGTTAATTATTTTATATGTGGGAGACCTAGTATAATTATTTAATATTCAGGGGAAGTATTTAATAATGTGCAAACTTAGTACCCAATATTAAATGAGGGGTCAACGGTTTTGTGGCACATGGTTCTTATTGGTGTAAATAATTATTTTACTTGATTACTTGATTAGTGGGTCCTATTTACATGTTAAATCCACTTATGTCCTAGGAATCCTTTCTAGAAGTCTTAGTTGTCACCTGGATCTTATCTTTTTTAGCATTTAATACTTTTTCCTAGGTCATTTAATAATAAGTTGAGTTAGTTTTCACATGTTATACGATTGAAACACATGTCATAATCTTGTCTAATTCTATCTTTCACCTTGTCTATATAAGCAAGGCTATTGTACACTTTGTATCATATATCTCATAGATCTTAATATCAAGCAAGCTCATTTCTTGCATATTCTCTGGTAGAAGGTTTTCATTATTTTTGTAGGTGGTCTTGGGTATTGAGCTAATCTTCAAATCATACATGGTATTGTATACACCTAAAATCAGTCAAGACAATTAATTAATTAAATACCAGTTATTTAATTAATGGCCCCTTTAATTCGTCTACTTATAAATAAATGCTAAATTTATTTATATAGTTCACACTTTTCTAATTCTACCATCTTAAATCACATTCTTCTATTTTAATTAAATAAACAAATTCACATACTTTGTTTTATTTAATTAATAATCTTTTCACTAAATTTAAATCCCAAATTTGGAATTTAAACACATTTCTACAACTTTTCCTCTTGCCACCTCATCAAGTGTCACATGTATTTAAATATGTCTAATATTTAAATTACAATTATCCTCAACCAATTCCATAACAAACTTTTTACACATGGCTTTCTCACACATTTGATTCTCTCATACATTTGGCATGTTGTATTTGGTCAAGGGGACATCCTCCATGATTCTTCCATCTCCACCGTTCATCTCTCATGTTGAAATCTCAACCGTTGGTTTCTGCCACATCACAAGATGCTTTGGAAATCCTATAAATAAGACCTCTTGCTACAACATTTACCATCACATCTCTTAGCAAACATATTATGCAAGAATAGCATTGGAGCATTTGGAGCAGTCATAGTTGAAACATTTAGCATTGTTTAGCATTTAGCATTCAGATTTTCTTTATTATTCTAACTTAGAATCATGTCTTAGTTCATATTTTCATATTAGTTATCATCTTAGATTATAATACAACATTTTCATCATATAATCTAGCATCATTATCCATTTATCAATATCAACATTATCATAGCATCATGGCTTTTATCCAATAGTTTCATGTAGGAATTAGATTTCTTGCATTATACAACATCTCGTTTCTCAAGTTGTCATTCTAACAATCATAGTGCACATACAAAATTTGAGAGCCAAATGATATAATGAATCCTTGAGAATAGAGAACAATGGAATGTTTTTAGAGATTTGTTTTGCTGCAATTAGAGTAGTTTTATGAATCAAATCTCTCATGTAATATGTCTCATTGATGTTTGTGTGTTTTATTATTGATTTGCTAACCCCCACAATTCACACATATAGGTATCAATGCTATGATCATGTAAATCCCTTATTAGATCTAAGGGTAGACCTATTTCTAGATGAGAGATCTTAGTGGATTTTATTATAGTTAGGTATGCTTTTCTCTTGCACCATATGGTGACCTAGAGAATAAAAAAAACTTGAAAACAAACACCAAATTTGGGGTTTCCTCTTTGTGGGTTTCTATTATAGGTTGATTTTAAAGCTTGTTGGTATAAATTTGAGTTCACCATTGAGTTTAAGGAGTCAAAATAAATAAAAAATTCTTTTTGTTTTGTCTAACTTGGACTTGTGAGGCCAGATCTACAAGAGTTTGAAGTTGAGAGGTGGTTGCAAGATTCGAGAGGTAGTTGATATTCTAGATCATTTTGGGCCAAAATAGACCTTTCCATCGCATCCAAAAATCCCAAAAACCCTAAGATTGATTATCAAATCATTGAAATCAGAGACTTTTGCCCCAAGCCCTCAAAGGATTTTTTGTTGTACTATGTCCATTATTCCATACTGTACAAATCCATACAATTTGTATGGTCTGTATGTTAAACTGCAAGCACTAACATCCATCAATGGGTCATATGGAATATTCTACGACATCAACATATTCATAGAATATTATATGTAGGCATAATCTTTGTGGTCTTTCGTACTTCTCTCTATACATTTTCATCTCTTCCCCTATCTCTCTCTCTCTCTCTATATATATATATATATTTCTCCTGCCCTCTCCCTCTATCTCTCCCTCCTTTTATCTCTCTCTATCTCTATCTATTCATCATTCTCTCTCTACATATATATATCCATCTTTCTATTTATCTCCATTCTCCCCCTCTCCCTATTAACCCCTCGTCTCTCTCTCTAAATCTCTCTCTCCCTCCCTCCCTCTCCTTTTATCTCTTCCTTACCTCCCCCTCACTCTATCTCTCTATCACTCTCTCCCTTTCCCTCTTTGTCTCTCTACCTCTACCTCCCTCTAACTCTATCTCTATATCTCTCTCTCATTCTGCCTCTCCCTCTCTCTAAATCTAACTCTATCTCCCTATAAATATGTATGTTTTCTTAAAACTCTATATTATGCAAGCATGTTACAAAGTGCACTCACATGCTATAATATGCTCATATTTTGTAATGTACTCATATTTATCATGCACTCACATTACAAAGTGTGCTTGCGCTAAGGCTTGATGATTACTAAGCAATAAAATGATTTCTTTATATGAAATTTTATGTTATCATATTTTCTTCAAAAAATATGTGGCCCCTTTTTGTCCCCCAATTTGGTGCACTCACCCACCCATCGTAAGTTCATAATTTTGTTGTAATTATTCTCTAGTTATCTCAACGAAAAAATATTTACAATCTCCCCATTCTTGAAGGGTGAACAATTATGTCTCCCATATACACAAGGATTTGAGGTCACATCTAGCTATCTATAAAAGCACCCACTCACAATGAAACTACTCTATATAAGTGGAAATCCTTGTTGGGAAAAGATGTATAAAAGTTTTGCATTATTCTCCTCTCAAGATTAGTCTAGGAAATTGTTCCACTACCTTAGCTTCCTTACAAGTGGTATTAGAGCTTGATCACCTTTGGTTTTAGTTGTGGGTTGTTGGATTTTTTGAACTAATCCAAGTTTGAGTGGGAGCTTGTGCAAAAGATACTTTGTGAACTTGCTGCAGGAATTTTTAGATGGAAAGTTCATCAGGGAGAATAGAGGTGGATAAATTTTATGGAAATAATTTTGAAATGTGGAAGCTAAAGATGGAGGATCTATTGATAGATCGAGATCTATGGGATGTTATTGATCAGAATGTTTCAAGGCTTGTAGATCCTACTCAAGTTGCTCAATATGATGTTATGGACCATAAAGCCAAGGGTCTAATTAGATAATGCTTGGCAGACTCTATTTTAATCAATGTCCATGAAAAGACCTCTACATAGAAACTATGGTAGAAGCTTGGTGAGATGTATCAAGACAAATATTTAGTGAACAAGATTTTCTTGAGGAAGAAATTGTATTCCTTGAAAATGGAAGAGGGTGGACGAATTACAGACCACCTGGAAGCATTCAATATGTTGGTGGCTCAATTAGCATCAGTTGGTGTCAAAATGAATGAGGGGAAATGTCAGATCTTGTTTTGTTCTTTTCCTAATTCATGGGATTTCCTTGTTATGGCTATTGGGAGTACTTCTATTATATTGAAGATTGAAGATGTGGTGGGTTCTTTGCTTTCTAAAGAGATGAGGAGGAAGGTATCCATCAGTGTCAAGGAGGCCCTAAATTTCCATGGAATACCGAAGGAAAAAGGAAAGAAGAATGAGAATCGTGATAAATCCCAAGTCCAAGGGGAGATCAAAATCTCATGGAAAGTCCAAAGTTATTTGCTAGAACTGCAGTAAGCCTAGACATGTTTGTAAGGACTACAAAGAAGAAAAGAAGAAGAAAAATAAGAAATTTGATTGTATTTTTGAGTCTAAAAAGGAAGATGGTGGTGCATTCATTGCAACTTTGGCAACTCATGCAGGTAATGATGCATGGTTAATTGACTTAGGTGCATCTTTCCATATGAACTTTAATAGAGATTGGTTTTCTAAATATGAAGAATTTGATGGAGTTAAGGGGTACTTGGGTGATGGTTTTTATTTAAATATTGTTGTCCATGGTAAACTTAAAATTAGGTTTCCTAATGGTAGGATAAAAATGATTAATGGTGTGTTGCATAGCCCTAGTTTACCACAAAATTTGTTATGTGAGAAAACTAATAGATGCAGGTGTGTAGGTAGTATTTTTTGATGCAAGGTGCAAGATGGTCAGAGGTGCTATGGTGATTGCTAGAGCTGTCAGATATGGCGCATTTTATAAGCTTGATGCATGCATTGTTGAGTGCAATAGTACTTTTGTGAAAAACAATTATATGGAAGTGAGGGTTTCACCTTTAATAGATGGTCATGGCTTTTGGGTACCTAAGGGTGCTCTTTCTTCTAAATCAAAGTTACCTGCAGAGAAAACTATGTTATGGCACCAAAGACTTGGCCACATTGGAGAAAAGGGTCTAAGGACCTTGGAAAAAAAACCTCATTGAAGGTCTGTATGATTATAATCTTGAATTTGATTTCTGTGAGCATTGCATTTATGGAAAAAAAACTACATTCAATTTTACTCGATTTCTCATAAATCTTGTGGTGTATTGGATTTTATTCATTCTAATGTGTTTGGTCCTGTTGATGTTCCTTCAAATGGTAAATCCACATATTATGTTTCATTTATTGATGATTATAGTAGGACATGTGTATATTTTCTAAAGAGTAAATCTAAAGTTTTTAGTCAATTTAAAGAATTCAAAGCAATGGTTGAGTTGCAGAATGGAAAGAAAATAAAATGTTTGAGGACTGATAATGGCAGTGAATTTTGCTCTAATGATTTTTATAATTTTTTTAAAGATTGTGGTATTCATAAACAAAATACAACCCCATATTCTCCACAACATAATGGAGTTGCAAAAATAATGAACAAGACATTGATGGAGAAGGCTAGGAGTATGTTGAGTGGTGTTGGTCTAGAACAAAGGTTTTGGGTTGAAGTTGTTGCTACTACTTGTTACCTGATTAACAGGTCTCCTACATCAACTTTGTTGATAAGATTCATATGGAGGCATGGTCGGGTCACAAGCCTTCATTAAGACATCTTAGAGTTTTTGGTTGTGAGGCATATGCACATGTGCCAAAGGAGAAGCGAACAAAGTTGGAGAACAAGGGATTGAAATGTATCTTCATTGGATACAGTTATGGTGTGAAAGGATACAACCCTTGGGATCCTATTGCATAGAAGGTAATACATAGTAGAAGTGTTATTTTTAGAGAAACTAAGCCTTCTTCTATTACATTGCGGCCATAACAAAGTAAACATAAAGATGTGATTCAATTTCCTTCTACACCTGAGAAAGTCAAATTGAGGCCCATGGATAGACAAGAAGTTGAGGAGATCTCATCTAGCTTTGAATCTTTAGAAGAGGAGGAAGAACCTCCAACTCAGCTTGTTCGTAGGTCTACAAGGCATAGACAACCACCTAAAAGGTATTCACTTGATGATTGGAGATGCATTTTTTCTTTAAATACTAACATGGATGAACCTAAACTAATAGAAGATGCATTAGGTATGAATGATGCAGAATCTTGGAAGATTTATATGGATGAAGAAATGGAAGCTTTGAAAAAGAATGATACATGGGATCTTGTACCATTGCCTGAAGGAAGAAAACATGTTGGTTGCAAATGGGTGTTCAAGAAAAAGATTGGTTCAGATGGAAGTATTAAGAAGTATAAAGCAAGGTTGGTTGCAAAAGGTTACTCTCAACTTGAGGGTGTTGATTAGAGTGAGATATTTTCTCCTGTTGAAAAAATAAGATCCATTAGATTTTTTCTTTCTATTGTTGTTGCTTATGATTTAGAGGTTGAGAAAATGGACGTGAAAACTACTTTCCTTCATGATGACTTGGAGGAGGATATTTATATGAGACAACCAGAGCACTAGGTGGTGAAAGGTAAAAGTAAATTGGTTTGCAAATTGAAGAAATCTTTGTATGGCCTAAAATAGAGTCCTGGGATGTGATACCATAAATTTGATACATATGTTTTAAGTTTGGGATTTGAATGTTCTAAATTAGATTGTGATTATTATAAAACTGATGTTGATTGTTTCCTATTTATTACATTATATGTTGATATGTTATTTATTGGTAGAGGGAAATGTATGATTTCAAAACTAAAATCTCAACTTGCTGCTAAATTTGAAATGAAAGATCTTGGTGCAACTAAACACATTCTTGGGATGGAAATTAAAAGAGATAAAGTGAATAGAAAGCTATGGCTTGGCCAAAGTAAGTATGTCAATTCAATTTTATAGAGTTTGATATGCAAAATTGTAGACCATTGTGTGTTCCTATTTCAGCTAGAACAAAATTATCTACTTCAAATTGTCCAACATCCCCATCAGAGATAACAAACATGAGTAGAGCACCTTACCAGAGTGCAGTTGGAAGTTTGATGTCTGCTAAGGATTGTACTAGACTAGAAATTTCCCATTTATTGGGGGTTCTTTCTAGATATATGTCTAATCCTAGTAGAGTTCATTGGGATGTAGTTAAAAGGGTCTTTAGATATTTGTGTGGTACCTCATATTATTCTGTGTTATCATAGTAATATGGTTGAAGATGAGATTTCCCTTGATATTCATGGTTATGTGGATTCAGAATGGGTAGGTGATGTTGGTAGTAGAAGATCCACCAGTACTTATGTGTTTACTTCATTTGGTAGTGCAATTAGTTGGATGAGTAAGCAATAAGATGTAGTTGCTTTGTCCACTACTAAAGCAGAGTATATGGAAGCTACTCATGCTTGTAAAAAAGTTGTTTGGCTTAAGAGATTGTGTTTAGATATTGGAATAAAATAAGGCGTGGTGAAAATTTATTGTGACTATCAGAGTGTGATATTTCTAGCCAAGAACTTGACATTTCATGCTAGGATCAAGCACATTGATGTACAGTATCATTTTGTTAGAGATACGGTCGAAGATGGAAGGGTAAAGTTGGTTAAGGTAGAGACCTTGATGAATGTTGTTGATTATTTAACTAAATCTGTGAGCACAAAGAAGTTCATATGGTGTTCAGAGACTATGGGCCTTTCAACCCCTAGCAATTTAAGAGATCAGGTTTACACCCCCTGTTGCTTTTGAAAGGTGTTAGAAAAGTGGGATATTTTTTGGGAAAATATGTCTCAACCTTGCAATTACATAAGTTAATGTTGATACATAAAGTATTGTTCATTTGATGACGATTGAGGGGTGCAGGGGGTCCCCCCCATGAGGGGTCCGGGGGCAACGCCCCCGAAAGGAAAATTTTATTTAAATTTTATTATTATAAATCCGGTTTATTCATCATTATGTCTCATATCTAACAACCGATATTTTATTATCTTGACCTGCACTAGAAGGAAACCCTATTTTATGAGGGAATTGTATTACGATTGTGTATTGTGATGTATTCTAAGATTCTAATAGCAATCATGTTGCCTTTGGAGCTCTAGTTGGTGATACTCCTGTGAGAAGCTTTCTCTGCAAGTATATTGTAATCTTTGTGATTTTTGAATAATATATATGGCAGCTTTTGGAGTGTGCAATTTTTCTCCCAAAAGGGTTTTCCTCATGTAAATCATTGTGTTGTGGTATGCATGATATTTATGTTTATTTGTGTTTAAGTTTCTATAACTAAAAAGATCTGTAAATTTTTTGCATTATTCTCCTCTCAAGATTAGTGTAGGAAGTTCTTCCGCTACCTTAGCTTCCTTATAAGCCTTCCACAGTACTACATGGAATTCTTGATCCTTCCTAGATAAACTTGGTCCTCTCACCATTACCTTACATCCCTTTGTGGCCTCTATATAAGGTTGATCATTGGAAACCAATCAAATATCCTCTTCTATCCTAAAAATATCCTCCCCTCTCTCCATTTACTCATTTGGTCGATATCCCCACAATAAGATTAAGGTATTTATTTATTATATCTATAGGAAATAAGGGTTGTGGTATCCCAATATTCCCATATTCTAAAACTATAATAGTATTGCACCCCAAAAAACAATCCCTTGGTGTTTATAATCTTGTGTAATCATCATAAAAATGTGCGAACATGCACCTTCCCATGACTAGATAGTATCATGTTTCTTCATTTCCTAGACTAAATGCATCAAGTTGTAAGAAATTAATGATCCTTGATCATCTAGAAGTATTAATATTAGAAGTAGAAATAGTAACTATTTACATCCCTTGGAAATTTTACCAATTGAAATCTCCAAGAGTGGCATTCCTCTTCCTATTTGACTTGGTTTACCTATGTAATACTAATAAAGGGTCATGTCCTATTACTATACAGTGTAGTAATCAACAATCAACCACCTCGCAGGCACTAGTAATCTCAAGATCTACCACGCATCCTTGAGTGTGATAGTTATCTCCTTTTGGGGCAAGTGGAATGTGTTCATATCTAAATCCCACCTCTTTGTAACTATTATAAGCACATGCACATTGTACCCAAAAGCTAGCATATATTTGATAAGTTGAAACCTAACCTTGGCAACCGTTTGGATATTCACAAGTGTAAGATGTAATTCATGAAGAATCAATATCTTTTGGTTGTGTATATGCTTTAAATATCAATTTCACCCTACATCAAAGCCAACAATAGGAAGATCAATAGTACAACATTAAGCACAAACTAATAATACAAAAGCTAAATTGACAAAAAGTCTAAGAGTAAATATTTTAGATCAATTATATATTTATAATTTAAATCTATGAATCACTTTTGTGGATGTTGGTTCACACCTATGGAAGGTTAGTTCTATGGATTTATGGTTACTTCTAAACATCATATTTTGATAGAAAACATATCCTACACTATTTCCATAGCATCTTGATCTTTTTCAAAGTTGATAAAATAAATGTAGAAGGGTAAAGTTTGGACATTTATTGAATCCAAAAGATCACTTGCATCTATTTGGACTTGTACTCTCTCAATCTAGACAAGAACATGTATTGTATAATGCACCATGGTTTTATGCTAAAAGTCTCTCTTGTGGGTGATGGTGAAAATGAAATGTAATTTTCACCTTTAATCACTCTATATATAGTGATGGTATGTTACCTTAATGAATGCTTCCTACAATATTTGTAATTGGAGTTTGATTACTGTTGATGCCAAAATTTGACAAGGTAACAATGTCTTATGGGAAACTCAGTTTATGGGGGACCCTTTTGCGCTAAACAGAGTGACCTTCGGGGTTTTAGAGAAGTCAACTTCTTCTATAATGGTGGTTTGGAAAGGGAAAAGGAAACATATATAATAAAATAAAGTCTAACCTAAGGCGATGCGCCAAGAATTAATGATAGGCATGATAAATCGTAGATCTAAGGGCCTGATTGGTGTTTTTAGTGTTCCAGAAAATCAGAAACTGAAGATTATAGCATAGACAATCCATTCATTGACATAAAATAATATTGCATACATCCCTACTCCCAATAAGAGTCATTAGACATGGTCTAGGTCAACAAAATTGCATTCAACATGTATAGAAGTTTTCAAATGAAATGTCCAAACAATAAAAGCATAGTTTACAGTTTGATCAAATAGCATGAAGAACAGAAAGGCCAAACAATTGGCACAGTCTGAAAGTTTTTCCAATTAAATAAAACAGTAATAAAGGCCTAGTGTCTTTTACCAAGACCAGTGTTTCCTCCAAATTCCAGACCCTTTTCTCACAACAAAGAAAAGTACATATAGCAGAAAAAAAAAACCCCACCGCTTCGAAGAGCAGTAACAAAAAATATTTTGCAATCCCCTGGCAATGATGCTAAAACCAAAATATTCCCTAAGCTATTGCAACATAAACGATTTGAAACCAAGCATCCAGACCCTTTCAGGCATAGGTGCATCTTCTGCAAATGATGGCGGCGGTCCCGTGCAAATGATTATGACATGTAGTGGCCAATAGTAGCATTTGGTTCATCTGGTCCATCACCCGAATATGGGATCTGCCGACTAGGCATGTCGTAGCCTTTTGCTACCTGTGTGAAACTCTCTCTTTCATCGCTGAAGGCTTGTGCTAAGGCTACATGTGTTGAATGGGAAGAGCACTTAACCAATAGTGGAGGGAACGATCACTAGCCAGGGGCAAAAGGGACGCGTGGCAGCATTTTTCTATCTGCGGTTGTTCCTTCATCTCTACATTGAAAGCTTTGCAAAGAGCAGACACGTAGCAAGAGTACACCGCATATAACAATTGTGGGGCCTGCCAAAACTTTTGGGAATGAGGGCTTCGTGGCACTTGAGCAGATCCCGATGAGGCAACAAGAAAGAATGATCAAATATATCCCGCAACTACAACACGTGGAAGCATAGTGGGGTTTCATGGGATGTGTAAGGAATGCAGAAACTTAGGGTTGCAAAGAGTAGACACATAGAGCGGGAGAGAACTTAGATAAAAGGTTGAGTTGATTACTTGCGATACACAGGCTAACGCATAGAGGAAAATACATGCAAAGAGAGCTAGTTAAATATTTATTAACAACTTTTGGTGACTATCAAGGGCGTTTCGCCTGAGGAACAGAGAACCCAAAATTTCTCTAGTTTACAGGCCAGAGTGTCATTTCATTAGATAATGGAGTTAGAGATTGGAAAGAGCCACCTACAAAGGTGACCATTCATCCTTAGATGGCTTCACCATGTTGTGCAAATTCTCCTGTGCTCCATGTAGATCAATAGTTTCTTTATGAGGCAGTGCATTAGGTAAACCGACCCCTATTTCACAATGAAATAGTAGTTGTGCAAGCGGATGAATAACTCCCTCAATGTTAGTTGCAGTGGGAGGATGACTGAAATTTTTGAAAGCATCCAAATCATTTTCCATTTCTTCTATTCTTTCTGCAATCTGCTCGGTTGTGGCAATAGAGTTATTTTCAAGGAACGGGGATGGCAAACCCATCATGCTTAACTCAGAGAAACTCCCCCATCTATTGTCTAGTGTCTTGCTCAGAGTAGCCGCGACTGCTTTAGTGCACTAGAAGGAAAAGTGGCAATGGATGAACTTGTTTTCTGTCTAAGCAGTAGCATCCTGATCTTCAATACCTGCTCTAGCAAGGTTTTCATCAGAGACCAAGTATAGCTCGGTGAGTAGATCTTTTGCTTCTGGAACCTTCTCCAAGATGAAACATGGGAACTACTCAATCATATCATGAGCCTCCTAGCTTAGCTTTGATGCCTTGGCGATGAATCAGAGGGTAGGCTGCAGTGCTAGGAAAAAGGTTTTAATCTTTTCCCAGTGAGAGATGTACAACTGCCTAACCAACGGAATAATGTCTGGTTGTGTAGGAGAAGATAGGAGAGAGCTTTTAAGAGAAGCAATCTCCGCATCCTTTGAGCTAATGGCCTCAACCAAATTTTCTCTTTTCTTTTTCTCTGACGCTAGTTGCTCCGCAGAGCTACTCATTTCTTTATTCCAATTCTCCTCGACTTGGGAGTGATTTGCTAAGTGCATGTCCAGAGAAGAATTTATCTCTTGGAGCTCTTCTTATAATTGAGTTTTTAGGCCCTTAAATTCAACCTATTTTTCTTGTATTCTCTGCTCATATTGAGCTTGTTGGCGCTCCAAAGCTGCATTCCTCTGTGCCATTCCTTGACTATACTCAAGGCGAAGTCACTCCATCTCTTCTTTCTTCAGCCACAGATTTTTCTCTATCTCCCGATTCTTCGATTGTAGCTCTTTTACCATGGCAGGGTCAGTAGTCTAAATCTTTGCAAGCTCACCCTGAAGTTTGTTCTTCTCATCCTCTACTTCCAGCGCCCTCTCTGTCATACGTGCAACATCTGCCTCTAGGGACTTCTCTTTTTTCTCTAAAAAACTAACTCTTTCCCTAACCGCTTTAAGTTACTCATCCTTCTTCTTTAGCTGACAGCCAGTTTTTGAGAAAGTCAGAGGTGACCACCCACTATGTTTCTTCCATAATCTCAACCTTATCTTGTGGTCGAGCCACCTTCATGTCAAACCCTACCACATTTATTTCATAATCTTCTAGGTGCATCTCCCCCTGAAGTTTGGTCACTCTCGGGTACATGGTTGCAAACTTCAATTCATGTCGAGTCTCATTATAAAGAGTATATTTTTGGCTCAACAGAAGCACTATCATCTTTTGCTCAGTGCTTTTGCATTCTACTTGCGTGTACCTCCTTTCCGCAATCAATCTATGCCATAAATTCAACTGGTGGCAAAACTATTCCACCTGCAAAAGGAGCACCATAAGGTAGGGCATAGGGATAGGTAACCCTCATAGGCGCGGGAATTTTTTTCTTTTGGAGAGTGATGGTTTGCGGGGAGAAGTGGGGCACGTTCCAAAGCTTGGTTTGAGGACTAGCAGAAGGGCTAGTCACTTGCCATGAATGAATTGGTGAATCGGTCAAAGGAATCATAGGCTGGGATGGTGGAGGAGTTGTCATTGCGGAGTCAGCCTTTTGCGATGGAAGAGGATCCACAGTAATAGCGGAAGAAGGGGTACCTGCAGGGGGCACATTTTTGGAAAGTGAGGCAAGGAGAGCCTGAGCGGCAGCAACAAGTGTAAGGGTTCGCAAAGGAGTAAGGCTGGGTGGAGTAGTCTATGAGAATTGGGTGAAAATTCCCATATATGTTGGATTAAAAGTGTGAAATAGAGGGCCAGTACTCATGGTAGGGATCATCATTGAGGCAGGGGTAGATACCAAGGAATGAGAAGCAAGGGAAGAAGGAGCGAATTTTACCTGTTGACTAGTCGATGGCAGCTCCAAAATAGTTAGCGATTCTTCCTCAGCCTCAGGCTCCTAGCTAGCTGCAAGCACTTTTCTTCCAGCGGGTTCTTGTGAACCTTCTCCGATAATGCTCTCTGTGCGCTGTCGTTTTGCGGGCGAGGTCTCTCGAGCTTCGATAGTTATTGTTGTTTGTTGTTGTGATACCCTAGCTGGCTTAGCAGCCCAAGTGAGTGTATGCAAGGCCCTTGATATATTAAAATGCACATTCGTGGCCACATAGGTGGGTTGTCCAGGGCCTTTCTCCTTCGATGCAGAGGACTATCATAAGGGGCATCCAATTGCCCTATCTCTTGGCGATACTTCCATAAAGCTTATATTTTTTCATCAGTCCACTCCTCATCGTTCTACAAATAATTGTACATGGCACATTCCATGTGAAAATTATCTTTGGCCACCGCCACAACAAAGTAGAACTTATGCCATGGCACTCTAGTATCTTGTGTAGGAATACGCGCTAGTTCAACAAAATTTTCATCCTTGTCTGCCTGTGGGTTACACCGCTTCTCCCAGTAGGGTTGGGGAACATGTGTAACCTTCATGTGTGGCTTTGAAAAGTCATTGAAAGGGTTGTAATTGCACTTGTCATTTACCAAAACCAACCCTAAATAAGCTATTTTATCCTGCAATAACTGGTCTGATTGTTTCTTTAATAGAGTCACCGATTTGAAATTCTTCGGACAGGTGAAGAATCTTTTTCTCTTGACACTTTTGCTGCTGCAAAAGGTAAAATCAATTATACACACCTACCTATACATTTCAAGCGTGAGCACCCTATCTGTGACATAGGCTGGGAGAAGGAAAGGTTGACTAGTGAAGCCTCGCATCCGAAGAATCATGAAATATGTTCCTAAGAACCAGTCACAGGTGAAAGTGAAACTCTGCAAATATCAAGTCTGATCCCTGTCGAGCCAGATTATGTCACCTTCTCCTCATAAATCATGCAAGACCATAGTTATGAAATAATCTAAAAATTCATAATAATCATATGACATGGAAAGAAAGGGCATCCATGTGGATACTGGCTTCCTCTTACCCCATTCATCAAAAATTGATAATTTAAAATACCGGGTGAAGAAATCAATGTTTTGATGTAGGAACATGTGAACCAGGAAAGAAAGAAATCTAGGCTTTCCCTCTGTTGGGTAATTCTTTATTTTTCGTATCATTTCATCTACTATGAACTCAGCGAAATCATACCAGAAGGTATCGTGTTGTTTGCGGAATTGGAAGGCCAGTCCCAGTTGAAAAGTTTCCACCATCTCATCGGAGTTTCAGCCACATACAAAAGCTATCATGGACATGGAATCCTGCATATCCTCGTGTAATGCACCGTGATACAACAAAATACTTGGCAGTTTAGCACCTGGGACACTTTTCCTACCAATCTCCTCCAACAAGAAATCTGAGTTCTTTTTCATCGCCCTCCATGTTTTTCCTCCTTTGCCAGGATAAAAGGACTCAATGTTTTCTCTTCTTTTACTTGGGTCCAGGATGCATAGCATATGCCAAATGGCCTATGGGGTGA
Source organism: Sequoia sempervirens (assembly GCA_007258455.2). Classification (NCBI taxonomy): domain Eukaryota; kingdom Viridiplantae; phylum Streptophyta; class Pinopsida; order Cupressales; family Cupressaceae; genus Sequoia; species Sequoia sempervirens. The sequence continues at coordinate 210,568,638 of VDFB02000015.1, read as the reverse complement.
TGTGAACTCTTAAGTTTCATCCCTCGATGTAGCGGGTGCTAGGGTTATAACACTAGATGGCAGCGTCAACTATCTCTAGGTAGTAATGCACTAGCAGGACCATGTATTGTGGAAAACCACTGTACCAAACCTTTCTTGCTATAGACATGTTCACCTTTGGTGCTGTCAACCTTGCACAGGCTGCTTCTCTTAAGGATTTAGGGTTTTTTGCGAGCCGTGGGTCATAAATATTATCCCATTTCTCCTCAACTCTTTTCTTGTTTCTACAATCTTTGGGCCTACTCAGCTCTATCGTATATGCCCTCTTCGGCTTGTTGGGTATACCAGGCGTAGCATATGCCAAATCCTCATAGACATACACATCCTCTGACAACCGTATGGTTGTAAACAACTCCTGGCCAATCTCCTCCTGCATTTACTGAGATGAATTCTCAGACATTTTTCTTCAAATGAACACTTCAGTGAGTTCTAGACTCTGTTATTCTTATCCAAGTCTGAATATGCTAAAAATTTCTCTGTACCTCAAGCTTTGGCATTTTTGAAAATACTTTGAATCATTAAACCTTTTTATGCAATATTTGGCTATCTTTTCTCAAGGTGGTAGAGGAAAGCATGCTTTTTACATTCAATTCGGCATGTACCATTAATTTTGCGATTCATGCAAAATGAACTACTTGCCATTTTGAGGCAGAAAGAGTTCATTATTGTGTTTGGAAACCATGTGATATGTTGTGATTTTCCTTGGAACTTGAACCAACAATTTTCTTTATAACCTTGCATTAGTATGTGCTGGTAATTAATATCCTAGACGGAATGATTAAGCCAAAGCAAATGATCACGACCTGAAAAGATATGGATATTGCCTTGGGCTCTAAGAAACGCCTGTGAGATGACACAATAGCCTATGATTGTGCAACTTACTGTCGATGAGCGCCACCTTTGTAAATCTAATTAATTATCTCCTATTAATCTAGCACGCATTGAACCGTACCTCTACAGATGCAACTGGTCTGGAAATGCGAAAAAATGCAGGCACGCCTTTCAAGTTGGCATCTAGTTATCATCACGCTTTTCTCAAAACGGATTAGCATGCATCTTCTCATCTTTTGTATAAATAGGCTGGTAAGTAGTGAGGAAATCACACTTAGCATTTGAGCAGTGATAGGTTGTTGGCACAATGTTAAGCAGGTTTTCTCATAGGCTAGGTGATAGGTAAGTTTTAGTATTGGTTAGAAGGTATAAGCATAGTGTCAGAATCATGGATACTCATGTTAGGTTAACCTCTTATAAGTCACAAACAACGTTTCTGGGGGAGGTTTCCACTAGGCGGCTGAAAAGAATGACCAAGAATAAGCATTCCTTGGTTTTGGTAGCCATAAAATGGGTTCTGGGTAGGGACTGCATAGAGTACGAGGATAAGTACCATGTGAATACTAATATCTATTCACACTTTGTAGCGTTGATGTTAGACATTGGAATCCCCGAGCCTCTCATGTTGAAGTTGGTCAAGGAAACATTTCCAAGAAAGTACCTGAATGGCCTAGGTGAGATTGTTGCTCACGCTGCATATGGGGTAGGCCTTCCATCAGCCAATGACCTCCATCGCTACATTGAGGAAGAATCGGTAGTTGTATGGCTTCCATTTCTTAGTGGATTTCGCCTTCAGACACGCGATGAGAATTGACAGAGGGCTACCCAAGCCTTGCACTTTCTATTCTGCAACTACAATGTGATACCGTTCTACGATGTCGGTTGGTATACCGACTTCAGGAACCTAGTGTTTCCCCTGCCAATGGCAGTTGTGCCGAATGATGTTGCTTCTGCTGCCGAAGAACCTGCTGACAGAGACGCGGTAGGTGCCACCATAGAAGAAGTGGTAGAGGTTGCCATAGATGTGTCAATTGTTGCCTCCCATGCCCTTGGATGAAAATCCTCCCAGTTTCTTTATTTCCTGTTGTTGCATACACCACCTACCTTACAGTTTGTATATAAGCCTGAAAAAGGCTATAAATTTTGCATATATGAAAGAATAGCTCGAATAGTCGCATACTTTTTGGATTATGGCTTTCCCAGCCATTTTGCAATGTAAAAACCAAAGAATATATATAAATAGATATATATCTTTATAAAAATCCATGGTTCTTTCTTTCATTCTGCATTTCAATTTTATGGGCTCTTTTATAGCATGTGTTCATTTTCTTTGCACATGGGTGTGTTTTATGTAAAGAAATTCTGCTACTCAATCCTCCATAATAATGGGTTAAATCCGTAGAAACTCAAACCAATTTTGAAAAAGACCGGCCAAAAAAAGGGAAAAAATAAAAAATAAAACATTATTCACATATGTACAAAAATAGAACTCGACACTTAATGGAACAACTTAAGATGAATCCCATTGACTGGGATTCCTAAGGGTTCTTGTTCCATATTTTCTAACTCGAAAGTGTTATGCTCCCTGCATCGAATGATTTTAAAGGGGCCCTCCCATAGGCTATCAAATTTACCATGCTGACCTAGCTTAGCAGCCCTTTTATCATACTTCAGTACTAAGTCTCCGCACTTTAGACCTTGGTTAGAAGCTTTCTTGTCAAACCATTGTTTGACCACTTTTTGGCGGTTTATCATGGCTATTAGGGAATTCTCCCTTTTTTCTTGTACTTTTAAGAGTTCGGCAAGCTGAACCTCCATGGCGCCATTTTTTTCTATCTTGAGATATTTCAATAGTTGGAGTGTCAGAATCTCCATAGATATCGGTAACAGTGCCTCTTTCCCGTATACCAACTCATAAGGTGAAGTCTTAAGGATTTTCTTAGGAGTTATGCAGTTTTCCCAGAGCGCTGCTCGAAGGTTTTTATGCCATTCCCTCTGGTGTTTCGAACCAGTTCTTTTAAGGATTCGAACTAGGCTCTTGATTGTTGACTCCGCTAGGCCGTTTCCCTATTGGTAATAATTTGATGATGTCTTAAGAAATATGCCATTCGTTAATGCAAAGTGACATACCTTTGTGCCTAGGAAGGCTTTTGCATTATCAGAAATGATAGTCTTCAGAGGACCGAACCTTGTCACCAGCTCTTGGAGGAAATCCACAATCTTTGTTTTCGTTGCGTTTTTAAGTAGAACGGCCTCCGTCCATCTTGTGAAGTAATTTTTGGCGGTCAAAATCCACTTGTGTCTAGCACTAGAAGTTGGATTAATCATCCCGATGAAGTCCAGGCCCCATTGCGCAAATGGTTCATCCGCCACTATAGGTTTGAGAGGCATTGCAAAATTCTTCCTTCTGTCAGTAAAGAACTAGCACTTTTTGCAAGATTTCACCAAAGAGTGGGAGTCATTGAAAAGTGTAGGCCAATAGTAACCTGCACGCATGATTTTGATAATGGTGGTCTTAGCAGAGAAGTGTTTTCCCGCAGCACTATTGTGGAACGTGTCAATGATTCTTTTTTCTTTCTCTGAAGTAATGCATTGCAGGAGTAGACCATTGAATTTTTTTTTGAAAAGGACCCCCTCCACTAGTGTATATCCGCAATTTTGCAGCCAATAGTATCTCCTCTTTTGGGATGAGAGACCTGTCGGATACTTTCCTATTCGCATAAACCTCATTCTATCTACCAGCTAGCAACCCTCTGATTCTGGCTCATTTATCAGAACAAGCTCTGGTTACTCTCCTTCGGCTGGTGTTTCCTTGTTTTGTGCCATGTATTCGTATAGTCCTCTTCCTTTGACAGTTTTAGTGGGTTTGACCTCAATGTCATATTCAAGGATCTTGGTGATCCAATTAGCTCTTTTTTTTGTGATTTCTCCCTCCATGATATATTTGTGCACACTGGAATGTGCGACATAAACAAACACTTTGTTGCAGGAAATTAGATGGCAGAACTTAAGTCCATTCACTATTGCAAAGGCTTGTCTTTCGACAAAATTATAATTTGTCTCATATTCCTTCAGGGTATGGGAGTAGAACGCCATTGGATGTTCTCCCTTTCCTTCATCATCTTTTTGGGTTAGGATAGTAGCGATACTGGACTTGCTACTGAATGCATACATTATAAAATCCTTAGATAAATTTGGATTAACCAGTACTGGAGCTGAGGAAATAGCTTCCTTGAATTTTTCAAAGGCTTCCCGAGCTTCAGTCGTCCACTTGAATGCCTGGTCCCTTTTAAGCATCAGGGTGATCGCCCTAATTATTCCCACAAAGTCAGAAATAAACTTGCTAATAAAATTTACCTTGCCCAGGAAGAACTGAACACCTTTCTTATTCACCAAAAGGGGAAGTTCCTTGATAGCTTTCACCTGTTCGGGGTCGATTGAAATTCCTTCCTTAGATACTGCATGTCCTAACAACTTGCCTTGCGGTACTCTAAATACGCAATTTTTTCAGATTTAGGGAAACCCCAAACTCCTGGCACTTTTGAAAAATTATTTCTAAGTGGTCAAAATGATCATCCTTAGATTTAGAAATCACAGTAAGATCATCTAAGTAAATTAGAATAAACTTATTGATTAGCTCACTGAATGCGATATCCATCGCCCTTTGGAATGTTGCCCCTGCGTTGGATAAACCAAAAGGAATTTTAGCATATGAAAATGTTCCCCACTTTGTGGTGAACATGGTCTTGTGCTAATCCTCTTCTTTAACTTGAATCTGATTGTAACTGGAGAAATCGTCTAGCGGAGAAAACATTTCCGATCCTACAACCGTTTGTAAGATTGACTCCATAGAAGGCAACAAATAATGGTACTTCAGGGATGCTTTGTTTAGGTCTCGAAAGTCCACACACAAATGGATATCTCCATTTTTCTTTCAGACCGGGACCAGATTGGATACCCAAGTACTATGCTTGATTGAGAAGACAATACGTGACTTAATTAGCTTAGTTAACTCTTGCGCCATTAGCGCTTCAATTTTAGGTTTTACTAGCGTCTACTTTTGTCGGACTAGTTTTGCACCTTATGTCAGCTCAATCATGTGCTGAATGATATTAGGATCATATCCCTCCAGATCATCATAGGACCAGGCCACTACTCCATATTTTTCACAGAAACTGATGAGTCTTTCTTTATCATGGTGTGAGACGTCTTCCCCGACTCAAAGATTCTTGCCATCTGAGACCCGAAGGTCTACGCAATCACTTTTATCTACTATGAACTTCCGCTTATCATTTCTTGCATCATCACAATTGAAATTTTTTTTGAGAGTAACCAATCCTTTCAGAAGCTTGTTAGATTTGAGCTACATAATTTGTCCTTCATAAGCTTTTGCAATCTTTGGTTGAAGTTGATTGACGAATTCCCCCAACTACTAGATGAACGAGGCGATGTGTTCATCACTTTCAAAAACTTTTCAACTCTGATCAATGTTAGGAATCGTCGGTCGGACTAGTACTCACACTGAATGTTCATTATGTATAAGGTCAGAGGCAAGATCAAACTGAGCACCAATCACGACCATGCGATCTGCATCACTATTTTGTCCTCGGGGAATATTCTGGATGTTGAAGGCTGCAAAACTCTCAACCAAGTCCCAAACTCAGTGTCGATAGGATCTCATGCAAAGATTCCTTGCTGCAGAAATCCCTCAAACTTGGTTGAGTACTAGTTCAGAATCTTCGAACACCATTAACTGCTTAATGCCCATTCGCTCCGCAAGGCTTAAACCTTGAACTAATCCTTCGTATTCAACCTCATTGTTTGAACAAGCAAAATGAAAACGGAAATACCTTAGAAATTTTTCATCTTGTGGGGATATTAGACATATCCCTGCTCCAACACCTACTTTTCCTCTTGCTCCATCAAATTACAACATCCATAGCTCATTTTCTTGGCTAACTTTAGACTTTTTAGCAACCTTTGGGAGTACTTGGTCTTCATCATAAATTACATAGGTGCCCAATCCGATCACATGATAATTTATGAAAGGATCACTATCCATGTGTTCACTCAACAGAGCATCTTCTTTGTCATTCTGATCTCCGCTCACCTTTTCTTCCTCTAGTAATTCAATGCAATACATTTCTTGCTTGGTGATAGAGGTATGTTCGGCTTCAAAATTGATCAGGGCTTCGTCCGCTACATGTTCAGAATGCAAAGCCTCCAATTCTATCTTCATATTTGTGCCTTGCTTGGTTCTGAGAATTAGATGTGACCAATCCAAGGACAGATATCCACCCCACCTTTGAAGTAAATTCTCGGGATAGATAGAGACCGAACATAGGAGGAACATCTATGATCATAGTGTCTTGTGGCATTGTGATACTAGGGCAAGTGAATATAGTTAAAGGAAGTTCCTTGATGACACCTATGGTTTCAACTTTGTTCCCATCAAGCTGCATTACCCCCCTTTTCATAGGTTCATAGCCGAGTCCTAAAGCTTCGGCTATCTATTTAGGCATAACCGTGGTGCTAGTGGCAGAATCAATCATAGCATTGTGCAATAACTTCTTTCCTATAATGAGAGTTAATAAAAATGGTTGGGGTTTCAACTTGTCTCTAACTTCGACAGGGGATTCTTTTTTATTGTAGAGACTTTAGTCGGCGGTATTTGATCAACAACCTCTGCACTAACAAATTGCTCTATTGGCACTGCGCTAACCTCTTCTTGAAGCCCCTTCTATAATAGCATTTTTTGCTCTGGGATAGCTAGAATGTCCAATAGAGATACATTAGCAGATGATTTCTTCAATTGTTCTACCACATTAAAAGGTGGAAAACTCAAAGGTTTATGCTCCTTGGCTCTTGTTATAATAATTTCCTTCCATGGTTGAGATGGTAGTGAGGTGGCAAAAGTGCTAGGAATCTGATCAAAAGCACCTTTGAGTTGCGGGTTGGCTAGATGCGAAAAAACTGACTCATCGGTAAATCTCCTCTTTGAGCACGTGTTATAATCAGATTTCACTTGTAGTGTTTTGGATATGAACGTATCATTAGCAAACACCGTTTCTTCTTCCTCCATCCAGGAAAAAAGCGTGTGATCAGGAGCGATATCATATTCTTGTTCTAGAGACATTCCTTGCATTTGTGCGGTAAGGACCGCACTCTCCATTTGTGGTGAGGCATATATATAACCTCTGTGATCTGTCGCAGTGCCTTGGTTGCATTGCTCCACCACCTTTTGTTGCAAGTTGCCACGTGGACAGTTCTGGGGCATATGCACATCGTTGCAAGGGAAGCACCACGGATTGATGTAATCAATGAGGTTGTTCTGCCCTACAGTTAATTCCCTACTCGAGCTTGGTGAAGCACTCATCAGCGGAGTAGGAACAAACACCATTTGGTTGGCGGTAAGAGCTGGTGGATTAGTGTGAGGCGCGCCCTGGTACTGATTCTGTTGATATGAGGATTTCCCGCCTTGATAGTTTTGATATGCAGGTTTCAGAGGTGTTGATTGGTTCCGCTTAAGAGTGGTTACATCATTTTCCATGGTCCGCAACATCTCTTTGAGGTCACTCATTTCATCTTTGGAAGAACCCGATGTAGAGGCTACATCTTGTGGGGTTGCCGCATATGTGTACATCGACTGGGGAGTTGCAGACATGCTAGTTGACACGACTTCTTCTGTGGGAATCGATATTTCAGGAAATATTAGCATAATAGGTCGAGGAGGCAACTTTCCACAATCTATCAAATGATTCACGACTTTGACAACGACACCATAAGCATCTGGTAGAGTAGCTCCTCCCAAAGACTTGATCATGATAGAAATGTCAGAGTTAATGGACTTCAGATAAAATATGAATGCCAACTCAGGAGTCGGGCATATAGTAACAGGGATCCTCTGCCAATTTGTGTGAAATCGGGCATTAAAGTTTTTCAGAGCCTCCTGGGGGGCTCGTTTTATGATAGATAGTTGATAATATAGTGAAGAGTGATCTTCGTCATTTGAGAACCTCTCATAGAACGGATCTCTGAGCTCGTCCCAGGTGCAAATAGTGCCAGGTGACAATGTTCGATACCAATCCAGCACCTTTCCTTTAAAAGACGCGGCGAGAAGCCTTAGAGCTACATTTTGCATTGTAATCCGTGTACTAGACACACATTCGCCACATCTTGCAAATGTTGTGGTTGTTCTTGAGCCATCTCTGCTAAACTTGGGTATAGCTTTCATAGCTGAAACCGAGATAGCACCCCAGACAGCGGGTGCTACTAGGGCTGCTAGGGGACTTCTAGCATCCCATGCTACGTAATTTATGTTGGTGGCCGACAACATGGTTAGAGGAATGGGTGGCGGGAGTGGAACGGTTACCAAGTGATTTGTGCCTTGCACTATTCCTAGTGGAGGTACTAGTAAACTGGGGTTGCTTGCGGTTTGGGATCTAGTTACAGGCCGATGGCTCATACACCCTTCTAAAATGAAAATTCATTTAAGCTTGGTCCCACCGGGCGTGCCAAAAAAAGAACAAACTGTTGATGCCAAAATTTGACAAGGTAACAATGTCTTATGGGAAACTTAGTTTATGGGGGACCCTTTTGTGCTAAACTGAGTGACCTCCAGGTTTTTAAAGAAGTCTACTTCTTCTATAATGGGGGTTTGGAAAGGAAAAAGGAAACAGATATAATAAAATAAAGTCTAACCTAAGGCGATGCACCAAGACTTAATGATAGGCACTATAAATCATAGATCTAAGGGCTTGATTGGTGTTTGTAGTGTTCCAGAAAATCAGAAACTGAAGATTATAGCATAGACAATCCATTCATTGACATAAAATAATATTTCATACATCCCTACTGCCAAGAAGAGTCATTAGACATGGTCTAGGTCAGTAAACTTGCATTCAACATGTATAGAAGTTCTCAAATGAAATGTTCAGACAATAAAAGTACAGTTTACAGTTTGATCAAATAGCATGAAGAACAAAAAGGCCAAACAATTGGCACAATCTGAAAGTTTTTGCAATTAAATAAAATAGTAATAAAGGCCTAACATCTTTTACCAAAACTAGTGTTTCCTCCAAATTCCAGACCCTTTTCTCATAACAGAGAAAAGTATATATAGTAGAAAAAAAAAAACCCCACCGCTTCGGAGAGTAGTAACAAAAAAAATTTCATAATCCCCTGGCAATGATGCTAAAATCATAATATTCCCCAAGCCGTTGCAATAAAAACGATTTGAAACCAAGCATCTGGACCCTTTCAGGCATAGGTGCATCTTCTGCAAATGATGGCGGTGGTCCTAGCAAGGCTGAATCAAACAAGTGTCACCATCCTGTGCAAATGATTATGACAGGTAGTGGCCAATAGCAGCATTTGGTTCATCTGGTCCTTCGCCTAAATATGGGATTCGTCGACTAGGCACGTGGCAGCCTTTTGCCACCTGTGTGAACCTCTCTCTTTCACCGCTGAAGGCTTGCACTAAGGCTACATGTGTTGAATGGGCAGAGCACTTAACCAATAGTGGAGGGAACGATCACTAGCTGGGTGCAAAAGGGACGCGTGGCAGCATTTCACTGCCCGTGGTTGTTCCTTCATCTCTACGCTGAAAGCTTTGCGAAGAGCAGACACATAGCAAGAGTACACCATAGATAACAATTGTGGGCCCCACCAAACCTTTTGGGAACGAGGGCTTCGTGGCACTCGAGTGGATCCTGATGAGGTAGCAAGAAAGAATTATCAAATATATCCCGCAGTTACGACACGTGGAAGCATAGCGGGGTTTCACGGGATGCGTAAGGAATGCAGAAACTCGGGGTTGCGAAGAGTAGACATGTAGAGCGGGAGAGCAGAACTTAGATAAAAGGCTGAGTTGATTACCTTTGATACATGGGCCAATGCATAGAGGAAAATACACACGAAGGGAGCTAGATAAAAAGTTTTATTAACAATTACCTTACTAAATGTCCCAGGTACAATATCATCACCAAATTTTTGGCTCTCAAACTCTACCCTATTGTTCCTCAACTTACTTGTCTTGAACAAAAAAGTTTCATTAAATCCAAATTTATTATAGATAATAATATTATTGTTTGGGAAGGAATGGAATGGGCTCACCATTCTTAGTAGCCTACCCTCTTCCTTAATATTAACTTTTTTGAGGTATATGAATATTTAATGGTTGTTTATCCTCATCATGATTTAGGCACTTGGTTTAGGACCTCATTCATTCAATCTATGAGGATATTATTTGTAGATGCTTCATCTTGAATCATAATTCTTATCTAGCAATATATTCCTTTTGGGTTACATAGGTTCATTTGTCAAGGTTGTCCTCTGGCCCCAACACTTCATGTTATGGTTGCTAAATGATTTAGCTACCTCTTGGCCCATGTGGTCTTTTAGTCCTTGGTCAAGGGGATATCTCTTCCCAATTCATCCCAATAATGTTAATGGTCATTTTTAATGAAACTTTCCTTACTCTTATTGAAAGAGAATAATGTCACTCGAGCACTCCGATACCTAGATATTTTATGTTAGGTTTCTAGGTCAAGCATTCAATAGTAGAAGACTCAATGTTATAGGGAATCATTTCTTTTGAAGCCAAATTGGCTTGACCTCTTTGGTTGGAAATAGATCAATCATGGGAAATGTTTAGGTTTTTTGGGCATACCATTTAATTTTCAAGTCTTGCCCTCTATCCTTTGGTAAGAAGTGTTTGATAAAATTAAAATAATATTAGTTACTAGATTACCAAGCCTCTTTCCTTGGCAGGTAAATTCTAAATTTTCTCAAAAGTTTTGTTAGCCATGTATGTGTATTAATCTTCTTGTTGGATTCCTTCCAAAGCTCCATACCTTTGAATTGAAAAAATCCTTAGATATTTTATCTAGGCTACTAGTGAAGGACATTGAATGACTTTCATCTTGGGATTTTTGTTGCCTATCTCACAATTATGGAGGCTTAGGCTTACTCTCCATTCGTAGACAAGGCATTTCCTTATATGCCAAACAAATTATTAGAGTATTAGATGGAAATGAAGCCTAAAAAAATTTGCTAAGATTTGAGCTTAATGTAGACACTCAAAATTATCCTCACAATTATCCTATTTTTTCATCTATTAATTAAATGGATATTATTATCTATCTAATTGATTCATTTAATATTTTCTTCTATTCACTCATTAATTCGCTCAAATCATTAACATATTATAAGCATTTATTCATTCAATAATATTATAAGAATTTAATCGTTTGCATAATCAACCATTTATCCATAAATCATTTCATATTGTTTCATTTGCATTAATCATTAAAATATCTATGCATATTAAATCATTTAAATACATAAAACCATTTAATCATTTATCTAAATTCACAAATCATTCAATCATTTAATTCATGCATTTAATCCATTAATTCAAAAATCCACTTTTAATATAAATTCCAAACCTACATCATATCACAAAATCCATCCATTATCTCTCTCATTTCGATCAATTTCAATACGCATTTTCCCACTTCAATCTTTTGTCCCACATCTCTCCCATAACTTGAATTCACCCCATGAATTCATCTATAAAATCCCTTCTCACCAAAAATCATATACATTATCAATCCTCTCTTCCATTCATCACAACTTCTTATTGCACTTGTGTTCATAAAATTTGAGAGCATCAAATGCATAAACCAAGATCACAGTGAATAGGAAAACAATGGATTTTGATTTCTTTTGAATGCTCATGTTTTTTGGTTTTTATAGTGTAATTTTATTTTGCATTTGTTTTCATTTAATAAATTCTCCATTGATGTTATGTTGAAATATTGATTTGAATGTATAGTTTAAATCATTTAGTTTAAAAGAAGGGTATGGATTAAAGGTTGAGACTTGTTGGTGATGAGAGTGGGAGTAGGCCTCCCAATTCTTAGGCTATTACAGATGAGCTCTCTATTCACGGTAATCCCCTACTAGACACCTCTTGTTTTAGAAGCCAAAATCCTTCTATTTGCTGGTACAGGAGGTTGGACCTCTGAAGTCATCCCACATTTTTGAGGTTCAAAGTATAGATAGCAAGTTCCTCCTTGGGGAATTCAAAGTTTGGTGTACCCAAGAAGTGAGTGTCATGGAGAGGAGCCAGTGTCACTAAAATACTAAGCTATCCGCTCTTAATAGGTGTGGTTGGAGAAATCCAAGTGGGAACCCAATAAATATTGTCCTAGCCATCCATAGGTTGTCCTTGTCTTCGAGTCAAGTCAAAACATTTAGATATTGTGCTTTCGTGTTTGAACTGTATTCTTGTCACACACATTTTCAATCTTAGTTAAACATCATCACCTATCACAACCTTTGGGTCTCATGCTTCATCCATCATAATAATCATCCCTAAACCATCCATGACCTTCCAAAACTTCACTAATCATCTCTAACCATCCCTAAACACCTCAAAACATTCCCGAAACCATCAACCAAACATGTCTAACCACTATCCTTCATATTCATTGGTGACCCATGAACGAGACCAAAAGATCGAATATCTTGAATAGCGTTTGAAAGAGCTTGAAAAATAATTAGAATCCCAGCATTTGAATGAAGTGATGCAATCATCTCATAAAACTTTATTCTCACCAAAACTACATCATCCCAGTTCAATGTTCATGACATTCTGCAAATGCTAAATGAGAAACCCAAAACTAAGTCCTCAAACACAAATAATATTGTGCAATCCTACCATGTAATGAATCTATCTTCATCCCCCATAAGTAAAAATAAACCTCATGAGTCTTTCACCCAAGTTAAAAAATCTATCCAACCATCCTCTCCTATCATACCATTTGCATCCAATGATTCATGCCAATCTCTTAGTCCAAAGCATGCTAGCATAGACTCACCTACACGCCAAGATCAAAGTAATATTTCCACTCCATCCAATGATACAAAAAATCTCCAATCCCCTATAATCTTTGAACAAGATCCCATCTGTCAAGAACCTCATGATGATCCCCTTATCTCTTTTTGTTTCATCCAAGATGATCCCCTTTCATCTCAAGAGAAAAGTATCCTTCCAAGTCCTCCTTCCAACTCATCTAATGAATCCATACCATCTCATGATTCCATTGCATCCAAAGAGCATGATAGTTCTTCCATCATATCCAATGATGTCCTACTGTCTACTGATCAAGATATGCTTTCCGCAAAATCTCAAGATTCCCTTCCTCATCAAGATCAAGATATACCTCTATTCGAGGATACCCATTCATTCCATGATCATGTTCATCCTTCTCGTTATCAAGATATGCATTTTATACCACTTCATGATTATTCCATACCTAATAAAGAGAAAGTTGCTCCATCTCCTACACCTCATGATCCTTTTCCATGTCAAGATCGAAGTACTCTATCATCCCCATGTTATGATCCTATCATTCATCATGATTCCCCTCATGCTCACAATCTTCCACAAGAGCCTATCACACCTATTCAAGCTATCCATGAACCCCACACCTATAAAATGGGTTCCTCCACCTTTATCCACTCCATTTTACTTCCAACACCTATCCTTTCATCCATATCATATCCTTCTCATGGTGGACTTGCATCTTGTTTCATAAATAATACATATGGACCATTTTCAAATGAATGTGTCAAAGTATGAACTACAAAGGCAAAGGATTAGGCCTTCATGAACAAGGTATCCTACAACCCCTTTATATCCAAGAAAATCCATATTATCATGGCCTTGGTTATACACCTCATGCTTAAGATATTGGTACCCATTATAAGTCTAGACTCCATCAAAATAAACCTAAGTATCCAGTCCATCATGTTGGATGTTGTGGTTGTGTTGCTGATATTTGGTTTTCATTTATGTGAACACTATTAGCATTAGTGCATTTGAAGTTGTATATGTCGAGGATATTGAGAAAATTGTACTGGAATGTGTTGCAGGTTGTTAGTGGTGAAGTGATGTTATGTCTGTCAATGAGTTCCATACGTTACTGATCAAAAGTTGTGGACTAAAGGGTTTCTTGTTGAGTATATCTAGTTTATCCATGTTGAGTTTTAGAGATCCGTGTGAAGATTTGATCGAGTTATGAGGATTTGTATTTTGACAGTTTTTTTGTTACTTTAGTTTGTGTTCCTGAATGAAGATTATGTGATTCCAGTTAGTTCAGTTGTTACAGATGCTTCTCTAGTGATTTTTGATGCTTGTGGATGTTTCTAGATCATTCTCTATTTATGTTGCATGTCCGCGTTGATCGTTGTGCTCGTGATCCGAGATTTTCTCTTGAGTGTTCATGTTTTCATGTTCTTGGCCAACAAGGTGTTGAAGAGTGTTGTGAATCTTCGAGGAGAAATTAATTGAAATATTTTTGTGTTGGAAATGTTGATTTGGGTCTTTGCTATGTTGTGGCCGACCTTGGTTGATTCACATTGAAAATTATCTATTGTTTTGGGCTGATAGTTTGTATTCATTTTATTATTTCTTTGTGGCCGACTTGTAGTGATGTAATTTCATGTTGCAGATATATAAGAGCGATTGTTTATTTGAATTGAAGTGTGCTCTCGAAGGTGTGCTTGTGTATGAGATGTGTGAATAATATCCTAATCATTCAAAGGCAAAGCAGAGTGTGAAGAAGTGTTCATGTGCTTAACCAGAACTGTAATTAGGCATTAGTAGATGATATTTTCTTAGTTCAAAATTCGGATGGTTGTAATCCAAATCTCTTTGTAAGACAGTGTGTCTGCATTTGTAATTGAGCAGTGATCTCTAGGCAGTGTGCCTGAATGCATGTGCATTCCCCATTTATTCTTCTTATACTTTTAACAGGGTATAATCTCGTGGACTGACCTCCACCATGGTTTTTCCCATAACAAGGTTTCTAAGTAAAAAATCTTGGTGTTATGTGTGTTGTTGATGTGTTGTTGATTCATGCTTTCATTGATATTGATCAGATATGAGAATGAGGATTAATAAGTTTAATAAGTTTGAAATTCGATGACAACTAATTCACTCCCCTCTCAGTTGTCTGCCCTTGTGTTTCCAACAATTGGCATCAAAGCTTAGTTCCTTGGAAGAATTTTAATAGCTTGAGGTGATTTGGGATACATACAAGAAGGATAGTCTGAGATTTGATGGAACAAATTATTCTTTGTGGAAGACTCGAATGGAGTGTCATCTGAGATACATTGGTGAACCCTATTGGAGCATTACAAGTAATATGTATGTTATTCCACCAAATGGTCCTACTACTTTTTCTGAGATCAGGGATGTTGAGTATAATATCAAGGCTAAGGAATCATTTTTGAGTGCCTTGATTGATACTAAGATGACTAATGTATGGATTTGAAGGCTGCTTATGAGATATGGAAAAAGTTGGAAACCTTGTATGAAGGAGATGCTAATGTGAAGATTGCTAAGTTGAAAAGTCTGAAAGGGAAATATGAAATGTTGAGAATGGCTGATGATGAAAATGTTACTACTTTCATGCAAAGAGTGAATGAACTTGTGTGTGGTATCAGATGTACTGGTGGAAAGTTGGAAGAATCGGAGATTGTTGCTAAAGTGCTTAGATCCTTGCCTATTTCTTATAAAGTCAAAGCTACAGCTATTGAAGAACTCCAAACTATAACAAATGTAACTAGAGATATGTTGGTTGGTAAGCTAATTGCTTTTGAGTTGAGCGAATTTGGTGATGCCCTTCCTAAGGTTGAATCTACTTTTAAGGCTACTACTTTCAGAAGAGATAGAAAGAGATATGATCCGGGTGAGAGTTCATCTAGAAAGGCATTCAAGTATGAGGATGAAATCAGACAGATTGAAGAAGAAGAAATAGAGCTAGAAGAGCTGGAAGCACTTATTGTCAAAAGAGTACTGAGAGGAAAAGGTAAGTATGAAGGAAATTTTCCTCTTAAATTTTTTTCTTGCAATAAGATAGGTCATTTTGCATCAAGGTGTCCGGAAAGAACTCCTAAACCAAGACATAACAAGCCTAGATTTCAAAAGAAGTGTTACTATGTTGTTGATGAAGGTGTGACAGATGATGAATCTGATAAAGGTGAAGATGAATTGGTGTTTATTGCTATCAAGGAAAATAATCCTATGTCTATTGAATCTACTAGTTGTACAAATGTGGAGAAATCCCTAGTTGCTCGAGTTGAAGAAAAAGATGAATGGGTAATTGATAGTGGATTTTCACATCATATGACATGAGACAAAAGTAAGTTTGTAACCCTAGAAAAGTATGATGGTGGTGTTGTGAGATTTGGTGATAACACAGTTGGTGTGATCCGTGGAAGAGGATGCATTTCTCTTGATGGTAAGAATAATACTGATGATGTCTTGTATGTGGAAGGTCTAAAGCATAATCTTTTAAGTATCAGACAGATGGTTGATAAGGGTTACAATCTTCAATTCAAGAATGGAAAGTGTTGAATATTGGGATGTTCTAGAAATGTGATTGCATCAGGAGATGTGGATGACAAAAAAAGTACTAGTGGTGGTGCATTTTTCTTGGGTAAGAATCTAATCTCATGGTTGAGTAAAAAGCAGAATGCCATTTCTTTATCTACTACAAAGGCTAAATACATTGCTGCTACTAACAATTGTACTCAAGTATTATGGATGAAGTAGATGTTGAAGGATATTAGAGTTGTATATGATGATCCTATTGCTATATTCTATGATAATTCAAGTGCCATTAACATTTCTAAGAATCTGGCGCTACATTCAAAAACCAAGCATATATCTATCAAGTTTCACTTTTTGAGAGAAAAGGTAAGTGAAAAGGAAGTCAGATTGGAGTATGTGCCTACTAAGGAGAAGATTGTAGATATCTTTACAAATTTGTTGCCTAAGGATACTTTTGAGTATCTTAGAGGGAAGTTAGGGGTAATTACCCCTCCTAATCAAAACTAAGATGCAAAGCAATGCATTGCATCAATCTGTGCATTTCATAATCATATCTTAACTTGGATTGATGTTGTTGTGGCTGCTACTCAGGGGGAGTAGTCAGATGGTTCAGAAATTTAGATATGTGTTTTAGAGCTTAGAGATCTTTGTCATTGATGTCAAAGGGGGAGAAGAGTAATGTGAAAAAATGGTGATTATGATATGGGGAAAAGAGCCTTGTGGGGAGAAGATCATGTGAAAGAGTTGAGGAGAAAAAGAGTCAAAACCTAAGGGGAAGTAAGTGTTAAGATATAGTTGTGTTGATGGTGTTTTTCACATCATGTGTTTCCATCAATGCCAAAGGGAGAGATTTTTGGATGTTGTGGTTGTGTTGTTGATATGTGATTGTTATTGATGTCAACACTATTAGCATTAGTGTATTTCAATCTATATATGTCGAGGATATTGAGAAAATTGTAATGGAATGTGTTGCAGGTTGTCAGTGGTGAAGTGATGTTCTGTCTGTCAGTGAGTTTCATATGTTGTTGATTAGAGGTTGTGGACTAAATGGTTTCTTGTTGAGTATATCTATTTTATCCACATTGAGTTCTAGAGATCTGTGTGAAGATTTGATCGAGTTATGAAGATTTGTATTTTGACAGTTTTTCTGTTACTTTAGTTTGTGTTCATGAATGAAGATTATGTGATTCCAGTTAGTTTAGTTTTTGTGGATGCTTCTTTGGTGATTCATTATGCTTTTGGATGTTTCTAGATCGTTCTCTATCTATGTTGCACATCCGCGTTGATCGTTGTGCTCACGATCTGAGATTTTCTCTTGAGTGTTCATGTTTTTCATGTTCTTGGTCAACAAGGTGTTGAAGCGAGTTGTGGATCTTTGAGGAGAAATTAATTGAAGTATTTTTGTGTTGGAAATGTTGATTTGGGTCTTCACTATGTTGTGCCCGACCTTGGTTGATTCACATTGGAAATTATCTATTGTTTTGGGTCGATAGTTTGTATTCACTTTATTATTTCTTTGTGGCTAACTTGTAGCAACGTAATTTCATGTTGCGGATATATAAGAGTGATTGTTTATTCAAATTGAAGTGTGCTCTCAAAGGTGTGGTTGTGTATGAGATGTGTGAATAATTTCCTAATCATTGAAAGGCAGAGCAGAGTGTGAAGAAGAGTGAAGAAGTGTTCATGTGCTTAACTGAAACTATAATCAGGCATTAGCAAATGTTATTTTCTTAGTTCAAAATTTGGATGGTTGTAATCTTAATCTCTCTGTAAGATAGTGTGTCTTCCTTTGTAATTGAGCAGTGAGCTCTAGGCAGTGTGCCTGAATTCATGCACATTCCCCATTTATTCTTCTTATACTTTTAACAGGGTATAATCTTGTGGACTAACCTCCACCATGGTTTTTCCCCTAACAGGGTTTCCACATAAAAAATCTTGGCGTTATGTGTGTTTCTAATGTGTTGTTGATTCATGCTTTCATTGATATTGATCAAATTTGAGAATAAGGATTAATAAGTTTAATAAGTTTAAAATTCGGTGATAGTTGATTCACCCCCCCTCTCAATTTTTTTCCCTTGTGTTTCCAACACATCAAACCTTCCATCTATCCTAGGTTCTTATCCTAGCCCATCAAACCTTCCATCTATCCTTGGTCCTTATCATCCAAACCCTAGTTCATCAACCCTTCCATCCATATTAGGGCCCTACATCCCTCCATCTCCTATTTATCAAGAACAAAAAATGCACACATCCTTGATGCCCTTTCAAAATTCTACCTACATTAACCCATCCATAATACCTCCATATCATTCATCTCCATCCACCCATCCCATTGCTCTTGGAAGCAATTTGGGTGCCAAATGTCAAAAGCTTCCATATCAAATTCCACATATATCAAAGGATCAACATGTCTCCTCGAAGAGACATGCAAAAATAAAAGAAGAACTGATCCAAAGTCAAAAGAAAAAACTCAAGGGCCACAAAGGCCACAAAGGTCCATAAAGAAAAAAGAAAAATCTCAAAGGCCACAAAGACCCACAAAGAAAAAATCAAATTCAAAAGCTATGTGGATTCCTAAAAGTCTCATAGAAGCAATAAAATCTAAATTGAAACCCAAATTTTCTAATCCAAAAGCTTCCTCCAATCATCCATCTAAAAAGATGTCACCTTCAAACTCTATTTTTCCTCCATCACTCCATCACCCTTCAATGTGTGTGTCGATGTTGATCTTTCCATCCTTTCTGTATAACCATCAACAAGAATTCCAACCTCCTATCCATTATCCACCATCCATCCTCATTATCCTTCTTTAATCCAAACCTTTGCATAAGTCCTTATCTTCTTCCATCATGTCATTATTCTATCAACATTTATGAGTCTAATTCCCATTGTCATGGTTTATTAGAGCACATATTCAAGGGATATTAGTCATGGAACTTGATGCTTGATTCCTCCCTCCATCTTCCTATCATGCATATACTACCTTCCATTTTCATTTATCCTTATCCATATCCTTTTTTTCCTTTCTCTTGCACTCTACACTTCGGGACAAGTTTCATCCATCCTGTCACTCATATCCATTATCCTCTTTACGTTCATCCTTTACCTTTCAACCTTTGATCTTGAAAAGGTTAAGGATCTTCTTGAATGTCATACATCTTATCCTATACACTTTATCCATATCTTTCATACCATATCCTTCACCTTATCCATATTCCACCATTCTATCTAAATACATCCTTTCTTCCCTTCCTTAATCTTGATGAGGAATAGGGGAAAAATACTTAGGAATTGTGTCCATATCTTATCTAGTTGATCTTGATCATCCTATTCATTATCCTTATCCTTGCATTCTTCCATCCCATATCTCCTAGCTTATCAAAATCCCTGTCCCATTTCCTTCCTTTGTTCTCGATGAGATTAGGGGAAAAATTACAAATGCATGCTTTGAATTTCCTTTCATATCCTTATACATTACCATTCCATCATAGTTCACATCCTTATCATTTATCCATGATTACACTACCCCAGGGTGGGCCATCATGTCCCTTTTCAACCTCAAATCTTATTATGCAAATCATACTTGAGCCTAGCTGAAAAACATTATCCAATTCTCATATCTTTTGTCAATCAATCATCAACTAATCATCAATATTATCGTACTTAGAGGAATCAGTGATCCTAAGTACTTATCATCATCATTCCTTATGGAATCAATCATTCTTGGCATCTTAATCAATCAACCATTATCATCTTTTGACAAGAGATATGTTGCTTGTGTGACATATTTTGCAATGAATCTTTCATTTTGATCTATCATTTATCCATGGTTGCACTACCTCTAATGTGGGGCATCTAGTTTCTTCAACCAAGCATATATCACATTTCATCTCACTCCATCTTTAAAACTTCAAAAATTACAAAAAAATTTAAAAAATGTCCTTAAAAATACATAAAAATCATAAAATGTCCTAAAAAAATCCAAAAAAAATCAAATATTCCAAAAATCCAAAAAATTTAAATATTCAGAAATCCAAAAATAAATATTAAAAATCCAAAAAATAAAATATTCCAAAAATCCAAAAAATTAAATATTCTGAAAATAAAAAAAATCACATATTCGTAAAATCCAAAAAATCAAATATTCCTAAAAATCCCCAAAAATCAAATATTTTGAAAACCAAAAAAATCATATAACTTCAAAAAAATTCCAAAACAGTGACTTTCAAATCACCACACAGCTTTGAACTTCAACAAAATCAAAATGTGCCATGATGGACAATCAAATAAACATTACAACACACCTATCAATTTCCCTTTTCCATTCCAACCTAACACATAAATTGTGATAGGAATTAGTTCCACATTTGCCTATTTGTTTGTCGATATTTGATTATTTTATGATTTTATCTTTGGTGGCATGTCTTTTAGCTTCTGGAGGATGTCTTGGACTAGAGAGACAAGGATGGGGCATGTTCATTTGTTTGTTGTATGTGGATTGTTTCTTATTCACAGGATGACTCGTCTTAAGACATGGTTATCCAAAACCATTGAGGACCTATGAGTCTAGTGTGGATGAGAGCATTCATTTTCTGATAGTGTCTTCCATGCAATAAGTATTCGGGTCATCTAAGGTCTTGATACCTAGATGCTTATACTTCACTACTAAATAAAAATGCAAACAGTATTCAAGTCGTCTAGATGTTCATGTTATCTAGACGCTTATACTAATTTATGACATAATAAGCTCTATGATGATAAAATCACTTTGTAAAGCACAAGAAACTTCATCACCTTCATTTCCTTCATATCTCTTTTTCATCTATCATTTCTTCCATCATCAATTTCCTTCATCATTTCATTTCATTTTCTTCATTCTCCTTATCTCAAAGGGTAATTAATCGGTTTATCGAACTGATACCTGTCTTTTAATCCAAATATCAAATCAATCAACTTTCCTTTTAGCATGGGACTCCAATGCTCCTAGATCGCTCAATCTATTAATCAATCATTGTTTTGCGCTAACATCAATCTCAATCAACTTAATTAGCTCATCAACCCGACTATACTGATCATTTCCATCAATTGTTCAGTTACGCCCATCAACTATGCATTTTCATCAAATGTACATCTTTGCTTAAGCACAATATTAATTATCAAAATTTATCCTCATGATCTATCGAGAGATTAATCTTATCACAGCTTGTTCGATCAATCTCTTGAGGGGGCATATCATCCTTATCATCATCCTTACCAAGATATCCCTAGGGAATGTATCTGTTAATCAATTTTTCTTTGAAACAATGCGACAAGATGCATTGTCTCAAAGAGGAGCAAAATGTGGACACTCAAAATTATCCTCACAATTATCCTATTTTTTCGTCTATTAATTAAATGGATATTATTATCCGTTTAATTGATTCATTTGATACTTTCTTCTATTCACTCATTAATTTACTCAAATCATTAACATATTATAAGCATTTATTCATTCAATAATATTATAAGCATTTAATCATTTGCATAATCAACCATTTATCCATAAATTATTTCATATTGCTCCATTTGCATTAATCATTAAAATATCTATGCATATTAAATCATTTAAATACATAAAACCATTTAATCATTTATCTAAATTCAAAAATCATTAAATCATTTAATTCGTGCATTTAATCCATTTATTGATCCATTAATTTGAAAATCCACTTTTAATATAAATTCCAAACCTACATCATATCATAAAATCCATCCATTATTTCTCTCATTTCAATTAATTTCAATATGCATTTTCCCACTTCAATCTTTTATCCCACATCTCTCCTATAACTTGAATTCACCCCGTGAATTCATCTATAAAAGCCCTTCTTCTCACCAAAAAGCATATACATTATCAATCCTCTCTTCCATTCATCACAACTTCTTGTGGCACTTGTGCGCATAAAATCTCAAAGCATCAAATGCATAAAACCAAGATCATGGTGAATAGGAAAACAATGGAGTTTGATTTCTTTTGAATGCTCATGTTTTTTGGTTTTCATAGTGTAATTTCAGTTTGCATGTGTTTTCATTTAAGAAATGCTCCATTGATGTTATGTTGAAATATTGATTTGGATTTATAGTTTAAATCATTTAGTTTATATATCATCTTGATCTTTTTCAAAATTAAGAAAAATCATAAAAAGGGAAAAGTTTGGACACTTATTGACTCCAAAAAATCATTTGCATCTATTTGGACTTGTATTCTCTCAATCTAAATGGGAACATGTCTTGCACGATACACCATGGTTTTATGCTACAAGTCTCTCTAGTGGGTGATGGTGAAAACGAAACGTCATTTTCACCTTTTACCACTTTATATATAGCAAGGACATGTTCTCTCATATACTCACTTTTAATCTTAACCATGTGCAATTGACACAAGATAACAATATTAATGATGACTTATCCTATTAATTATGACATGTAACATCAACACATTTTCAAAGAATTTTCAAAAATACATTTATTACAAAACTTATTTTTGTAAGACAATATTTATTGGTTACAAATCAACATTACAGTGTCAAATTGCCCTCACAAGGAATATTTCACAAATAGTGGATTTTGATAGCTAAGTAGATTTTTGAATCCTTTCATTATTGTAGGGTGCAAATTCCTATCATATTATTCCACATGGTTACATATCATTCATTCATTCATGCCTATCTTATAGGAGGCTTGCCCAATCTTTAGAATCTTGTAAACAAATCTCCTCGAATCGAAATTGACCTTTTAATTATTTAATTAATCTTTATATTTTATTTGAGGCCTTATTTTCCCTTGAGCGATGTGATATTTATGTGTGATTATGTTGAATTATGGACTTATGTGGGCCCGCGACTCGGATGTTTTGAACTTGCCCGCCTCCATGTAAGACAAAAAGTAATTAAATTGTAATTAATTAGTCGGAAGGTGGTAACTAAACTACCCAGGTTTCGAACTATTGAAGCTATCGTCAATACCTAAGGTATTAACTGTCGTCTAATTATTTAATCAATGTTATAAATCAATTAATTTCTATAGTAAAATTTAAATTATATATTTTTACTTTTATTAAGTGTTATAGTAAAAATATAAAGTCTATAAATGTTTTCTATTGAATTCTATTAGAAAAGGTTAGAGATTTTACTACAAATTTGTAAAAGAAAATAATCTTTCCTTCAACTTAATTTAAGTTAATCCAATCAAATATAAACAAATAAGCATAGATTAATCTAGATTAAATAATGAATCAATCTATGGACATATATGTATTTTGAAATAATAAATACCATAGTAAAAAAAATAATACAATAAAATAAAGGTACATAGCTATATTCTCGAGGGAGATGAATAACTCCATCCATACACGAAATTGAAGATGTGTTGGGATATAAAATAAGGTAGTCTATATTTTGCCTCAAAACTAAAGAATTATGTTTACACTATGTAAGATTGAGTCTATGGATCATGGTTAGATCTACATCATAAAAATGTCTTACAACTATAGGAATTGATTTGGTAGTCCCTATGCTTCTACTTTTGATTTTACTTGATCCGCCTATCCTTTCTCTATCTTTTCTAATATTTAAGACTAGTGGTATTTCAAAATATTGTTAAGGGATTGTCATATATCATAAGATGACATGGTCACCTAGGAAAACTCGCAAAAAATTGTGTAAATGATTAAAGACAATAGATATCAATCATGCAAATGCTCTAGGATGAAAGTGCAAAACCAAATTTGTTTTAGTGAACCAATAGAAGTGGTCCTAGCATGCCCCTTTAATACAAATGATCAAAATGATATAGAATGATAAATAGATGCAATTGAATACCTTTAAATACAATAACATATTAAAAAATCAATGAAACGTGTGTTTGGTTAGCTCATATTAGCTAGTGAAAAGGGTGTCAACTTTGAAACTTGAATTCAAACTTTAAAAATTTGAGGGTTAGATCTATGTAGATAAGATCGATCCCACACTTGCAAGATTAACTCTGGACAAAATATGCTAGAATCAAGATATATAATACTTGAGAATAAATGCATGGATAGACATGATAAATGGATAACCACAATGAATGTATTGAAATATGTGTTTATGTGGATAAAATGGGGATAAATGTATGTGAATGGGTGTAAGGGTAGGTGTAATAAATGACTAACAAATAGGAATATGTGTGGATATAGATAGGATAAAGTAAAATGTGTGGGAGTATAGATATAAATGAGGATGGGGAAAGGATTGGGGAATGAGCCCAATTCAACACAAAATTGTGTCATTTGTGGATATGTAATTGCATGAAAGCATTCCATCAAAATGGGCCTAAAGCCAAATGAGAATTGGTATGACTATACAATTTTCACCATTATATTTTACCTCCACTTTAAAGTGCATGTGAATCCTAGATTAAACATGTATCTCGAAGTATATAGTATACATAAGCATACATGTAACTTACAAATATTTAGACACAAAAGGGATATTATATGGATCAATATAAAGTAATGTCCTAGGTACAAAATGTGATCATGTAGGTTCACTATGTTGTATGTAATCTCCACATAGACCTACAAAATAGATGAAAAATATGCAATGAATAACTTTTCATGCAAGAAAAAATATTACAAACTAAATTTTATCATCAATTATCATAAGCAATAGGAGAGAGAAGGGATGAAGTAGGGTAGAGAGGTTCCACATCTATAGAAAATGGTAATGCTTTATGATGCTTAACAATCATGGTGTGACAAGGCTCATGGGATACTAGCTTATCATGTGATGGGGCATTGTATATGTGTGTCAAAATGGTCTTAGTTATTATGCACGATGTTATAGATATATGTACTTGCTAGTAATGACAACAAGTAGTATGGGATGTTTGTTTATCATCGTAAGTGGTGGTGGATTGGGAAAAAGGATGGGACCCATGGTGCATTATGAGGTGCACTAAAAATTCTTTTACAAATGGGATGTACTTAAGGGATTATGTGTTAGTGAACCAGGAGAAAGAAAAGATGTGTTGTAGTAAGGTTGCAACTAATTTATTTTTGCTAGCTAGTCATAGTGTACTTGTAAGGTTGTTAGATTATTCACATCATGTATATGTGTTGGGTGTTTGAGCTAGTCACACTATATATATGTGATGCATGCACCAATTATTGCATTATGTATATGTGATGTAAGTGTATATTATTCATATTATGTACATGTGACATATGCCTAAGCTAGTCACTATGTGTATTTGTGATGTGGGTGTGAGCTAGTCATCTTGTGTATAGTTGATGTAAGCTTGAGCTAACCTCATTTGTATCTATGAGGTGTATAAAAGCTAGTTGCCTATATATGTGTGACACAAGTAGGAGGTAGTCATGTTTATAAATGACATGTATTTCATCATGAGGCTAAAACTTGTATTGAATGGATGTGAGCTCATCCTTTCGATAATATGTCCCCACTACATACTTGTATAAGTTGATAAAAAGTAATCCATCATTTCCCAACTTATTTACTCAAATGATTATGGTGTTTGGATCTATAAATCTACTCCAATTTTAGATGATCTTTTGGATTCATTGTCATCATGTGGTCTATCTTGATGTGAATGTGTGAGAATGCCTTTAGTCTTATCTAAAATAAAATAATCAAAGTTAAGTGTTGAACATTATGACATTGCATCCTGACTTCATGATAAGTATATGGTGGTATAGGCCTAGCTCCAAACACTAATAAGGTATATCCTTTAAATAATAAAGGACATAATAAACCTAGCCATGAAATGGCTATAAATGAGTTAATGAATATTTATTAACTTGTATTTAATGATGAGGCCTAATTAAGTTAATACAATCTAATGACCATGAACAACACTTAATTTTGTAGAGGATATACTTGCTCTATACATGTGCCTATATTTGTGTTGAGTTGAGGACAAAGTTCCTTATGACTGTTTTTCCAATTGTGGATAATTAACAATAAGCATTACTTAATTTATAGTTGGGTATTTTCCCTTTATATATGTCTAACTTGGAATATTGTATGCTAAGATTTATGATTGGTGTCATAAAAAAAATGTTAAGTACTCAAAAGGAGGATATTGTTTAATATTACTATTGTGAATTAATAAATCTAATAAATAATATGTTTTCAAGTAGTAATTGAACGAAGTGAATGGACTTGATTGATTTATGACTTGGTATCTATTTATGTAATGGACTTGATTACTTTATGAATTGGTATCTATTTATGTATAGGTGTTTGGATATAGGCTAGCCCATGTGAGCTCAATGTGTTACTTGGGTGTTGATAATTTGACCTCAAGACCTATATGGCCTTATGCAAAGGATTAGAGATATATGTTGGGTGCTTGAGCTAGTCACACTATGTTTATGTGATGCATATGTGTGTGTGTGTGTGTGTGTGTGTGTGTGTGTGTGTGTGTGTGTGTGTGTGTGTGTGTGTGTGCGCGCGTGTGATGTAAGAGTGAATTATTCATATTGTCTATGTGACATATGCCTAAGCCAATCACTATGTGTACCTGTGATGTGGGTGTGAGCTAGTCACCCTATGTATAGTTGGCATATGCTTGAGCTAACCCCATGTGTATTTATAAGGTGTATAAAGATAGCCACCTATATATGTGTGACACATGTAGGAGTTAGCCATATTATGTAGAATTGATGTATGCTTGATCCAATCATTGCATGAACAAGGGATGTTGGAATGATATGGTCCCTATGTGATTTTGTGAGTGTTCATACACTAGTTATTGGTATGTGACCAACACTTGATTGGAGTGTATTTGTTATCACATTATTGTGAATGGTTTGAATTAGAAGCATAAGACCAATTAATAGCTATAGTTTAAAAGAGAGACCAAAGATCTTGTAAGATGAATTCTCTCTATTATTGGAGTACAAACAATGGAGCCTTTAATTCTCAAAAGAGATACACCGGTAGGGACAATACGAATGAAATATTAACTAATATAACATATATGAATTAATTAAATTTATAAATACTAGATAATAGTTATTAGTATAATATTCACAACATATATAATTAATGATAGATGTTCGAGTCTCTCATGCTTGATTGTTGTTTTGTTTGTGTATCCCCCTCTCCTTTGAGAGTTCTCTATTGTTGTTAGTTGTGCTCTTATTGTTTGGTTGTTAAAAGGTGGGAGGCCTTTTCAAAACTCCTTTATTTCTAATAAAAAATGAAAGATGTTGGTGTGTAACAAAAAAATTTATATTTTAAAATAGAAAAAAATAAAACAAAAGATAATAATGAAAAACAATTAATACTTGTCAATCATAAGACATAAGAAATAATAGTAATTAATATAAAATTTAAATAATAATATAACTTTTTACAAATCATATTAATATGATATCAATAATGAGAAACTACATTACTATGAAAAATTACAATAAACATTTAAAATATTTCAAATATATATTTTTATATCATATTATTAAAAAAATATTATTAATATTTTCTTTAACTTATACTAATTTAATAATCTTTGATAAATTTTCTTTAAATATATATTTTTATTTTGTTAACATTTAAAAATTAAAAATACTAATTAAATAAATATTAATTAATCATAAAAGATAACCTTTTCTAACAAACTTGCTAGATTAGTTTTTACTTTTCTAAAAGACAGTGCCTACCAAACGTTTAAGCTTGCAAGGCAACCACTGCTGAATAGTCAGAATTCACCTTTGAATGTATTTATTGACATCTACTCCAGAGTGGCAAAGTTTCCTACATTTACTGTATATACAGTGAAAATGAAATATATGTGTGTGTGTATATATCCCTACACTGCGTAAGAAAGCACCCTGAAAGCAAGAATGTACACTCATGGAGGCTCTGCTCTTGGCTTAGAGAACATAATCATATATGCCTCCTTAGTGGGTTCTCAGATTTCAATGGCTATTGTCTCTGTTCTTCTGGGAAATGAATTGGCAAAGGGTAAAAATCCCTCGACTTTTGTGGCTTATTCCAATGGCTTTGGGGGCTTGGTACTCACCCCTTTTGCCTTCTTCTTTGAAAAGTAAGTAGTGTTTTCGATCATAATTTGTTTTGATGATATATTTACAGAAATAGTGAAATAGATGTAGGAATTCAATCTTGAATAAAACAAAATTCTCTCAAAAGGTGGAGAGTATTTTTTAGAATTTTGTTTCAATTGGGGTTTGTCTCTGAAATATTTCAGAGGATGATATAATATTGCTTGGAGATCTTTCAGGGGATGATATATACTTTAAATCTGTTTAAATTTCTGTCGGAAAAATGCAGAAACAAGCGGTCCAAACTGAATTTCTCTCTGTTGGCTCGATTGCTTCTTCTTTCTTTTGGCGGGTAAGTCGATTTGTAGCTGAGATTTTTATGTAAGGTGATATATTAAACACAATCAGAATTTTAATGCCCCTTTTTTGTGTCTGTTATCAAAGAGTGTGTGCATTTCAAACATTGTTATACATGGGCTTGAAGGAAACGTCTCCTTCCTTCTCCTCGGCAATGGGCAACTTGGTGCCTGCAATTATTTTCGTCATGGCATGGGGTTTCGGGTGAGTACTCTGTAATCATGTTTTCTACTTCTTGAAAGATTGAATTCATTGTGTTTTATACCCTGGGTTTGTGGTTTAATTGGTATACTTTTATTTTATTTCTGCTTTGTAGGATGGAGAAAGTAGACATTAAGTGTGCTCCTAGCCGATTCAAGATTGTGGGTACAGTGCTTTGTGTGTTTGGAGCAATGGCCTTGAGTTTCCTGCGAGGGCCTGCTATAAGCCACCTCTGGCCTTCACCACACCCTCGTACACAAAACATCATCCCTAACTTTCTACATGAGGGGAATTCGAACAAAACTATTACAGGATGCATTTACCTCTTAACAGCTGCGATAATCTTGTCATCTTCCATTATATTACAGGTCCATTTGATTTTCTCATTCTCTTTTTCTAGTTTTTACTCCTTGTTTACTGTACAGAAACTCATTATAACAGTTGTATCATTAAGTTCTGATTAGAGTTTGTGGGCATGCAGGCTGAGACATTGAAAAGGTTTCCAGCCCCATTATCCCTATCGGCACTCACAGCACTTCTTGGGTCCATCGAAACTGCTGCCTTGATAACGGCTTTAGACAAGGGTGTTGACGCATCATCATGGAATCTGGATTGGAGTGGGGTTGTGACCGTTATGTTTGGGGTGAGTGAAACAAATGGACTTCTGCTTTGATCCACCGATTCCCCATTCCTTAACAACCAGTCTCCCATAATCATTGAGTGAGTCCTTCAATCGACCTATTAGTATTTCAAAAGACCCGTTTCTCATGAATTTCAGTGTCCTGATTGGCACTTATTGGACAATTTCAATCATCACTTGTTCACCAACAAAGCTAAACCCTAGAATTCTAAGTACTATATTTTGTTCATTCGATTGACAATTTTGTTTTAGACGGCTCTTGATTCCATATGTTTCCTGCAATCTGTGACTTTACTCCATTCTCATGCTCTCTTACCACCTAAATTTCCTTTCCTGTTTGTAAATTATGTTATTAATCCCTGGTTATGTCAGAATTTAAGCTCTGTTTTCAGTGATTTCATTTCACATATTTTATGTGCCAAATTGGAAAGTAAGCAACCAAAATTGCTTACATGTGCAGGGAATCTTTGTGAATGTGATGCTTGTTACTGTGCACTTATGGTGTATTCAGAAAAGGGGACCTGTATTTGTGGCAATATTCAACCCTGTTTCTACTGTTTGCTCCGCTATCTTATCATTCTTCGTTTTAGGAGAAACCCTCCATCTGGGAAGGTAAGAATTTGTTTTCTAATTACATTGTTTGAATTATATATACATTTTAGAAATAACTGTCTTTTATCTTTTTATTTGAAAATACTTTTACTCAGTTTTTAATAAGATTATTTAAATAAACGAAATATTTTTAGAAAATCTAATGTTATAGACCTAATCTATATATAAAATCTATTTTGGATTATTATAATTGTATTTTTTATAAAATTATTTTGAAGTAAATAAAATATTTTGTAAATTATATATATCTAAATTTAGTATTATATAAATTTTGAGTGTGTGCGCCTGTATATATATATATATATATATAGAGAGTAAAATAACTCTTGGATAAAATAAAGTAAATAAAGAAAAAACAATTTAAATTAATAAAAATATTTTTTAAATAATTCTAAAATAAAACTATGATACCTATCTTTAGAAAAATCTATTTAAAAGACTTCAAGATATATCATTATGAGGGTTGTTTTAAATTTTAATATCTCTTAACACCTTTGACATAAATTGAGAAATATTTATTAACATACTTATCTTCAAAACAATTTATGTCAAAGGTGTTAAGAGATATTCAAATAAAACAACCCTCATAATGATATATCTTGGAGTCTTTTAATAGATTTTTCTAAAGATAGGTATCATAGTTTTATTTTGGAATTATTTAAAAAATATTTTTATTAATTACATTGTTTTTTCTTTATTTACTTTATTTTTATCTAAGAGTTATTTTACTATACGATTTGATAAATAAATACAAATGTAATAAGCCATTTATTGATATGTTTTTTAAATTATATATAATTAAATAATTATAACTCAAAACTTTGTTTGATCATCTTTAGATTTTAAATTAATATTCAATAATAATTAAATAGATTTAAGTAGAGACCCCCTTATTTTATAGTATCACATTCATCATCTTTTGTAGGGGATTCAATCTCAATAATTATTTATAGAATGTGGTCCTCTTTAAAATTGAGAAAAAAATTGCTTATTGGATCACCAAACCCCTCTCTCTAACAAACAAGTTTCAAGTTTGTTCTAAAATTTTTGCTATCATCATGTCTATTATTCCTCATGTTGGGCTCCTTTTGAAGCTTCCTACCTTAAATTAGAGAAGCTCCTTTGGGATTTTTTATGGGCCTATGTTGAAGATCATAAGGGCTTTCACTGAGTTGCTTGGGACTTATGTTGCCTCTTCCGAGAATTTGGAGGGTTGGGGTTGCTATCCACTCAATGTCAAGGGTTGGTCCTGTGCGCGAAATGGATTATTTGTGCCCTTTCTAGCAATGAAGCCTAGAAGGTTCTTCTTCAACATTGTATTTCCTTAAGCTACTTGATCAATAGACCTTCTTGGAAGGGGATTGGGTTTCAGACCCTTCTCCTCATGAATGATGTTTTTCACATTGAGGGAACTTTTGTTTCCAAAAGCATTTGGCATGCTTGGGAAGTTGTTAAGCCTTGGCTCCGTTGGGCAAGGTTTGGCTTTTAGGATGACCTCTCCCTTAATCAACATAATCTCTGTTGGTCTCCCCTTTTGCAAATACAAGGTCTCCCTTTGGCCTGTTTGCCAGGGGTCAAGGCCTTGTGCTTTCACAAGAAAGGAATACAATGTCCTTGAGATTTTTTCTCTAGAATTTCTATGAGCCTCATGTCCTGGGACGAGCTCAAGATAAAGTTCAGTCTCTTTTTTTAGGACTGGGAGATGGTTAATACAATTATGGGAGCCATCCTTGACAAGATGAAACATAAAATTGGTGTCCACTCTACTAGGCCTCAGTGGAAATATTGGAGGTGGTATCCTAATAAGACTCTTTGTAATTATAAGCCACATCTTGGATATCATTGGATTTCTTCTCATCTCCATATGGTGCTCAAATTAAACCAAAGATGACATTTGCAATCATGTATCTCAATATGGCAACACAAGTTCCTTAACATTTGGTTGATTATTGTGGAGCCTGTTAGCGAATGTAATGGCTTTTGACACATATGCTTAAATAATGACTCCAAACCCAAATTTAGCACCAATTGAAATATGCTAACAGCTTCAAGAAGTCCACAATTGCATTTGTGACTTTTCTTTGAATTTTGTCGAGGTACAACTCCCTCGCCAAATTTTTAATGAATTAATCTAATTTAAAGGAAATAGGTATGCTTTTAACCAGAAAGCGGAAAAGGTGACTAACATTAGCTCATAAATATGAAACTAACGCATAAGCAAAAGTCACAACCATTAATAATCAATACAAAGATTGAAAACTCATGACTATCAAATCAATGAAAATAAACCATACTGCAATAAATGAATGTTATATAGCTTGTATTTCAAAGAAGACACGGCCATACCGTACACATAATGCCAAGATTAGCATACAAAGAATCATTTAATTCATAACATAGATTATAAATCATTATAGTCTACAATAAATGTTTATTCTTTCTTGATAACAGTCCCAGGTGTATCCAAAAAGCTTCATTTCCTGCCTTACAATTTCAAATTTATAACATAGCTAAAGCCACTAGATGGGCGCCGAAATCGTTACTAAACCAACAACTTCTTGTATTCCTAACGTTTCTTGGGGAGTTGGTTAGAATAATTGAATTTTGTAGAGGAATAGATATTGACAAAGAAAGTTGATCATGATCCCACCAACAGCTGCTAAAGGACCAATCATACCACCAACCATCAATGCAACGCATAGGGATATCAAGCTGTGGCATGTGTGTGCTGCTTGATTGGAAATTGTAATCCAAAGTGATGCAAGCCAGCCATAAATGTGAATTAAATTAACATCTTATCAAACTCGGGAGAATACACTCATGTCTAGCCAAAACTCTATAAATTCAACCAGCGTCACCTTTCTTCCACAATCAGTTGCATCCAATATGGTGAGCTCTCAGAGTGATGGTAATTCTTCCAATGACTACATTGTCCTAGAGGAAATCGAGTGCAATCCACTATTTAGGCACACTTCGAACCAATTGAAAGAATTCTTCATAGTGCAGAGCGGGGTGGAGGAAGAAGTGCTCTGAAGCATCCTTGGCGAGGTGTTCTTGGGCCAGGCTCATGTGAATAACACAACTATGTTGGAGTGCTTTATCTATACAATCATCAGGACTTCTGGCCATTGTGCTTGGGGTGTGAGAGCTCTAGAGCGCCTGGTGAAACCCAAATTTTATCATCACGTTAAGGTAGCAATTAATGGGTTCAACTACTAACCTCAGAATGGATTAATAGGTGACGCTATCTGCATTGTGTCGGCTATTCAGGATGAGACTTTGGAGGAGGTTGTGGCTCTTTTGCACATGAGTGGTGAGGAATGATATGGGACTTTTGTACAATTCCTCTAGTTGCACGAGAATGTTGTCACTAGCTCAAGTCAAACACCGCAGTTGTCACCGAGGGCATTTGTGTCCTAATGTTTGCTTTGTGTACCTAAGAAGTGTCTCTTTTCCTTTTTTGTCCATGACCGAATTTTGTAGTCAAACCGTGCAGATTTTGGTAATGCCAATGCAATGTAAAAACATACATATATATAAATAAAATATCTATTTTGATACCATTGTGTCTTTACATGCATGGCTTCATTTGTTTCTTGTTCATATCATGCTTGAAAATGCTAGTTTCTTTTCTATATAAAGCATTAGAATAGGCTAACTACTATTAAGTTAGTCACCAAAACTCTTTCGCAACAAAATGGGTGGTTCACACAACTTAATAAAACCCCGCCTAGGTTTGGGATAGCTAAAGAATTGCACTCGGCATGACTTGGGTAATCCCACAATAGTGGTTTACAATTTTGGTCAATCTAGACAGTTGAAATAATTTTTTTAACTAGATCTTCACTTCGGCACCTATAGCGCTAAACGTGAGGAATTTGAAGATGATATGCAAACTAGAGTTTCATGACATTTTGTCTGTAGATTCTAAATATTTTTTCAAAATTTTTGGAAATAGATTGCACTTCTTTTGTATCTCCCTCGAAAACTAAATTTTTTCGAAAACATCATTTTTAAAAAGTGACGCTTCATGCATAACGATAACTTTTTTCCATGAAGGATAAAATTCTAATTTTTTTGAATTTAGATTTGTAACTGATATCTAAGCTTCCACTTGGTTGATAGTTTTCATTGAATATTTTTTCTTTAATCAAGTTTCAAGTCAAACCACCTTAACATAGGCCAATATAATGCATAACTTTTTGTATGTATCAAAATTCAATTTTATTTTTTGGGATCAAGGACTTCAATATCTAGTGCACTCATATTTTTCAAAAATTATAATCTTCTATTTTTCCACGTGTAGAACATAGAGCTTAATTTTCGATAAAAACCTACATTCACAAGAAATAAAAAAATAAAGATAATAATAAAATTAAATTTATTTAAAATTATACTTTTTGGGAAGCTTATAATAAGGACTACATACTTACAAAAAATAAATTTTAAATAAATTCATTTGATCCCCAAAAGGTAAATCAAAAGTGGTTTTTTATCAGCATTTTGATTGGTGTAAAGAAGACTCTGTTATAGGTATGGTTTAAAACTAGTGGGGTTCTTTCCAAGGGGGTTTGATCTAAGGTAGTTTGATCAAACCCTCTTCAATTGGAATGCTTTAAATGAAACTTTTTAAGGCTTAAATCATTATATTTTCTAAAATATGTGATTTCAGCAAAATTCAAAATTTCCTAGAAATTGTAAACCAACTTTATGGGATCACCCACTTGTGGGTGAAGTTTCTATGTTTCTGACATATGACAACTCATCAATTGGGTTATTAACATTCGTACATTCACCCGAGGCAAGACAAGTTCGATAACAGTAAGAAAACACTGCCTAGCAAGAAACCAACAACACAAGTGATAGAATAAGAGGTTCGACGAACAAACGAAAACATCGCCTAGGTTTGAGGAGAATAACAAAAGGCCACTTGAATATAAATTGAGTATAGGACTTAGGTGGAAATAAAGATAGCAACCTGAATAGAAGTTAGGGGAAACTTTGATGGGTAACAGTGGCTCTGATTGGGGACAAGGACTGCAAAGGACGAAGTAAGGAACCTAGAATCTCGAGCATGGACTAGTCCTTTCCATTGGGCATAGAGTCAAGGAGCATGGAGAAGGAGGAGCAAGAGCAAGCCAAAAACGAAACAAGTCAAGGAAAGGAAAGCACCTAAAATACGAACACAACAAAAACTCCTATTCTATACATGGTAGGAAGACCCTACCTCAAATGGCCTCCAGATTGATCATACAAATCCATTAACAGGCTGGGAGAAGTATTTGCATGTGTGAAACAATGTTGGATGACTGAAAATCATGTGCACAACCAATTGCCAAATTGCAATTGCTGCCATCAAAAAGATAGAACAAGCACCATGTGAAAATTCTCTGAATATAATTTGATACTTAATAAGCCACTCCTTATTGTATGCCTCTACAACTAAATGATTCACACAGTCACTGCCTTGCATAGGGTTATCAAAATCTACCTGTACCACGTCAGATTCAATATTGCTTTGTAATTTATTTTCTGAACAAAAAGAAACCAGCCCTGGAATCGGACACCCCACACATAAATCATGAGATGAAGGGACTTCTTGGTCACCACATGTGGAAGTAATTGCATTGTTTAAAAGTTTTGGACCCCAATTTGTAGTATGTGCAGCAAAAGACTCATTAGATTTGACTGTTGATTCATCTATCTTGATCTCTTCTTCATTTTTATCCATCCCATGTATTGACTCAAATGATGGATCTGAAAAATTTGAATCTTGTATAATATGAAAAGTTTCAAAAATGGGATGATTAATTACCTCATTTCTTGCTGCTTTTCCTTCAAGAATTTCATCAGCAAACTCAGATGCTTCATAATTAGGTTGCAAACAAGAAGAAAAGGTGTCTGGAGATCCAATTACCTCGTGGAGCCAATTTTTACTTTCACCGTGAGCTACATAATGCATATTAATATCTTCAAAAGAAAATGCCTCTTTTTCCGATAACTTGTTGGCATCTTGAGTTTCAAATTTTCCTTTGATCTTACATTCCCCAAAAGTTTCTCCAGTCCCTGGAAAATTACCATAGGAAACAATACTATCCTTAACCTCATCATACCTTCTTTCAGTTTGAACTTTCATGAAGGATAATTGCTTTTGTAGATTGGTGCAGAGCAGGGACTAGTTTATTTTCCACTTCTTAATGGACATTGATTTCATCTTTCTTTAGTGAGAGACTAGTATTTTTCTCATCTTTCCTTTGGTTATGATCAATCTCAGCCATTGATAAACAACATCCCTCCTCTAACATTAATTGATTAACGATTGAATTTGTGAAATGGGGATTATCATGTATTTCAAATTCATTAAAGCTAAAGAGAGGGTTAGAATGAATCAACCACCATTCTTTCTCCTAAAAATCATCATTCCTAAGATGACCATTTCCTCTAAATTTGAACATATGTCCTTATTCTCCTCTTCATCAAAGGAGAAAGTTTCATATTTCAGAATAGGAAGAGAGAGAGATGTTGGTTCATTCAAACTAGCCCTAGAGGGGGAAAACTTGTCAAAAGGAGGAGGCGAAGCAAACGATGTCTTTTCATGTGGCTCATCATCTTCATCATCACTAGACAAACTGCAATCACTTTTGATTTCAAAGGAGGTATATAAATTCAAAGCAAGATCATTACAGAGTTGACCTTGTCCTTCACTAGGCTGCCACATGATATCAAAAATTGTTAAATTCATGTCTTCTGCAGTAGAGCGAGATAATTCTGCTTCTTTGTGACATTTAACCGAAAGCTTAGGAAGTGTCTTACAACTGGTTCTGAGCTTTACACTTGAACCTAATTTCCACAAGTTACCCATGGCAATAAAATCATCCTTAGCTTTCATTGCCTCCAACTGAGCTCGCTCGATCCCTTGAATTTTATCTCTTTTAAGAATTAATTGTATGTCTCGTTCTAGAGCAAAAATGAATATATGGTACTAGATCTCTGCACTAGGCCTTTCTAGAGCAAGAATCTTTTGAAGAGACTGATTGAAATGGTTAACAAAATCCCTCATTGTTTCAGCTTTTTTTTTCATGATTTGAAAGAAAAGGCGCAGGGTAGCTACAATGTCGATTGGAATTCCGTAGCATTAGAGAAATTGTCTTAAGAACATGCCACCCAATAATGCTCCCTTTTTCGAGCCCTCTGTACCATTCTGCCACTTTTTCGATTAGACAACCATTAAAAATTCTTACGAAGTCATCTTCTTCTTGAATTCCTAAAACTGCACTTACAGTCGTCATAGCCAAAATATGTTCCTCAAGATCTTGTTCATTCTGACTAGAGAATTTAGGAAACCTCTTCTGGGAACCTTGGGGTAAATCATGGTATCATGGTATTGTGATAAAGCAAGAGGGCCAACTTGATTGCACCAGAGATTTGAAGCCATAAACAAATAGACAGAGTTTCCAACTCACACATGAGTAAAATTAAGGAAAGAAAATTACTGTGGTAGACGAGCTAGAGGTGGATTCTGAGGCCGATAAGTGAGTGGGTCCCTTGGTTGACGTAGTGGCCAATTCGGCTAATGATTATGCCAACGAGGAGGGTCGTTGTAGTGTTTAAATATCAACCTTGGGGGTTGTTCAATCACAGGTATAGGTGGTCACTGGGCTCATTCGTCCTCTTCCTCCAAGACAAAATTTACTCGCATATAATCTGTTGTATTCCTTCTATATGTCCACATGAGTGTATTTAATTGTGATATGATGTCTTCTTGCTCTGCTCTAACCCAATCTAAGTCTGGCTACAAAATAGGAAATACATTATTGTGAGGAAGTACCATCTCGCTGCATGACGTGATGGCAATTGTCAGACTTTCTAATCAATTCAATTTCCCTAGTAGAGTCGCCAAAAATTTGTTAGGGAATGGAATGGCTTTTGACACATATGCTTAAATAATGACTCCAAACCCAGATTTAGCACCAATTGAAATCTGCTAACAGCTCCGAAAAGTCCACAATTGCATTTGTGGCTTTTCTCTAAATTTTGTCGAGGTATAGCTCCCTCACAAAATTTTTAATGAATTAATCTAATTTAAAGGAAATAGGTATGCTTTTAACCATAAAGCAGAAAAGGTGACTAACATTAGCTCATAAATATGAAACTAACGCAGAAGTGAAATTCACAACCATTAATAATCAATACCAAGATTGAAAACTCATGACCATCAAATCAATGAAAATAAACTAGACTGCAATAAATGAATGTTATATAGCTTGTCTTTCAAAGAAGACACGACCATATCGTACGCATAATGCCAAGATCAACATACAAAACATCATTTAGTTCATAACACAGATTATAAATTATTATAGTTTGCAATAAATGTTTATTCTTTCTGGATAACACCCCAAAGTGTATCCAAAAAGCTCCCTTTCCTCCCTTACAATTTCAAATTTATAACATAGCTAAATCCACTGGATGGGCATCGAAACCATTACTAAACCAACAACTTCTTGTATTCCTAACATTTCTTGGGGAGTTGGTTGGAATAATTGAATTTTGTAGAGGAATAGGTATCGACAAAGAAAATTGATCATGATCCCACCAATAGCCACCAAAGGACCAATCATACCACCAACCATCAATGCAATGCATAGGGATATCAAGCAGTGGCACGTGTGTGCTGCTTGATGGGAAATTGTAATCCAAAACGATGCAAGCCAGCCATAAATGTGAATTAAATTAACATCTTATCAAACTCAAGAGAATACACCCATGTCTAGCCAAGAATCTATAAATTCAACTAGCATCACCTTTTTTTCGCAATCAGTTGCATCCAATATGGCGAGCTCTCAGAGCGATAGTAATTATGCCAATGACTACATCGTCCTGGAGGAAATCGAGTGTAGTCCACTATTTAGGCACACTTCAGACCAACTGAAAGAAGTCTTCATAGTGCAGAGTGGGGTGGAGGAAGAAGTGCTTCAGAGCATCCTTGACAAGGTGTTCCTGGGCCAGGCTCATGCGCATAACACAACTATGTTGGAGTGCTTTATCTATATAGTCATTAGGACTTTTGGCTGTTGTGACTAGGGCATGAGAGCATTGGAGTACCTGGTGAAACCCGAATTTCATCATTGCGTCAAGGTGGCAATTAACGGGCTCAACTACTATCCTTAGAATGGATTAATAGTTGATGCTATCTGCATTGCGTCCACTATTTAGGATGAGACTCTAGAGGAGGTCATGGCTCTTCTGCGCACATGAGTGGTAAGGAATGATATGGGACTTTTTGTACAATTCCTCCAGTTGCACGAGAATCTGTTGTTGCCAGCTCAAGTCGAACGCCTACAGGTTGTCACTGAGGGCATTTGTGTCCTAATGTTTGCTCTGTGTACCTAAGAAGAAGTGTCTCTTTGTCCTTTTTTTGTCCACGACTTGAATTTTGTAGTCGAACCAGGCAGTTTTTGGTAATGCCAGTGCACTGTAAAAACGTCTATATATATAAATAAAATCTCTTTTTGATACCACTATGTCTTTACATGCATGGCTTCATTTGTTTCTTGTTCATATTATGCTTGAAAATGCTGGTTTCTTTTCTGTATAAAGCATTAGTTAAATGAATAGGCTAACTGCTATTAAATTAATCACCAAAACTCTTCTGGGCGACAAAATGGGTGGTTCACACAACTTAATAAAACCTTGCCTAGGTTTGAGATAGCCTAGAGAATGCCGCTAGAGGCATGACTTGCGGGTGAAGTTTCTATGCTTCTGACATATGACAACTCATCAATTGGGTTATTAATATTCCTACATTCACTCGAGGCAAGACAAGTTCGAAAACGGTAAGAAAACACTGCCTAGCGAGAAACCAACAACACAAGCGGTAGAATAAGAGGTTCGATGAACAAACAAAAACCCCACCTAGGTTCGAGGAGAATAAGAAAAGGCCGCTCAAACATACATTGAGTATAGGACATAGGCAGAAAGAAAGATAGCAACCCGAATAGAAGTTAGGGGAAACTTTTATGGGTAACAGAGCCCAAGCTCACCCACTTTGCTTGGTGCACTCTATTCCAAGGCTTACTAGTGGGGTCTAGACTCCATCATCTAGGGGTTTGGGATCCTCGATGTCTTTATATGGTCAATTGGAATCTTTCAAACACCTCTTTTGGCTATGTTGTAGAGCTCAAAAACATTGGACATGGATTCACGACTTCTTTTGACCTTTTAGGACGAAACCTTTCTCTTAACATATGACTCTTTTTGGGGAGGCCTCACATTCACCACAAATACTCCCATATTTGGCATGCTTTCAGGATGGAAATTCTCTTCAACTTATGGAAATATAAATGCTATCTTTGCTTATAGCACTATTGATCACAATATTTTTCTTTATGCTAAAAGCTATAATTTATTTTAGTGTTTTGTTATAGATCTAGGTGCAAACATGCAAGGTTTTCCTAGAAGTGGCTCACCTTCAGGAGCTGTTAGAGAACTTGGGAAATGCCTTCTGTACTGTTGCTAGAGTTCTCCCATCCTTGGATTCTACTCATGACTATTCTCCTACTAATGATCGTAGAGGGAGGATCCACTTTTCTACTCACACCTAGTCTCCTCGGTCCTAAGCTCCTCTTTGTTGGGCTAGCGGTCATAAAGGTATGTCATGATTTGGTTGGCAAAGCTCTGCTTTCGCTCCTCCTTAGGGTGCCACCTTTGGGTGGCCTTCTAGGGGTGTAGGGACATCAACTGGTGTTGCTCTTGGGTGACCTACTAATTTTTGAAGTGGTTCCCTTGACTTGCTTTGGAGATTTCTCTAGCTCAAACTGAAGATAAAGATACTGATGAAAGTTGGGATGTCCTTGACATCACTCCAGACCTTGAGGATGTATGAGGTAATTTGGGTGACCAAGATCCTCCCCCTCCTAGTGCTACTACTCTTTTCGCTCAGTAGCTTTTTTTTTTTCTAATTGTTGCATTTTGAACCATGACCCACGTGACTCTCGGGGTGTGATCTTGTATCCACCCATCTTTATTTGTGAATATGTGTACTTTTATTTCTTAAATTACACACACACACACACATATTTTTTTGAAAGATAAATGAAAAACAAAATTTACTTCAATTTATAGTTCACTAGTTATTTTATTTTTCTGTATGAATATTATTTTTAATGTTTATGTGAACAATGTTTAGAGTTAATATTTGTATTAACATTTTAATTTTGTGGGATGTAAGTCTTTTTTCAAATATGTGTTAGTTGTGTTTTAGTTTTATTATTTTATATGTTGACTGTGTTTTAATTTTTATTACTTTTTATGTGGATTCTTTAATATTTTTTGTTAACACTCATTTTATTACACTTCACCCCACTGCTACTATAATTACATTTTTTGATCTCATATTTTTAATTAAATAAATAAATTTATAAATTTCAAATTATATAGATATACATCTATAAAAGTTATTATTTAGACAATTTAATTTTTATATATTTATATGATATATTCTTTAATCAGCATATATAGAATTATATATAAATTAAAATAAAATATAATATCTACCTAACATTAAGTTTTATAGAATTATTTTATTTAATTAAAAATAATTTTATAAAAAATTGAGTATATTCTCAAATAAAAAGCAGGTGTTTCTAAATAAATAACTGAACTCAATTATATTAACATATTTTTTTTAAAACTCTAGCTAAGTATGTCTCATTTCCTCTTAGATATATTGTATTTATAGAAAATAATATTTTTAATGTTTGTTATATATTATGATATTGTATTATTAATAATTTGAACAGTGTAATGGGTGTGCTGTTGATAGTTGGGGGTCTGTACCTGGTTCTATGGGGTAAAAGCAAAGACATTATTTTTGAAAAAACATTTTTAGATGAAGAAGGGAAATTAAATAGTTCTCAGGAGGAAACATCAATAGATATAAAAAGATCTCTATTACATTGATGGTCAGAATCTCTTTTAATTACACATAATTGTGTCATGGCTTCCAAAAACTATATGCTTACTATGTATAAGTAAGCTATTTAGCAGATGGTGACATAAACAAATAGATATCTTCCATGTAAATAGATTTTGATTATGTAAGTTATTTAGTGAATCAATCTAATATAAAACCATTCCATGATGGCGAAAGAAAAAAATAGACATCTTTCATATTTTTAGATTGTTGTATATTCTAATGAAGAAAAATATAGATATGCTATGTTTTAAATTGTGTATATGACAGATTCTGATGAAGAAAAATATAAATATTTATGTTTTTAGATTGTTGTAAATATGATATGTTTGGATGAAGAAAAATACAGATATTTCATGTTTTTAAAATGTTTTATATACGATAGGATTCTGATGAAGTTATATATATATATATATTCTATGTTTTTAGGTTGTTGTATATTTGCTAGATTTTGATGGAATGAAAAATGAAATATTAATAGTTTTTGATTGCTCTCTATACGACAAATTATGATGAAGAAACACATTGATATTCCATGTTTTTTGATTGCTTTATGAATGACAAATTCTAATGAAGAAAACTATAAACATTCTATGTTTTTAGATTGTTGTATATACATCAAATTTTAATGAAGAAAAACCTAAACAATCCATGTTTTTAAATTACTCTTTATATGATAGATTTTGATGAAGAAAAACATAAATATTCTATATTTTTAGATTGCTATATGAATGATAAATTCTGATGAAGAAAATAATAAACATTCCATGTTTTTAGATTGTTGTATATATGATAGATTATAATGAAGAAAAATTTAAACGTTTTATGCTTTTAAATAGTTGTATATAATAGATTATGATTAAAAAAACATAAATATTCCATGTTTTAGATTCCTAAATATTTGAAAATTATTCATAAACATACAAACTCATAACATTTGTCTTAAAAGTGGATTGCAGTTGAACCTCTATTTTACATATAAGAAAATGTTGCTTACTCTTTCCAAGCTATTTTATGTGTCTTCAACAACTAAACCCATCTCTCTATATTCATCTAAATCATAAAATTACTAATCCCCATTTAGATCAAGGAAACTCTTTTGTTAGCAAACACCACACCAAAACAAACATTTAAAATTGCTTTGTTTACCATCCCATATTGTCTAATGATATTTGTGATTTATATGAAATTATCAAAACCTTATTTATTTAGGATAATTAAACTTAATTAATATGCAAATTAATTTAAGTAAAAGAGTTGAGATTGATTATTATTATAAATATAAATAATTATAGAAATTTAAAATAAATTAAATTTGATATTTAGCTAGATTTTGATGGTAAAGAAACATTGTAATATAAATCAAGAAATGATTTTATAATGTTCACTATTTTTTAGATAAATTAAATTAAGATTCTTTATTCTAAAAATCCATTGTTTGTCACACTAGTTTAGGTCAACACTCATTGAACTAATCTTCTAACTCATGAACTCAATCTTATTGATTTCTATAATTTGTAACCTATTCACCTAACTTCCTTGATATTTGAATGTTGTAAGGATCGACAATGTCTATAAATTTTTTTGGAGAATCTATCAGATCACAAAGTTCATGTTCTCCTAAGTTAGTGCTCTAGATCAAATTTATAGCTCTAAGCATTTAGAAGCAAAGTCAGCAAGAAAGTGTGTAGTGGTCCTAGAATGATGGCATAGATAGACAATGCAATGTAAGTTTTTCTTGTAGCTCTTATATTTTGTTCTTTTCACATTCCAACATGATTTTAAATGAGTGATAGGGTATCCTTAAATCCAACAACAAACACACAAATCAACATAAATGTGTTCTAGTTTGACTCACAATGATTAGTAAGGGGTGGGATGAAACAAAGGCCCGTTTTAGGAAATTTGAATTTAGTTTAGGTTGAAATTCATAATTTTGGAATAGGCATAGGTTAGGTTTGCACCCATTAATCTAAACCAAGATAGGGTATGCTAAATTTGTTAATCAAGGAAGAAACTATGGGAATTAATAATAGTAGGGATTAGGATATGAGCCAAATTTACACACGAACATGTCATATGTACATTGATTATTGCATTTATGACACACTAACTAAAGCGGGCCCAGAACACAAGGGAAAAAGCACGAGTATGCAATTTTTACTATTACATTTTACCCCCATTTTGATGTACATGAAAACTATTAGGTAGATGCATGCCTGAATGATCCAGGTGGATCCAGAATACCTGCAAGTTCCATAGTCTCATAATTCATCCAAAGAAGCATCAATGTGTAGAGCTCGCAGACATGGTCCTGACGCAACTTTAATGGGCTCAAAAGGAGTCCGCATGCAAAAGTTATGCTCAGACAAAGGTTCAGTGAAACATGCAAATCAGGGGTTCAAAAAGGCAAAAAATTGATTGTCTCAAAATGAAATAAAAATGACCCCAAGTCGTAGTGCTTGTCACGCTGATTCCAGAACTATATTCGGTTTCAAAAATGGAGCTCGTATGTGAAAGTTAC
The DNA here is from genome assembly GCA_007258455.2 of Sequoia sempervirens. Classification (NCBI taxonomy): domain Eukaryota; kingdom Viridiplantae; phylum Streptophyta; class Pinopsida; order Cupressales; family Cupressaceae; genus Sequoia; species Sequoia sempervirens. The sequence continues at coordinate 210,524,008 of VDFB02000015.1, read as the reverse complement.
AGCTGGTCAAAGGTTGGTCAAAATTTTGACTTTGATGACATCAGCAAGCTGACATGGCAGGTGGTGACGTGGTAGGAGTGGTGAGTTGGCACATACATGGTGGAAAAATAATATGGATTAAACCATATTGTTAAAAGAAAACACGTATGGTTTAAAAATTAAAAGATTTTTGTGATTTCAAGGAGGATTTGGTGGGATTTTATCTCTTAAAATCCTCTTCCCTTGCCCATAAAACAAGGAGAGGAAAAAAATCCTGTAAACTTGCATTTCAACAAATTAACCCCTTTAACCACCTTTTTCATATTTAACGGGTTTATTTTAAAGAATATCCAAGGAGATTATTAAGGGGCTTTTAAAAGATATTTTTTTAAGATTATAATGTAAGTCCAAAATTATAATGGCCCATAGTTAAAGGGGTTCATTTTTTTTAATTGTATGGCTTGGAATTATAAAAGCCAAAGGTGGATTTATTTTTGAAAGATTAATTTGTTATACTAACGGGATATTAGTTATTTTTATTGTAAAAGGGGGAAATGGTTGGAATTTTTACTTGTATACGGGAGATATGCAATATTTGCAAAATAATATGGTTAAAGCCATATTAGCAAATAAATGTGTATATAAAGGGGTGATTTTTGTAAAGGGAAGAGGGAAAAATTATTGAGTGGATAATTTTGTACGTGAATTTTCCTGGAGAGAATTGTAACAGGGAGAATTATTCAAGTTCATTTTGTGAGAAATAATTCTTTGGAGGAGAATTTCCAAGGTGCTTTTGTACACCAAAAATTGTAAAAGAGTGAGATTATTGTAGGTTCTTGGATCTTGGGTATTGTAAGAAAGCATATTTTGCTTGGCGATATCAATAAAGCAGTCCCAACATTGAGAAGCGGACCCGGAGACGTAGTCCACATTGGACGAACTTCGTTATCAATCTGCGCATGCATTGTGATCCTTCTATTTCTTTGTCTCATTCTTCTCTCTTTTGTCTCAATTTTCTCTCTAGTTTAAATTCAGTATTTGAATTTCTAATTACTTATTTTTTAATTTCAATGGTTAAAAGGCATAATCACACAATTATGTATTAGATCGGGAAATTACTGTAATTAGATTTAATTTACAAGTTATTTTGTAAACTCTAATTACAGATCAAGTTGGTATCAGAGTCCATTTTGCAGGAAATTGCAAAGTGAATGCTAACCAGGTTGAAATTGAGGCAAGGAGAAGGTGCATTGGAAGAGTTCAATCCAGAGATCGGAAAACGAAGGACTTTTCCACAAGCAGAGATGGCAGCTGAACAAAGTGCTACGGAGCTTGATGAGAAAGCTTTCCAGAAAACATTTCTTGAAATGAAGGCTATGGTGGAAGTTCTTTTCCAAGAGAGGCAAGAGCGACAGAAGAAAAAGGAACTCAAGAAAAGAAAGAAGAATGAAGATGAATCCTCTTCAAAAGATGATAAAGGTAAAGGAGTAGGAGGTGGTAGTGACCCTCCTGAACCTCCATCCCCATCTTCTTCTTCATCCTCTTCTTCCTCTTCGTCTACCTCTTCTTCTAAAGAGAAACAACCTGTGAAATCTGAAGTTAATTCACCTTTGTTGAAACTTGATGTTAAATTTGATTTGCCAATGTATAATGGAGAACTAGATGCAGATAAACTAGATAATTGGATTAAGCAAATTGAAGTTTATTGTAGAATTCAGAAGTTTATTGAGGATTCTCAAAAAATCCAATTAGCCACTCTTCAACTGGGAGGCACAACTTTAATTTGGTGGGAGAGTAGAACACAGGAGGATCTAAGTCGTTATGGAAAAATTATTTCTTCTTGGTTTGAGTTTATTGCTGCATTAAAGAAACAATTCTATCCATTAGGACATATGCAAAAAGTTGTAATGAATTGGCAATCATTAAAGCAAGAAAAAGGACAAAGTGTGCAAGAATATACACAAGAGTTTAGGAAGAGGGCTTTAATTTTGGGCATTCCTTTATACACACAAGAAACTTTGTTAAAGTATATAGGTGGATTACATGAAAGTTTGAGACATACAATACTTATGTTTAATCCAACTAACATTGATGAAGTTAGTGTGCAAGCTATCCATTTGGAAACAAGCTCAAGGAATAGCCATGATAATCTGTTGATGGAATCCAATAAGCAGAAAGGAAGCAAGAAAGGGAAAGAGAAATCACAGCGAACAACTACTATAAAGAAAGAGGACGAAAAGCCTTATTGCTCACATTGCAAGAAGGAAGGGCACGAAGATGCAAGATGTTGGAAATTGCATCCTAATCAGAAGCCAAAGTGGTTCAAGGATCGAAAGGGTAAGCAAAAGTCCACAGCGATCGTGCAAGACCTTGGTATGGAATCTGGTGATGAATCAAAGATTTCAGCTGTGGGTATCAAAGGTAAAACTCCTATTCTCAGTACTAGTTCTCATGCTTCTTCTCTAAGCTATAATGAAGTACCTGTTGAAAGTAAGAGGAATGAATTGTTTCATATAAGGGTTGTTGCAAAACAAAGCAAGATTGATACACTCATAGATAGTGGATCACAAGTGAATATAATCTCTGAACAAGTTGTTAAGCAATTGGGATTAAAAACAACACCTCATACTAATCCATATCCATTGGGTTGGGTGAATGATAATGCTCAGTTACATGTGTCACAACAATGTAAACTCCGATTTGCAATCACATCCAAGTTTGTGGATGAGGTAGAGTTAGATGTAATTCCACTTGACATTTGTGGGATGGTTTTAGGTAGTCCTTATTTGTATGACAGAAAGGCCATTTTCTACAGGGAACATAACAAGTATCATTTGTTTAAGGATGAATTTGAATATATTGTAAAATCTCATCACATGAAGAATGATAGATCTGTTGTAAACACAGGGCATATGAAAATGAATGGAAATGCAAGCAATGATTTAACTCTCATGTCTATAACAGCTAGTGATACTAAGCATGAAGATGATAGGGTGTTACAGACAATACAATGTGAGGATCAGTTGCAAGCAGAATCAGGCCTTCAGCCAGAGGTGGTAAAAGAGGGTTTGAATGTTTCATTTTCTAACAATGTTCCTATTCAGGAGATCCATAATGTTGATACTATTTCCTTCACATCGGTGTATTGAGTACTGCTGCTTGTTATTCTACTAGTTATTTCTATGTGGATGATGAATGTGACAGTGAATATTGATGAACATGTAGTTGAATGTATCAACAAAGTTACCTCATATTTCTTTGTGTTTGTGATGGGTCATATGTTCAAAATTTTAGCAAGAAGGACAGATGATACTGGGAAAGTGGGGCGACATTGCCCTAACTCAAATTGTACATAAAAATAGACTTTTGGAGGTCCAAAAGCTTCTCAATGGGGAGGAATGATCCAGGTGGATCCAAAATACCTGCAAGTTCCATAGTCTCAGAATTCATCCAAAGAAGCATCAATGTGTAGAGCTCGCAAACATGATCCTGACGCAACTTTAATGGGCTCAAAAGGAGTCCGCATGCAGAAGTTATGCTCAGTCAAAGGTTCAATGAAACAGGCAAATCAGGGGTTCAAAAAGGCAAAAAATTGATTTTCTCAAAATGAAATAAAAATGACGCCAAGTCGTAGTGCTTGTCGCGCTGATTCCAGAACTATATTCGATTTCAAAAATGGAGCTCGTATGTGAAAGTTACAGCTGGTCAAATGTTGGTCAAAATTTTGACTTTGGTTGACTTTGATGACATCAGCAAGCTGACATGGCAGGAGTGGTGAGTCGGCACATACATGGTGGAAAAATACTATGGATTAAACCATATTGTTAAAAAAAAACATGTATGGTTTAAAAATTAAAAGATTTTTGTGATTTCAAGGAGGATTTGGTGGGATTTTATCCCTTAAAATCCTCTTCCCTTGCCCATAAAACAAGGAGAGGAAAAAAATCCTGTAAACTTGCATTTCAACAAATTAACCCCTTTAACCACCTTTTTCATATTTAACGGGTTTATTTTAAGGAATATCCAAGGAGATTATTAAGGGGCTTTTAAAAGATATTTTCTTAAGATTATAATGTAAGTCCAAAATTATAATGGCCCATAGTTAAAGGGGTTCATTTTTTTAATTGTATGGCTTGGAATTATAAAAGCCAAAGGTGGATTTATTTTTGAAAGATTAATTTGTTATACTAACGGGATATTAGTTATTTTTATTGTAAAAGGGGGAAATGGTTGGAATTTTTACTTGTATACGGGAGATATGCAATATTTGCAAAATAATATGGTTAAAGCCATATTAGCAAATAAATGTGTATATAAAGGGGTGATTTTTGTAAAGGGAAGAGGGAAAAATTATTGAGTGGATAATTTTGTACGGGAATTTTCCTGGAGAGAATTGTAACAGGGAGAATTATTCAAGTTCATTTTGTGAGAAATAATTCTTTGGATGAGAATTTACAAGGTGCTTTTGTACACCAAAAATTGTAAAAGAGTGAGAGATTGTGGAGAGATTATTGTAGGTTCTTGGATCTTGGGTATTGTAAGAAAGCATAATTTTGCTTGGCGATATCAATAAAGCAGTCCCAGCATTGAGAAGCGGACCCGGAGACCTAGTCCACATTGGACAAACTTCGTTATCAATCTGCCCATGCATTGTGATCCTTCTATTTCTTTGTCTCATTCTTCTCTCTTCTGTCTCAATTTTCTCTCTAGTTTAAATTTAGTATTTGAATTTCTAATTACTTATTTTTTAATTTCAACGGTTAAAAGGCATAATCACGCAATTCTGTATTAGATTGGGAAATTACTGTAATTAGATTTAATTTACAAGTTATTTTGTAAACTCTAATTACGGATCAATGCCATATTGAAACAAGTATTCAACATATTACATTGAATATTTTCAAGAATTAAAAGGATTTCCACTCCATGTAAAGTATAAAACAATTTGTTAATTCTTCTTCCATTGAGCACTTCATTAAAATTGAAATTATAGAGAAAAGTAGGCAACGTGTAGCACCAATTACACAATTTGAGAAAAATATTAAATTGACTTGCTTAAGAAGGAGCTATTTTCAAAAGTAAAGGACGGGAGATGGATAATAGATTTTTCCTATTCTAGAAAGTGATACAAAGCTCTAACTATGTAGAAAAGGATGTGACTCTATAGATAGATTGATAAAAGCTGCCATATACATAAAAATTAGTATAGGCTTATCATTGCAAAACATGCTCACAAAGGAACAATAGTTATGTATATCCCCCCTGCAATTGGTGCATACATAGGATGCAAGGAATAAGAGGAGACATGTAATTTCGCTAGACTAAACACATGCCATTAATAGTTAACAAATGGGATAACATATTTTTCACATTACAATTATAACACAAACTTATCACAATGCATGCTTGCACTAAAAAGATATTGTGAATAATCCAACGACACTTGTAGAATGTGACATTAATACACCAATCATGACTGCACAAGAAAAATAATTAACACTATCATGATATGACCTCATTAGAATGACCAAATGAGAAGTCAAATATTCCTCTGACATGATGGTAGGGTAATTGAAAAATATCACTACCTCTCATAAAAAAATATGAATGGAGGGGAATGGGACATAATTTCCTATTTAAAGGGAATATTAAGAACCAATTTATTAAGTGATTCAACCCAAAAAGTATTCTCATATCACAAAAAATAGAGAAACAATGGCCCAACCCTAAGATTACTCTTCTATGAGTTATAATGATTAGGAGATCCAATATCTCACCTTCGTCTTGTAAGAGTGTAGACGAGGGGGACTGACCACTCAAGACCCTAGGTCACAGGAGGGTCTAAAACGATCCGCTGCCCTAATCTACCTCACGCTAAGGATTGTTCAAGATAAGTTTGGTGTTTTAGGAGGGTGAAAATGAAGGGCAATTAACCTGCCACTATCCTGCTGTCAACCTGAGGGGTTTAGGGGATCAGGTGAGCAAATTCTTGAGATGAAACTATGACCTAAGCAACTCTTGGCTAGAGGACCCCAGCGCAGAAGACATACGACAATGCGACGCACTAGCGTCTCGGTCATGCGTTGGCATCCATATAGACAAAAAATACATAGGACAACTAAGACTAGTAGGGAATTAACTAACTACTTGATATAGACAGTAATGATGAAAAAATGGGAAATAGCTAAACTACTAAAAGCAATAAAAAGAATACTTTAACTCAGGGAATGAAAGTTGATGAGAATAAATGTGGTAGAAATGCAACTCACGAAGGGTTCATCCTCTCGCAAGCTCCATATGAACACGATCACCTACACACAATAGAATGGGGAAAATGTTGGGGTTGTTTCATAGTCAAACCCCCATTTCGATGTTCCCATCTCCACGAATAGTCAGAATAGCCACGAGATATAAAATGCAAGAAAGAAAGGATGGAAAGAGAGTTCTACCAAGCAATGGTAACAACACTATGCTACGAAATCAAGCAACAATGCTAAATGAAATGGATATCACCTCCCAAACAAGATGCGAGCTCTCAAGCTTGTAAGTGCAACCGTTGCCACAACAACAAGAGTGAAATTCGATAGAGCAACGTCTTTGAGCTTCAACAATGGTGAAAAATGGAGTATGTAGTAGCAAATGTGATTAAGAAATGTGTAGAAGTGTGTAGGGGATTCAAGAAGTTTGAATGAATGAAGAATGAGATGTTTTTAGCATGGATAGAAGCCCAAAAAAGTCATTCAAGGGCATAGGGGCATTACTTTTCGTCACCAATGGAGAAGTGTAACGCCTCTGCAGATTCCAGAGGCGGAAATCCTATCAGGACAGTAGTGCATGCACAGATGTCTGCACGTCGCACTAGCGTCCCCAACAAAAATTCCCCACTGACACTATAGACAATCGCCAAGTGGATGGAAGCGAGATGGATGAAGTGGAAAAGCATCATCGAGTTTAATTTTTCTAAGGTGAGGGATGCAAATGCGGAATTTGCAAGGGGTGCAAATTCACTCCATTAGAAAGAGACAAATCAGTTTTACTTAAAGGAACAATGATGAAAAAATTGGACAATAATCAACCAAAGGTACTAAAATTTTTAAACTAAGTTGATAGGAAGTAAAAATAGGCCCCTATGATAATCTTTGATTTAGAAAAAGTTTTTAAAAATTGGAATTTAGTATTCATTGTGATAGGATCATCCCTATCGGATAGAATGCCCCCTTCAGAAAATAGAAACTTACCTTAGCATTTATGTAATTCCCCTAGCACTTATTCAATCATCCTTGGTCATGTAGAATTGCCCCTTTTGGAAGAACAAGCAATTCTAATAAGAAAATAAGATAAAAATGAATAACTAGGTTCTACTCCAACATTGATTATGTGCATAGTTAAAGGACCCTCTAAAGGTATAACATCATATTCAAATCCTAGAACTAGTATTCAATTCTCATTAAACTTTAAAAGGGTCAAAAGATCAATTCCTAACACATGGCCAAGCTAACACAAGCCAAAATGGTTGAATCACAAAACAAACCATAATCCATGCATGTTTATTAATAATGAATGGTTCCCACCAAAGGATTACAACATGGATAAACATTATGTTTAATTTTTAAAATATTCAAAAAACCTTCTTTCAACTTTGGTGAACAAGCCATAATCCCTACATGTTTATTGTTGATTATAAATGGTTCCCACCAAATCATTACAACATGAATAAACATCATGTTTATTTTTTAAAATATTCAAAACACCTTCTTTCAACTTTGGTGAAATTCTACTATTCACAATGTTGGACACTAGGAACACTGAGAGGGGGGGGGGGTGAATCAGTGTTCCATAATATTTGCTTTTCAAATCAGATATAAAACTATCAACAATAGTAATTGAGCTTATAACAACATCCACAACACATAAAAACATGTAATCACATTAATGAACACCATAACACTAGATATTTTTACGTGGAAACCCTGTTAGGGGAAAAACCACAGTGGAGATTAATCCACAAAGTATACTCTGTTAAAAGTATGATAAAAGGGAATGCAGTTGCATTCAGATGCACTGCTTAGAGCTCATTGCTCAAGAGAGAAAGGCTCACTGCCTACAAAATACATTTGAGATTACATCAAAATTTTGAACTGAGAAAGTAGCATCTACAAATGCTTGGATTCAGTTCCAATTAAGCGCACAATCAAATTCTAGATCTTTCTATCCAGTTCGCACTTCTGTTCTACTCTACTTATCATATAAAACTTCTCTTCCTTCATATGATTGATCTACCCTTGTTTTTCGCTCTCTTTTGATGCACACACACTTCTTTTTCTACACAACTTCTTCTCACCACCTACAAAATGTTTTTCCTTTATATACCTGCTAACAAGAATTTGTTGTATGTCGGCTTCACAACAAAGCATAATACTTTTCTTTATGTCGGTCCAAATCATCAATTATAATTGATGCGTACACACACAAGTCGGCTGGACTATAGTAGGGACCCAAAACAAAGTTGCAAACATAAGAAATAACTAAATACATACTCCACATACATCCGCGATACACCATATAAAACATGTCGGCTATAATGAGAGAATAAACCATGAATCATATTGCCGAACCTCTTAATTCGAACTCTGACTAATGCGACACCACAAAACTCACCAGAAGGATAGTATACATGCTAGGAAAACTTCCCTAGAGATCCACACCACAAAATAGTGATCTGATGAGGTGATCAGATCAGCTTGTCAACCAGATGTCCTATTCTTCATTCTTTCTACTGGTAGATTACAGAATCTTACTTCCCTTGCGAGTAGGAGCAATACTAACACTGTGGACCATACTGCTGACTCTAGTTGCCATCAATGACAACACAAGTAGCCAAAAACAATCTCTTCAAAGCCATATGCCAACAATCTCCCCCTTTGGCATTGATGGCAACAATTAGTGAAAATTTGACTAAGTGTGAAAACCAAAAACTCAACAAAACCAAAATTGTTGCTCCCCCTTTGGATGTCAAAGAAAATTTTCATTGCATTCTCTCCCCCTTTGACATCAATGACAAAGCTTCTATACTTATGCTCTACACTCCTTTACTTATTCTCTCTCCTTTGCGAAATAGAGAGTGGGATCAAAATTGAGAAACTGCTGCAAAAATCAAAAGATTATTTTATACTTAGTTTTAATTTCTAGAAGGAATTTCTTCCAGGAGTTCACCACAATCCCAATAGCTATAATAAAGTTGTTAGTCACTGATGTCCTTTTGATAATTTGGACTAGGGATTTAGGAATGGTGATAGCTTCTTCAAGCTTTTCTCCTGTCTTTAGCACTTCAATCATTTGCTCTAGTCTACCTTCAGCCAGGTCTTTTACTCTCCAGAAGGCGTCCATGAGAGTATTTCTAGCAAGGTGAACCTTTGCATGCTCATCCTATAGACCATGAACCTTTTTCTTAACCTTTCCATCCACATCCAAAAACATATTGTAATCCTATCCAATTTTGACAAGCTCCTTTTCAATTTCCTCCAACTTATCCTTGTACTTGCTGACCACATGAGGCCACCTTAGACAGTAATTGAAAACTTTATTGGTCGAATCAATGCACTGCCTCAACACATTCATTTTCTTCTTTAGCTTAGCAAGAGACAGCCTAAATTGCATCTTCAAATGGGAAATTATTTCCTCCTCTTTCTTATACAGAGGCACATATTCCATAGCCTCCTTAACACACTCAATCAGTTGTTCTGGGAGAACATCCTGCAGACTCTCCAATTCAACATTGTTATCAGCAAAGTATCTTCCCAAAGTGCCATCAATGACATCCTGCTCATAGGATGGTCCATTCAACCATATATCATTTATCTTTTGCATCCAATCTTCATCCTGAATAATTTGCATTATCTTTGATTTGAACAGAGCACTTCTTCATCGCTATATTTAGCTATTATTATTTCTAGTTCACCTAGTTTTGGTGATCTCTAGGAGTATATTCCTCAGAGTCTTCATCTTCTATATCCACAACCAACTCTCCTTTCCCTTATTCTTCAATTCTTGCTGATTTGGGTGCCAGAGGAGTGACACCAACCAAATCTCTTCCTCTCTTCTGCTTTTTCTCTGCCTTTCTGAAGGATGATCCAACTTCAGTTATTTTTACTAGAAGAGGGATAACACTTGCAGGAAACCTCTCTAACAACTTCTTGAAGAAGTTTTCATAAACTCTTTCACCATTTTCAAAAGAGTTGTAATGCTCAAAGATTTGCTTGTAGACCGGTGTATTTTCTTTCCACACAACATTGTCATTCAAAGGAACGCAATTTAGAAAATACATCAAAATGCATATTGCAAGGGTGCCAAACCTAAAGGAGTAGTCTATATCCTTCATTAATTGTACATTCTCCATCAGTTGCTCCTTCAACATACTACATAGGTCAAAGTCTTCATTTTCTATTATCATTTTATGAGCAATATATACAACACCTGCCGAGGTTGATCCTTCTCGGTTCCTGAAGAAGATCTTATATGAGATTTCATGTGCAACATACCTTGTCAAAGGATCTTTAATCGATGAAATTATCAAAGCCCTCTAATCTCCCCTTATTCCGGTTAGGGATTCAAGCTCAACATTTCAAATCAATTTCTTCTTTGGAATATTACCAACATTGCACAAACCTGTTAGATTCTTGATTACATCCTCTGAGATTTGATAGGGTTCATCCAAAGTGAGCATATCATCGTCCAATCTATTTAAAATGAACTGAATCACTTCTGCATTGACGAAATGAGGAAATTCATTCCATATATCCAAGTTCTTATGCTTCGATCCTCCAAGCTTCCTTAATTCGGCGGGAGACAACAAATTTCTTTCATCTCTAACTTTTTGACTGTTATACTCATCCAGGGTTATTATTCCTTGGATTCATTTCATTTTTTGTGCCGAACAGGGTTCTATCGATTGCCAAATAGATATTAAATCAATAAACAACAAAAATACCTAGAGAATTCATCGCTAAATTGGCATTTTGTACCTTTGGAATTTCGCAGAAAATGCTCTCCAACTGTTCTCCTTCAATGCACTATGACGAATTAGGGTTCCAAGTGCCCTTTTTATAACTTTACATACTTAACTTTTTGCCACATTAAATGTGTTGCCCTAGAAGTTCTAGTTACACTGTGAACTCAGACAACAAGCGAAGAATCTGACTGCGGACCTGTCATTTCATCCAACTCAACATATGATTGAAAAAACTTTCAGCAATGAATAATATAGCGATTGATGGAATCCAGTGATTCAAAGCCAACTATACACAAGGGGGCAAAGGATTTTTCATTAGAAAACTCCCCCTAGGCCTCTGGCCTAAAATCAATTGCCGAAAGAATTACCAGAGGGAGCTTCCGGTACAACCTTATTGCCTTCATCAGATTCACTTTTCTTCACCCACATCTTCTTCATTTGATCTCTTATTTCTTCCACAGATGCTTTTCCTTCTCCTTTGTTATCTTTCTGTGAGTTTCTTCCTTAATAAACCAGACCTCTTTTATTCATGTTCTTGTTCCTGCAGAATCTTGCAATGTGCCCAAGTTTGTTGTAATTGAAACATACCGGATTTTTCTGTTTGTACCATCCATTCCACTGATTTCCTCCTGACCTGCATTGATTAGCAATATGTCCAAATCTTCCACAGCTATAGTATTTAATGTTAATTGCACTAGCATACATACTTATGCATTCTAATGCCTTATGACCAAACTTTTTGCATTTAAAACACTGACCAGAAAATGATGGGGTGCTAAAGTTTATCTTTCTTCTACACTGAGAAGCCATATGTCCAAATTTATTGCAAAAAAAGCAATATCCATTAAATTTCTGAGCATTGGGTTGCCCTACCGAATGTTTTGTGCCTTTTTTCTTCTTTTCAGGGTTCTTCTGTTCGGATTTAGAGCTCTCTCCCTTCTCATAACCAAGACCTCACTTGTCATTTGTTTGCTTTTATCCCTTAGTTATCTCATCAAGCCTAGCAGAACTCATCCTGAACTTCTCCTTGAATTCATTTGCAGTAGTAAGCTCATTTCTGAGAATAACTACCTGTCTCTCAAGCTCTTGTTCATTGTTTCTGGATTGTTGTAGCTCAATTTCCAACTGAATGAATTCACTATTAACTCTGCTACATTCTTCAGATTTTTCTTTCAAAGACTAGGCCAGATTCTCCTCATTCTTCTTTCTTTCTTCTATCTCTTTGGTAAACTTCATCGCCACAAATTCCATTTCAAGCTTTAGAATTGTATTGTCCTTAGCAAGCTTTTCACATTCTTCTGTTATTCCCCTTAGAGTTTGATTCAAATGAACATCATTTGAACCTTTGTTGTCTTTCTACTCCAACTGATCACACAGTTCCTTCCTCTTTTCCCTTGACTCATTTATATTATCCTTCAGTGATTGAATGAATTTTTTGACAGCCACAAGATTTGCTTTTAGTTCCATGACTTCTGCTTTAGACTGATCAAGATCATCAAGTGCCACCATAAGTTGTTGTTGAAGACCACCAACATCCATTGTAATTCAAGATCCACCTCAAGTTGTTAAACTCCAGAAGAGGAACCAACTCTAATACCAATTGTTGGACACTAGGAACACTGAGAGGGGGAGTGAATCAATGTTCCATAATATTTGATTTTCAAATCAGATCTAAAACTATCAACAATAGTAATTGAGCTTATAACAACATCCACAACACATAAAAGTGGAAACCCTGTTAGGGGAAAAACCACGGTGGAGATTAATCCACAAAGTATACTCTGTTAAAAGTATGATAAAAAGGAATGCACTTGCATTCAGGCACACTGCCTAGAGCTCACTGCTCAACAGAGAAAGACTCACTGCCTACAAAATACATTTGAGATTACATCAAAATTTTGAACTGAGAAAGTAGCATCTACAAATGATTGGATTTAGTTCCAATTAAGCGCACAATCAAATTCCAGATCTTTCTATCCAATTCGCACTTCGGTTCTGCTCTGCTCTGCTCTGCTTAGCATATAAAACTTCTCTACCCTCATATGACTAATCTTCCCTTTTTTTTCGCTCTCTTTTGATGCACACATACTTCTTTTTCTACACAGCTTCTTCTCACCACCTACAAAATGTTTTTCCTTTATATACCCACTAACAAGAATTTGTTGTATGTCGGCTTCACAACAAAGCATAATACTTTTCTTTATGTTGGTCCAAATCGTTAATTAGAATTGATGCATACCCACACAAGTCAGCTGGACTATAGTAGGAACCCAAAACAAAGTTGCAAACATAAGAAATAACTAAATACATACTCCACATACATCCATGATACGCCATATAAAACATGTCAGCTATAATGAGAGAATAAACCATGAATCATACTGCCGAACCTCTTAATTCGAACTCCGACTAATGCAACACCACAAAACTCACCAATAGGATAGTATACGTGCTGGGAAAATTTCCCTGGAGATCCACACGACAAAATAGTGATCCGATGAGGTGATCAGATCAGCTTGTCAACTGGATGTCATGTTCTTCATTCTTTATGCCGGTAGATTATAGAATCTTACTTCCCTTGCTAGTAGGAGCAATACTAACACTGTGGACTATACTGTTGACTCTAGTTTCCATTAGTGACAACACAAGTAGCCAAAAATAATCTCTTCAAAGCCATATGCCAACACACAAGCATATTAGCCTTTTTTACAATGATACAAGAGAAGCATACAACAAAACATAACTTAGAAACTACAAGAGTTGGGTAAATATAGTTATGCCATTAAATCCTCTTAACTAGGATATTACATTCAATTCAAATAATACACATTATGTATCTTCCAATCTTAAGTGAAATTAGGCTCAAGTAGTACATATTCACATGTTCTCATTACTAGAGATTTCCATTGCAAAACATAAAATTAAATCCATACAAACAATCACGTTAAATGCTTACAATGAGGTATTCACATATATAACATGGATGGATTATACATGATTACAAGGATAGTTTAATATTACAAATTTAAATTGAATCATAGTGTACAAATGATCTCACTATACAATTTTTTCATTATATACAAATAAAAAACTACAACTAATGCTAGAGATTTTAGTACCTTTGCATGAACTTCAAGAAGCACCAAAAATATTTGACTATACATTAATAGTGATTGGTCTACCACTTGGCCATGTGTAACCCTAAGGGCCATAAAATGGGTAGTCAAGAATGAACACACACATAAAACGAGGTGGGTTTGGCATATAATTATATCATACACATCTCACACAAGACTATCCAAAATCATACATAGGGTCGTGATAAGCACCAACCAAATGCATATACAGAGGTATCGAAAGAACCAAATAGATACAAATGATTTGATGAACTAAAGAAAGGATATATTAGAAATAGGACTATGCAATATCATCACTATGGTACTAAGATCAAGCAAAGTTGGGAATTATTCTACTATCCATAATAGGGGATTCTCAATGATAATTAAATCAATCACTAAAGGATTGAAAATAATGTTTGTCACACTTATTCCATGAACCTATAAGGAAATTCAATACTAAATTATGGCTAGCCTTGATTATATTTTATTTCATATTTAAGACCCCATTCGATTTTACTTAATAAGTTTTAATCACTCGTGCCAAAACCCTTACTTCATTTTAGCTATGCTAGGTGGGAGTTTCCACTCGATTCCTATTCTAACCCTTACTCCTACAACACTATGGATGCAAAAAATACTCAGTATGGTCCTTAGGAATGAAAAATTGATGCAAGAGTACTCAATCTTGCCTCTTACTCACAAGTTATCAACAATCGCGACACACCAATTCAATGCTTTATTGAATTCAAATTTTCTCAAAACAAACATTGAAATCTACAATACCAAGTTTTTGTTGATGAAAATTGCAGAAGCAAATGAAAAGAAAATGCAAAAAATAGAACAAAAATTAAAAGATTAAAATAACACAGAACAAGAACACGATATTTATAGTGGTTTTCCCAAAGATGGCTACATCCACTTTCAATAGGGATTATCTCACTTTTATTAATTATGAATGAATTACATATTCAACTAGCAACAACTTTATAATTTTGGTCTCATCTCCAAAAATGGTAAAAAACCATCAAAACAGACAACTTCTAAATTAGAGAACACATGCCAAAAATAAGTCATTACAAAGAAGGCAACCATTTCGAATGTGAGAGAAACTGTCGACTAAAATAGAATATTTGGACTTTACAAAACCCAACAATCTCCCACTTGAAGACCAAATAGCTACTTAGAGATATCCCTCCACTGCAGGTTTATTGTCAGAGTTGGACTAGTCCAAGAGAAGCTCCACAAAATTTGAACTTCTCCCTGGGTACTACCTTTGTCAACATATTAGCTGGATTCAACTTCGTGTCAATTTTCTCCACCTATAGCTTACCCTCTTCAATAACATGACGAATAAAATGATATCATAGCTCTATATGCTTTGTCTGATTGTGAAAGGCGGAATTCTTGGCCAAGTGAATAGCACTATTTATATCACAAAATAGAGTAAAAATTAATTGCTTACACCATAATTCACTTAACAACCACTGCAACCATATCATTTCCTTTCCTCCTTCAGTTAGAGCAATATATTCAGCCTCTATAGAAGAAAGAGCAACCACCTGTTGCAATTGAGAAACCCAACTTATTGCTGCCCCAACAAAACTAAACACATAACCGGTAGTAGAACGTCATTTATCCAGACCTCCAACCATATCCAAATCAACATAACCTCGTAGGTGAGTGTCCTTACCACCAAAACATAAAACATGATCGAAAGCACCTTTCAAATACCTGAAGATCCACTGTACTACCTGCCAATGTGGTTTACACGGATTACTCATAAATATGCTCACAACTCCCACTGCATGAGCAATATCCAAACGAGTACAAATCATGGCATACATGAGACTGCTAACTGTTGATGAATATGGAACACTCTTCATGTGTTCTTGATCCTCTTCTGTTTTAGGACACATAACTGAGGATAACCGAAAATAATTAGCCAAAGGAGTACTAATGGACTTGGCATTCTTCATATTGAATCTATCTAAAATTTTAAGAATGTATTTTTCTTGAGATAATCTAATTTCTCTCTTATTTCTATCATTGATTATATTCATCCCAAGAATTCTCTTTGCTACCCCTAAATTCTTCATGGAAAATTGTTGAAATAAATGTTTTTTCAACTCACAAACAATCCTCACACTAGTGCCAACAACCAATAGATCATCAACATAGAGTAAAAGAATAACAAACTCACCATTAGCAAGCTTCTTGTAATAAACACACGGGTCTAATTCACAATGAGTGAAATTTTGTTGAGTCATAAAGCTATCAAATTTTAGATACCACTGCCTCAGGGCTTGCTTGAGCCCATACAAACTCCATTTCAATCTGAAATATAAATGTTCTTGACCCTACTGTGCAAAACCTTCAGGTTGCTCCATGTATAATTCCTCTTCAATATCTCCATGAAGAAAAGTTGCTTTGACATCTAATTGCTCAAGTTCAAGATCCCAAACAACTACCAAGCCTAACACTACTCGAATGGTGTTCATTTTCACAACTGGTGAAAATATCTCATTGAAATCAATTCCTTTTTCTTGAGAAAAACCTTTCACAACCAATCTAGCCCTGCAACGTTTATGACCTCCATCTTCCTCTTTCACATGATAAACCCATTTATTCTTCAATGGTTTCCAATTTGGCAGAAGAGGAACCAAATCCCATGTCTCATTTGCACACAAAGACTCCATTTCTTCATTCATCACCTCCATCCATTTCATTGAATTTACATCTTTGCAAGTTTGTTTAAAGGTTGCAGGCTCCACTTCATCACAAAGCAATAATTCATTGTCATCAAATTTTGTTGGTTGCTTTCTCTTCTGGGTTGATCTCCTTAGTTGAGGACCCATTTCTGGCTGCAAATTACCCTGTTGTTCTCTATTTTCTTCATTTGACTGTAAATCACCTCCAATACCCTATTTTCATATGCTCCCCTACACACTGCTTCCAAAATTCTGCCTTTGTATGCCTCCTTGTGACATAGAAGAGTAAAAAACAAAGCCTCTTATTGCAACGTCTCTCTGATTGTGAAGCTGCACATAATCCAAGAGTGGCTGTGTAGAGACTAATGGAGGTGGCAAAGGATTTAAGGGGGGTAACGAATAAAGACGTTGAGGCTATGTATTAGCAACTGGAGGAAGCAAAGTGGTGTTTGAAGACCATGTTTCAACTTGTGAAGGCAACGTATGACTTTGAAATAACTGCGAATAAACAAATGGAGGCATCAGTGAAATTGGTGTGCTGGTCATTTCAACCCATGTGGGCATGTGACCCACACTTTGAACATTTAGAGGTTGTGCTTGAACAATTGAAGGTTGCACAACATTTGGATGATGTGTTTTAGGTAAAGAAGGCAACAATTCAACATTTAAATGTTGTGATTGGGTCATGGGAGGATGTGCGACACTTAGTTCAGGCACATGAATATTAGATGAAGTATGCACACTAACATTTATAGGATGTGAATGAACATGAGGTGGGTGCGTACCAGTAGGAGGCAGTGTAGTGCCTAATGAAGGCTATGTAAAAATATTTGAAGGCTGGGCACTAGTATAAATAAGGGTGCCAATGTTTGATTGTAGAGAACTTAAATTAGATGGCTATGAAGAAACTATTAAAGGCTGAGAAAATGAAATAGAGGTTTCCCTAACATTGCCTTTATTAAGCAAATCAACATCTAAATATTCATTTGAAGATGTGTCCTGTGGCTACAAACCTAGAAATTTTTTCTCATTAAATGCGACATCATGACTGCGAACAATATTTTTGGCGATGAGATCCCACGGCCTAAAACCAAATTGATCTTCACCATAGCCTAGAAAAATATACCTCTTTGATTTGAAATCAAGCTTCATTCACTTCTCCTTTGGAATATGCACAAAAACTTCACAACCAAACACACACAAATGGTGATAAGAAATTATTTTCCCAAGCCATCTCTCCTTCATAATATCAAAATCCAAATGAGATGAAGGAGTGCAATTGATTAAATACACTGCAGTATTACATGCCTCTGCACAAAACTCTTTTCCCAAACTAGCATTGGAGAGCATACACCGAGCTCTCTCAAGAATCATTCGATTCAACCTCTTAGATGCACCATTTTCCTGAGGGGTGAACGAAACCACTTTTATTCTATGAATGTGATTATCTACACAAAAATTATCAAACTCCGAAGAGAAAAAATCTCCCCCATTATCAATTTTAAGACATTTAATTTTATGCCCTATCTGGTTTTCAACAAGAGCCTTAAAATTTTAAATTTTGAAAAAACTTTTGATTTTCTATTTAACATGTAAATCCAAACTTTGCGAGTACAATCATCATGGAAAGTAACAAAATAATTTGCACCTCCAAAAGAGGTTACCTCCATGGGACCAAAAAAATCTGAGTGCACAAGTTCCAAAGGAGTAGTTTTCTAATCATGGCATGTCCTCAAGAAGTTGGTCTAACTTTGTTTTCCATAAAGGCAATGCTCAGATAACTCCAAGTCCACCGATTTTAAGCCTAGAAGTTGATCTCATTGAAGCATAACTTCAAGCCCTTTCTTGCTCATGTGCCTGAGCCTTTTATGCCAAATTTTTGAATTGTTGTCCATAACTGTCATGGCAGCTCCCACTTCACCATGGCATTCTAAAATGTAAAGATTACCCAACTTCTTTCCCTTTGCAAGCACTAAAACTCCCTTGGTTACTTTCCAAGTGTCTAAAGATTATTTTTTTTATGAATACACAACTATCTATAATAAAATAAAGATAAAGATACATATTCACAAATAAAAGGTGGATGGTAAGAAGGCACACCCCGAGAGTCACATGGGAAAAGCCTAGAAAAACCAAAAAATCCACCAATCACATGGGCCAAGCCCAGAAGTCCATGATTACAAAACATATAAAAAGGGCCATTAAGTGGCCAAAGCAGTGCCAACAGACCCAGGAGCAGGAGTCATCCATGTTCTTTCCCCATATATCAGCAGGGTCTGGAGTGATGTCAGAAGGAGGACCCCAACCATCATCAACATATTTTTTCTTCTGTTTATCTTTATCCTCGTGCCGAGGCGAGATTGTAAGCACCAGACATGGAATTTTTTTACCAAAGTTTGGCCAATCAGAGCCAGGAGCAGGAGTGTCATCAGAGGGCCACCCAGAACCGTTGTCACCACTCCCCGAAGCACCGCTAGAGGGCCACCCCTGGATAGCCTGTGGCGGAGGAGAGTGGGTCCACCAAGGAGGGTGAGCATCTCGCCGAAGAGGAGGCTGAGAGTGGGGATGCATAGAACCACTCCACTGCCGGCCCTGAGAAGGCGACTGGCCACAAGAAGAGGTGGGCGAAGCAGACACCTGAGCAACAATACACAAGGAATTGCCCCAATGGTCCAACAACACTTGCAACTGAGCAACCTCAAGTGCAAATTTTGTTAGCTTGCATCTGAATTTGTAAGAGCACATTAGAACAAATAATAGCTTTAGCATATAATGAAACATTAATATCCATTTGAGAATGAGAAAATATGCAATTTTTTTTATCTTTCTAGATATTGAAAAGGATTTCCACCCTGAAAGTGTGCCAAAGCTGGGTATACTTAGCAGGAATTCTGGGCGAGTCTCCTAATAGAATCATATGCCAAGAGAAAGGCTCCAGCCTAAAGGGCTGAAAGAAGTCATGAATCCAAGTCCAAAGTTGTTGAGCTCTAGGAAAAAAACATAAAAGATGCTTAAAAGTCTTAGCTTTCCCACAAAAAGGGCAATAAGGGTCCTGGACCCCCAGGTGAACAAGCTGAGAACCCACAGGAAAGCCTTGGAAAAGAATACACTAAGCAAAGTGGGAAAGTTTCGGCTCAACACTTGTAGACCAAGTGGCAATAAATATTTTATACCAGACATGAGCGAGAGATTGAAGAAGCCACCTTTGGTTCAAACTTTGAATCATAGGAAAGTGTGGTGAAAGCCACTTGGAACCAAGCCGAGGCTTGTAATTCCTAAAAGGGGTGTCTGGGTACCACTTTCAATCCTTCCACCATGGTTTGGTCCCACGAATTCTAGCGTTATGAAGCAGCTCTATAGGAATAGCATTCACCAAACCATCATAAGTAGCATGGTCCTGGTTATGAAGCCTGTATAGGGCACAAAATTCTTCCCATTGCATAATATGCATTGTGGGTCTATGAAAAATTTGTTGTAGGGTCTGGATACCCTTTTTGTGGAATCTGAGTGCCTTAAGCCAAGGCAATTTAGCCAACGGCTGACCATTGCTAGCAAAGAGGGGTGACCACCAAACATTCTATCGGTTGAGTGAAAGCCCATCACGAAAACCAGAGCCAACCTAGTGAAGCCAAGGCTTAAATGCCTCCCAGGCTCTCCAAATGTTTTTAGCCACAAAAGTCCCCACAATTTGGACTGGTTCCTCCATGACCAGAAGGGTTTGAAAACCAATCCCCTTCTAAGCGGGTCTATGCGTAGGAAAGCTTGACTAGATGCAATGTTTGAGAAGAAATTTTTAGGCCTCATCACCAGTAAGGGCACAAATTATCCATTTGACACACAAGGCAATCCCTTTCCGTTGAGTGGAGAGCAACCCAAGTCCTCCAGAATATTTGGGAAGGCAAAAAAATTCCTAGGCAACATTGTGAAACCCTTTGTGGGAATCAACAGAGGCCCAAAGAAAATCACAGAGCAATTTTTCAAGCTTGCCATAGGCAGCTTTTGATGGAGCCCAATAGGAAGAATAATAAACATGGGTAGCCGCAAGAACCTTGGAGCACACCTAGAATTTCCCCGTCAAAGAGAGGGGCTTAGTAACCTAGTAAGCAAGCTTTTGCTTGACCCTGGAAAGAACAACTTGCCATAACTCAGCCGAGGATGCCTAGAAAGCAAAGGGAATGCCCAAGAATCGAAAAATTTCTCTTGGCCCAGTCCACTTCCAATTATATTGTTGAAACCAAGGAGGAGTGGGTAGAATAGATTGTTTGTAGCACAAAGTTTTGTGCCATTGAATGGCAGAGCCAAAAGCAAGACAAAAAGTATTAAGGCAGTCTAGGGCCTCTTTAATATTTTCTTCTGCCTCTAGGGGAGTGAAGAAAGAGTCATTAACAAAATGGCCATTAACCAATTGAACCTGAGAGTTAGGCAGTGAAATACCCTTGACACATTATGGGAAACTGTGTTGGCCAAAAGGTAGCCAAATCCTTCAGCCACAAGCACATATAGGCAGGGGGCAAGCATACACCCTTGCTGAATGGAACGAAAGAGTCCAAAGGCAGAAGATTGATGACCATTAGTGGCGATACAAGTAGAGGCATCCACAAAGAGCATTCGAATAGCCTGAATGAAATTAGGCCCAAAACCCAAGGCTTGCAACATAGCAAGAATAAAAGACCATTCAATGCAGTCATAGGCCTTGGAAAAATCAATTTTAACAAAAATGGCTTTCTGTTTTGAATGCCTGGCCCATTCCATGCCTTCCTAAACAACAATAATATTATCCAGAATAAACTTCGATTTGATGAACCCTATTTATTTTGAGCGCACAATCTGAGGTAAAAGATGGTAGATCTTCAGAGCCAAAGTCTTGGCAATAATTTTGTAGGAGACATTGAGAAGTGTGATAGGCCTCCAATTGAAAATGTCCTCTAGATCCCTAAATTTAGGTATGAATTTTATATTGCCTTTATTTATTAAGTTACCTAGAGGATTAGTATGAAAATCCTCTTAGTAAACATGATACAAATCTTTCCCAACACACTCCTAGAGGGCCTCGTAAAATTCACAAGGGAAATCATCAATCCTCGAGGCTTTGTCATCAGCTATGGAATGAATAGCTTCCTTGAGATCATCAATTTATCTGATATGAGGAAAGCCTATTTGGCACAACAGTAAGGCAATCTTGGAGGGCTTGTTGTCGCACAAGCGTGGGTTCTTGTGCAGTGAAAACCTGCTCATAATGACACACAAAGGCCTGGAGAATGTCAGGGAGCTCAAAGAGCACCTAAATGCCATCTTTGATTTTTTTAATGCCCGGGGATGAATTCCTAGAACGCAACGCCAAAAAAACCTCTTTGGAGGCATGATCACCAATTTTTAGCTAATGTAGTCAGACTTTGATTTGCGCATCTCTAGTAGCATAATTGTCTGCAACTTGCTTTTTGTGCCTTAATTCTGCCACCCTGACTTGCAATGATGGGGAAAAGGGGTTGGTTGCCAAAGCCTTAGTAGCTAAGTGCAGGTCAACGGTGGCAGCCTCATAAGACCACCAGTGAAAGATAGCCAGCTGGCGCCCATAAATATGCAGAAATCTAGCCATGCATGTGATAGCATCGTTCCACCAATTAATCCAGCCTATATGATGAGCGGGCCTACACTCTAGATTGTAAACTCTACGAATGTGGGCTAAGGTAGGCTTGTGACAGAGAAAAGATGTGTTAAAAAGAATTGAGTTTTACACGTGCGAGGCTGACGCATCTCCCATTCAATGCGAAAAGAAATGGGGAAGTGGTCAAATAGAGTCACATCCACTAATGGCTTAACCGATAGAGAAGAGCTGTCAAAAGAGAAAAAATATTGAGCTGAGATCATGGCATGATCAAGGTGCTTAAATATTCTGTCAGAACTGGCCCTGAAATTACACCAAGTGTGCCAGAGAGAATGAGAATTCCCAGTGACCAATATTGGGATAAAAAAGCCCCAATTTATTATGCATGTAAAACCACGCCTCTCATTCGCTAGCTGCCCATATGAATGGAAAGGTTCCATATTTGTCATACGCCATCTCAACCATATTGAAATCCCCACATAATAACCAAGTAGCAACTGGCAATGAATCAACAATCCAACGCCAAAGCAAAGAGCGCTCCACAGCATCATTAGAAGCATAAACATTAATAATCCCAAAGGAATGATTATCAATGTTGAGAAGGATCCATACAAGTCGATGAGTAGGATCAAACCCATGGTCGACCACACAAGCATGCTACCGTGGGGACAAAAGGGTGACAACTTCGCCACACCCAGCCTTATGCTTAGTGCAAAACATTTTACTAGCCGACCAAATAAAACAACAAGCCAAAGCAAGCAAGAATCCAAAAAATTTAACCTCTTGGAGACAAAGCACATCAATACCAGAATAATTTCGCAAAGTATCCCTAACAGAATACTTTCTGGAGAGGTTTGTCAAACCTCGAACATTCCATGAGAGGAAATTCATGAATGAAACTCCTCCATATTGTCAGAGTCTAGTTCCTCTTCATTCAGGGAAGAGAAATAATTCTGTAAAAACTCTAGCGGAACTAACCCAATCTAAATAGGAGAGGAAAATATTCACTTTTCTTGCACATATTCACCTGCGTCAAGCAGTGGAGAAGGACTACAAGACCACCTTTCAGCTCTCAACATGAGAGGAGAAACGCTCGGCTGAGCAATCATAACGGCAGCAGGCTAAGGCATTGCCTTTGTCCTGGGCTACACCGAAACATTATCAGCTCCGACAGAAGCTTTTGTCCCCTTCCCTAAAGGGTTTGAAATGACTTTCGATGGTTCAGAAGCCTTAGAGGCCGACCCAGAACTAGTTAACTTATTTTTCTGACTTGTAACCATTGTCCATTTTTTATCAAGTTTGGTAGTAGAAGGCTCCACTTGACGAGGCTTTTTAGTATCTCGTGGCAGAGAAGGTGTACGAGGCACTGCCAAAGGGAAGTCCTTAATCTTGTGGTCTGCCGATTGACACCTATAACACATGTTGGGAAAATTAAAATAAGTGACTTTCTGGGTATGCTGAAGAGCTCCAATTTAAATATCAATGGATTCTTTCAAATCCTTGGATAGGTCTACTTCCACACAGACTCGTTTCTGGGGCCGAGCCTAGAAACACCTATCGGGCTCAACACAAATGACCCTCCCCAGTGAGGATGCACTATGATTCAGAAAAGGCACACAAGGCAAAGGGAGACCAGGGAATTCAATCCAGATCGGGACCTACAACTTGGTGTCATCTGAGACAACAAAATCTTGGGTCCATGCCTAGAAAACCAACAAGGAGGACCTGACATACCAGGGACCGTGGGCTAAGATAGCCTGGACATGATTGACCTCCACAAAGCAGAACAAAAATAAACCCTTGGTTAAATTTTGGACCATATCAAGGTGGACCCCATGAGGGACCCAGGCCTTACTGACCCATTCCTTAAGCACACTTTCAGGGGGAGTCCTCCCAACAAAATAACCCAAAGGGTGTGTTGCTCAAGCCATTGACAAGCATAATCAAAATTCGGTAAAGGAAAAATCACATCAGCTGGGGAGTCAAAATTCTTACCTCATGAAAGACTTTCGAAACAAATTTTTAGGGTCATTTGTTTGGAGGAGGAGCCATTAAGAAGCGTCATTGAACTGCTAACACTAGCATGAACTGTTGGGTTAGAGTTGGTTGAAGGCATATTAAAACACAAAAATCACAGTAAATGCGATCATACACACAAGAAAAGAGGGGTTTCCTGCACAGAATGTGCAGTATGACGCGAGAGGGGCCAAGGGTGACAGAAAAAACCACAAAACCCTAGCAGAGCTCATCGTCTAAAGAAAATTTAACATTACACCCAGAAGCAAAAAGCTGGCTTATAGAAATTAAATTTCGTTTCAACAAAGGAACATATCTCACATCCTTCAAAATCCATTTATTTCCATTTTTCAAATGCAAAATTATATCACCCTTACCTACGATTTCACATTCCTTATTGTTACCAAGAAAAACCTTACCAAATGTACCTTTTTTGAAATTTGTAAAAGCCTCCTGACATGAAGTAGCATGTAAAGAAGCACCAGAATCAAGTACCCACGAATCTACAGTCGTTTTACCAACAACCAAGACCAAAACACCATCATCTTTTTCAGCTATTGTGTTTGCTTCATTATTATTGACTTTGTCCTATGCCTTTTTATAATTCCAACAATTTTTCTTTGTGTGGCCCGATTTGCCACAAAACCAACAGGCACCATTCCTTCCTTTGGACTTCGATCTATGTGTAGATTTTGTTTTATTAGTTTTTCCTCTTTCTATACTTCTACCTCTATTGCTAGTACTTACAATGGTTAATGCATCACCGAAAGACGGTTCCTAATTTTTTCTCCTCATATCTTCGCTAAGAAGAGTGGCTGCAACATCATCAAATTTTAATTTGCTTTTGGCAACCACTAAAGTGCTCATTGCCATCACCACACCTTCCCAACAATTCTGTAAAGAACACAATAATAAAATTGCCTTGATCTCATCATCTAAATTAATTCCCACAGAAATCAATTGGGTGACTAATGCATTAAATTCATTTAAATGATTAGACATAATCCCTCCTCGCATTTTCAAATTATATAGCTTTTTCATAATGAATACCTTATTTGAAGTTGATGCCATCTCATACATTGAAGAGAGTTTCTCCCACAACTCCTGTGTTGTCTTCTCAGCTAAGACATTAAATAAAACATTACTGGATAGTGAAAGAAAAATGGTAGCTCTTGCTTTCTTGTCCAATTTCTCCCAATCTTCATCTGATAAAGAACCTTTCCCTTTGGCTTTCCGTACCAATGCATTTGAGAGATCTTGCTTGATGAGCAACGACTCCATCTACACCTTCCACAGACTGAAGTTTTGACCTGCAAAGTTTTCAATCTTCCATTTTTCTGCATCTTCCATGGCTTCAGAAATTCTTCACCGATTTCTAGCATTGAGTTTCTCCACCAAGCTCTGATACCAATTGTTGATGAAAATTGCAGAAAATAGAACAAAAATTAAAAGATTAAAATAACACAAAACAAGAACACGATATTTATAGTGGTTCACCCAAAGATGGCTACGTCCACTTTCAATAGGGATTATCTCACTTTTATTAATTATGAATGAATTACATATTCAACCAACAAAAACTTTATAATTTTGGTCTCATCTCCAAAAATGGTAAAAAACCATCAAAATAGACAACTTCTAAATTAGCGAACACATGCCAAAAAGAAGTCATTACAAAGAAGGAAACCGTTTTGAATGTTAGAGAAACTGTCGACTAAAATAGAATATTTGGGGTTCACTGAACCCAACAGTTTTGCAAACAATTACAAAAGAAAAATCCTCCATATTCCTTCGCTCTCTTTGTAACCTCTATTTTCAATCTTAAAATTTATACCAATCTGCACCTTCTCATCAATCCACTGACTTCAATTATGTATTCAATTTTTCAACACTCCCTCTTTCCTCTCGTTGTGCACACTCAACATCCTCAGTTTGGTGTCTCCACAGTCTTGCTTGACCAACCTTCCTCTATCAACAATGCTTATTTTCCACTTACACACTGTTGCACCTTATCTCTACCTTTCGTGCACTTCTCTGTTCACTTGGTGCACCCCAATCCTAAGTTTTTAGTCTCCCTGTGACCGATCTTTCGTTCTACATATTAGTCCCCCTTGAGGCCGTTTGTCCTCTTCTTTCCTTCTGTCTCTGGTTTCACTCTATTCACTTTCTCTTTTTGGAGCAACCCCTGTTTCTTTCTCGCACCTCTCTACCTTCTCCTAACTATACAAAAAGAGTTTCATTGGTTCACAAAAGCGTTGACTTTGTTTTCTCTTCAAAATTTTCTTCTCTTTGCTAAAATTCATCCTCACCCATTAGCACGAGCCCTCTATATTTTTTTTTTGTTTTTCCTTTATTTACTTTGTCCCTTAGCCTTCTTTAAATTTAAATTTGAAATTAAAAAGAATGATTAAAAGAGACAAATCCATAATAGAAATGGGGGCATTCGTTCAAACCATTTATGTTCTCTGTCTATGCTTCCACATTTGCATACATATCAACCAGGCAGTTGCAACTACAACATAGATAAATTTTAAACTTTGAATGGGTGTCCCAAGACTCATGTTTGAAACTATGAAGATTGGGATCCACTTATACTATCCAATTACATATTGCTTTCAAAGTGTCACATTAAAGAGGTGAAATTTAAGAGGTTTAGGCGTCGAGGAAAACCAAATAAGAAAACAAACCAAAATTTGAAGAAATTCAAACCAATCAAATTTTTTTTGTGGTGTTGATTACCCATTCACCCACGTGTGCTCCTGCACCAAAAAAAAGGCTTTTGTAATGACACGTCACTAAATCATAAAAAAATTATTTCCATGACAATACATATCTTTCAACAAAATAAAATCATCAATTACAATCTAAATTTCAAAAATATCAGTTTCTAGATTTTTTACATCATGAACCGTACAATTTAATGATCCGCCATTAATGAAACATAGAGATTTTCACCCAAAATGAAAATGCATTAAAGAAAAAATAATAATCTAGTTCTCTTTTGTTCTAAATGAGAAGGGGAGTTCACTTTTATCATTACATAAATTCTCTGATAATTTTACAAGTATCTAGGGATATCTTTATTTTTTATATCAATTTTAAATTTGATGAATTGAAAAGGAATCCTAAAAAAAAAACCTTTCTTTGTCTTGAACAAGGCAACAACATGATTTTAATACACACAAAACATGGAAGTAATAAGCAATTTTTTCTTTTTAACTAATTTCCCAAAAAAAAATTTATTCAAAGGGGTAAATGCTTTTGACTAGAGCTATGAACCGGAATACAACCATTCAACAATACCACCCCAATGGGGTTTGAATCTTGGTGGCACGAACAACAATGCCATCTTTAAACCATCACACCATGCCAATACCGACAACTAATTTCCCAATTTAATTAAATAAAAATACCTTTATTTTAAGGATACAACCAACGAAATAACTCCTTCCAAAATATTTTGCAATTTCTTTATCCAACTCCTTTTCTCTAATTTCAAAATATAAGTGCTTGAAGCAATTTCTTTAATTTTCAAAGAAAATATAAGAAAAAAATGATAATGTGTAAAAATGAATACTTTCAATTCCTTTTCTAATAATATCCTTAAACCCACAAAAAAGATGTATCCTTTTTCCTACATAAACTAGTTCCTTTTGAGAGACATTATGCACCTTTTAAAAATAAAACTACAACATTTTAAATTACTTACAATCATACAAGTAATTCAATTCACAACAATACCTTTTTCATTAAGCCATTTAACTATTAAAAATATTGTTATATTTTCAAAAGAAATATGAGTCACATTTGAATATCATGCAAATGTAAGTGCAAGTAAGAGTTAATCAATCTCATGTAAATCGATCAAACACTTTATGATTTTAAACATGAGATGGGAATCTACAATCATAGTCAACTCAAATAAATGAATCATAGTTTTAAACTAGATACAACCATTGACTCATAAATCAAGACATATAGGATAACAAACATACACATTTATCCATATTGACCATTAATCATTGCTGGTGGAACCTGTTCCTACACACTTAGTTAAAACATTAGAAATATTTGTACGAAATGCAATATTAGCCAAATGATAGAATATAACAACCAATGAGAATAGAACCATACAAGTTACACACATATATGTATATGTATATGCATACACATACATATATATATATATATATATGTGTGTGTGTGTGTGTGTGTGTGTGTGTATTATATATATATATATATATATATATATATATATATATATATATATATATATATATATATATATATATATATATATATATATATATACACACACATATGCATACATATACATATATATGTTGGAGTAATTAGGATAATCACTTAATAATTAATTATTCAGTCCCTTATTACTTTAGTTCACTTAAGCTAAACTTAGGAGTTCCTTTTTATTATTAGATTGGGTTAATTATAGGTTTAGTTGTCTCATTGCATGAGATTAAGACACTTGTCACAATCTAATGCAATCCTCATCTAGGGTTTGCTTTATTTTGTTTTTATAAGCATGCACATTCATTGTAATCAATTATTTGGAACTATTCAATTAATACATTGTACATATTAGTACTTTTCTAGATCAATCTTTTCTCTCTTGGTTGCATAGCAAATCAGTTGCTTTTATCTTTCTTTTGTGATAGGATAATTGCTTGTAGATGATTTCTAGCTGCTGTGGATTTCAATCATCAAATTCAACATGATATTAGAGATCTAGATTTGTAGCTTCCTATTCAAATTTTGAGAGATCCATCCTTGAAGGAAAAATTGGCTCATCCTAGGGCGAAACAGGCATCAGTGTTGCATCTAGAATGATTGAAAACATAAAAATGCTTGTTGTTTCATCAATTTTGGAGCAATTGAAAAAAAGTTTTGTTAGTAGCCAAAGGCCAATGCACATGAATTTTTACAGTCATATGACCCTGCATGCAACCCTAGGCCACCATTATTGCTCCAAGCACAGTGTTTTAATATTCTAGTTTTTATTTTTTTTGATTTGAATTAAAAAAAATCAATCAAAAAAAAAAGCTTTTTGAAAATTAAAATTAAAAGGTTTAAAAAAAACCCTACATAGGACTTTAAGACCTACGTAGGTTGTACCAGCTAACGAGGCCCATAATCCCACCAACGACTTAATAGGCCATCGACAACTCCAATAGCGGTAGCAAAAAATTCCAACAACCTAGAAAATTTTCCCATAATCTTAAAAGATTATGATGGAATTCAAAAAACTAGTGAATAGTGAAATCACTAAGATCTTTGAAGATTCCTAGAATCTCCAGCATTAGCAATGCAAAACCTAGAAAAAGTATATTCTGGGAATCATGAATATTCTGGCATAACGAAGAATATATTGGTGAATCTGCATTTTCAGGCAAATCGACAATTTTTTTTTACGAAAGGTATATTCCTAGAATAATATGTGACAGCCAATTGGCTATCAAAATTAATGTCATGTGTTGTTGACATCATCCATACATCAACCATCTTTTCCCCCTTCAAGCCCTCATTTGGCCTAAAAGATCATTTTTTTCTTTTTGCATAGCTTGGGTATACAGAGTCGAAATCAAGCAAACGAGATATCGTCAAAAAGCTAGTTTGAAGTACTTTCCAATGGTGTAGGTCTCATTATCAGGTTTTTTTGTTGTTTCATGTTTTTCTTATTCAAAGTCAAATCTTCATTTTGCACTTCCGAGCTCATAACTTTTTCCTTATATCTCTGATTTCCATGATTCAAACAACGTTGGAAAGGTATATCAGAGCTCTTCAAACCTATCCATCCAATTTTTCTAGAATCTAATCTAGGTACATTTTATTTAGTATTTTGTGATTTTACATTTTACTTTATTACTTGGATGTCTTCTCACCTAGAAAGGATCTGTTTGCATGATAACATCATTTGATTTGCTTTATCAGTAATGCAACTATTAGTCTGATTTTTTCATTTGAGGAAGTATCATGGATTTTTCTATTCATCCTTCTGTGATCAACATGGACATGAATAATTATGATTCTTGGTGAAATGGCATCTTGAAACATCTCAGGTGGTTTGATATTTTTCCTTATTTGTATGGACTCATTACCTATACCAAACACATTAGGGAGTTTATCAACTCAGGGCATCATCAAAGATCCTATTGTAGGGGTTATATGTTTTAGTGTTGATCTTGACACTATGTGTGTTGTATCAGACATTGAATTTCCCCACATACTGTGGACATGACTTTGAGAGATCTGTGGAGACCCTCATACCTCTCCATACCTAGAGGATCTTACTACGGATTGTCTCATCCCTCTTGCAAATGTAGATTCTATACCCTTTGATGACGATACTTTAGAGGAGCTTGAGTATATTACAGGTCTTGCATGTTCTGATGGTTCAGATACTTGTATTCATGTTCCCACTCTATAGATCAAGACTACATCATCATCATCTGTTGTTCCTGATTAGTTTGGCATCCCCACATCTTTGGCCCCTATTAGTTTAGTACAACAAGACATCATACATTTTTCAAACATAACTACTTGGGATTCATATCTTGCAGACACATCATCCTTCGTTGTGGAGTTCTCTATTATAGATTTGGAGGATCACTTTGAGGACATTCACCACCTCTTTGTTGACAACCACATCAATGTTGTTGGCCCACCATCTTCATCACCTTTGCAACTTTTTCTACATCAGTCTTCATAGGATGCTGGATCGACATCATCGCTTTCCAACATGTGGACATGTGAGCACTTTTCAGAGGCACACATCATTTGGATTTTGATTCTTGATTCATCGATTCTTTTGGATTGGCTTCTCCAATCACTAGTGGATCTATTTATTCCTAAGCAGGGAGAAATGTTGTTTGCAGGTAGTGGATCATATTTTGTCTTGAAGCGTACATCATTGGCATAGGAGCTACTTCTTGATGAGGGGGATTCATATCCTATTTTTCTCTCCTATCGAGGGGGACATCTATTGTATTTGCATGATAGGAGCAGTCCTTGGGGGGTCACTTTGAGTCCATTTCATTTTATCTTTTTGAAAGGAGTTTTTTCCATGTGGGTTTCTCCTTTTCTCTATTTATGAGAGTTTCATTTATTTGTACATAGGTACCTCATCAGGACTTATATCTGGTATTCATCATGCATCCATCATTGCATTCTACACTAGGGTTTTATAGCTTCTCCCTAAGTTTATTTTAAGGGGGGTGTTGGAGTAATCAGTATAATCACTTGATAATTAATTATTCATTAATTAACTATCAAGTCCCTTATTACTTTAATTCACTTAAGCTAAAATTAGGAGTGCTTTTTTTATTATTAGATTGGGCTAATTATAGGCCTAGTTGTATCATTGCATGAGATTAAGACACTTGTCACAATCTAATGAAATCCTCATCTAGGGTTTTCTTTACTTTTCTTTTATAAGCATTTACATTCATTGTAATCAATTATCCAGAACTATTTAGTTAATACATTGCACACATCAATTATTTTTGGATCAATCTTTTCTCTCTTGGTTGCATAGAAAATTATTTGCTTTGATCTTTCTTTTGTGATAGGATAATTGCTTGCAGGTAATTCATACATATATGTGTGTGTATACATACACATACATCCATGCATACATACATACATATATATACATATGTATATGTATACATATATACATATCCATATGCATATACATATATAGATACATATATATACATGCATATATGTATATACATACATACATATATATACATATATATACATACATACATACATACACACACACACACATATATATGATTACATGATCTATAAAATCAAATGTAAAATAAATGTCAAATAGTCTCAACATGTAATAATCACATCTAACCAAATATGGGCATTACATTTCCCTCCCCTAAAATTAGGTTTACACTTACAAGCTACCAAAAAGGTGTGGATACAAAACCGTTAGTTGTGTAGCATCCTTTCATGTAATTGTTGCATCACCATACTTATCCCATTGGATCCTTACTTGATTTGGTTCTCAACCTCGAAATATGAACCTTTGATGTTGCAATATATGGACCAGTCCTAGATATAGTTGCCTACCCTTGTCAATGTACAAAGCAACCCAGTTAAGATCATGTGTCATATTCAAAATATATTGTAAGAACTAAAACATGGAATGCATCATGGATGTCTAAGAGAATAGGAAATAAGGCAAGATGATATGCAAAAGGACCAACCCTCTTAAGAATTTCAAATTCCACAAGAAAACATGGTGCAACCTTAGAAATTTTCTATATCAAATTGAGGTTTACAATAAACCACTAATGTTGAACTGAGTAGTATAACTAATGTTGGTGTGAATATATGTCTTGTACCTAGCTAATTCATTCACTAGGTAAATTAGGGGACATATTCACATGATTAGGTTTACTTAGGATATAAGATTATCTCTAGAAGTCTTAGTTGGATTTTCTAGAACTTATATTATCTAGCTAGTATTGCTTGATTCCTAGGTGATTAGTTTGTTAGTTGTCTCATGTCATAGGATTAAGACACTTGTCATGATCTTGTCTAATCCTACATCTCTGCCTTTCCCTTATAAGCAAGGCATCTCATGTACATTTTCAATTTAATCAATTCAAATGCATTCAAGCATATTCAAGCATTAATCAATCTTGCATTGTGAAGCAAGATTTCTTGCCATTCTCTCTCTTGTGGAAGTTGTTTTGGTCTAGCAACTATTCCTCAAGGTGTTGGGGAGTCACCATTTACTCCCACATGGTATCAGAGCTCTCCATGTGTTGCAGATTCCTTCCAAGATCTGAGGGTTTGATATTTTGGCTTGAAGTTTTTTGTTGGGTGCAGATTAAGGTTTCAAGGACCTCATAGTTGAGATCAAGTGGTCGAGCAGACGATTTTAGGCTGTAAATTCATCCATTTTGGGTAAAATTGTTCTTAAGGCAATTTTTTTTTTTTGCTAGAACAACTTCCCGAGTGGTACAATTTTTCCAAATTCGCAAAAAAGTATTTTTAGAAATATTTTTTTGTGGTTTAATATATAATTTTGGGGGAAAATTATTATTGTATTGGGAAAATCTTATTTAATATTCGGGCAATATTTATTGAAATTTCTATAGGATTTTGTATTCCGGGTAAAAATTATTGGGAAAAATATTTTGTACCCTTGTTTGTGTGTTTACTTGCATCACAGAGTTTTTCTTGTACTCGGTGATCAAGCAAAGACCTATATTCGGCATACAACACCAATCACATCACATCCATTCGGGGTCTTTTCCACTACTTGTCTGGGTCATTCATCATCGTCGGGTCCGGTGCCTTCATTTGTGGTTGACCTTGACATCGTATGAAGGGTACGTCGACATCTTCTCAAAATCGCCTCGACATCCACTCACCGTAGTCGACGGTCAATCAAACGGCGTACTCCTAGTACATGCTCTTAATTGCAATCATTGGTGGATTGCTTGGGCAATTTGATATTCATTGCAGGCTTCCTTTATTATCAACATACACCAATCACATTCCTCCAATGGTTTGAGATTCAAATCGTTGTCATTTGTCCTTGGTCCGCAAGAGGTTAGGTGGCATTTGTAATGCTAGTGATCACATGAGTGACCTTGTCCCAGAACCCAAGTGCTTGTGTTTTGTGCCAATTTAGCCTTTAAATGCTGTGTATTTTCCCCCAAGTGCCTTTTTATAGGAATTTTTTTCATTTTTTCGTAACTTTTGTAAACGGAGGCCATTTTTCAGAAACGAAATATCATTGGAAAGGTGGAAGTTTGAATTTTTCAGTGGTGTAGGTGTTTTGCAGAAATTTTGCAGTTTTGTGCCATTTTTTCTAGGTTGAAGCTAGATCATCGTTTTTCACCTCTAAGCTCATATCTTTTTGCTCCAGACTTCGATTTTCCCCAAACTTGCGGTATTGGGAAGGTATTTAAGAGCACTTTAGTTCTATCAATTCCCTTTTTGAATATTTGTTTCCAAATTTTCATAATTTCAGTTTGCAACTAATTTGATGGTTTGGGATACTTTGTTGTAAATTTACAAAAAAGTGTAAATTTATTTGGGACAAAGGGGTTAAATGCTTGTATTGTGAAGGGAATTTGTTGTTCCTCTCTTGTAACATCTAATTGTCTCATGGATTCTCCAAAAGTTGTATCTCTAACTCCATATAACTATCATGAGTGGAGAACTCAAATGGAGATATTATTGTTAAAATTTAAGTTGCAAAGAATCACATTTGGTCAAGATCCAGAACCTATAGGTGCTAAAGAGAGAAGAAAATGGCTTGAAAGAAGGGATGAAGCTCTTGGTACTCTTCTTTTGTCCATTTTTCCAGATCTTAGATATCATGTTGCATCTTGCACATATGCTAATAAATTTTGTACTACTTTAGAGAGTCTCTTTGGTAAGCCAAATAAGATGAGGACAATTATGTTGGAGAATGAACTAATGAGTCTTAATCCATCAGATTTTGACAATATCCAAGACTTCTTCTCTAAGCTCAATTCCCTCATATTGCAGTTATCTAATTTTTGAATCACTAAAGAGGATGAACACTTGATACTTCCTATTCTTGCTAAGCTTGGTACTAATTATTCAGTGTTTGTTTCTACATTCTATGCTACTATGGATGCCCTTGGAAATGCATATAAAATTCCTTCTCTTGATGAATTTGCAGCTCAGCTCACAAGGGAACAAGCAAAGTTAGTACACATGGGCACATTGAAGTCTTCTACATCTCATGCTCTTTTTGCAAAGGATACAAAGGCTTCACGTGGAAAAGGTAAGAAGTAGAATAAGGATCCCAAGTCTAATGAGCAAGGTAAAGATTCTCCTTCACATAGCACTCTTGAGTCTACACCCTCTTCTAAAGAGGAATCATCTAAAAAGAAGAATTTAAAATGTGTATATTGCAAAAGGTTAGGACATGATGAGCATATATGTTACAATAAGAAGATTGATGAAATCACACACCTTCTTCAAAAGAATAACATTCAACTGCCCTCATCAGTGTCTTCTACTTCTTCTTCAACATCTCAATTGGTAGCCCCCTCATCATCATCTAAGTCAAAGAATACAACATCTACTTCTGGGCTACACAAAATGAAAGGACAAGCACTCTTGGCCTCTCCAAGTCCTGAATCTCATAGATGGCTTCTTGATTCAGGGGCATCTCATCATATGGCATCTTCCATGAATATGTTCTCTTCTTTTGAGCCTTGTAATTCAACTCATTTATTGATGGATAACAATACATATATGAAGGTAAGTGGGAAGGGTTCTATTGATATGGGGGAAGGGACTTTCAATGATGTGCTTTTTGTTCCTTCCTTGTCCACTAATATCCTTTCTATTTACCAAATTACTCATGGGGGTCAAGGTAAAATAGTTGAGTTCACTCCAGATAGAGTGTACATAAGGGACTTGGAGACTAGGGATATTGTTGCTATTGAGACGGTTGATCATTCATCTTGTGTGTATTCCTTTTCACATTTTGCTTTAGAAGAAGATAATGTTCCTTTGACTGCATCACACACACAATTGAGTGTGAACCATGTTTCTAAGGAGAAGTTTGGTCATCTACACCTTGGTTTTCTAAAGACCGGTGTTGAGCTTCCTACTCCTCCACCTCCTACTTCTTCAGCTAGCAGTGCTTCTATTCAACAGGATGATCATATTTTTTCAGGTCTTACATTGTGGGATGAGTATTTGATAGGTATCTCTAACTTTTTCATGGAGTCTCATACTGTAGATTTGGAGGACACACTTGAGGGAGTTTCTCTCCTATTTGATGACAGTTTCAACACAACTGTTATACCATCTACTTTGTCTTTGGAGATTGGCATTCATGAGTCTCCTCCTTCACTTGATTTGTCATGTTTCTTGGTTGATTTTGACCATGATTATGTAGTGACTCATTCAAGCTTGGAGATTCCTACTCAGTTTTTAGAGGCATACATGTTGAGCATTCATTCTTCCTCCTTTCAGTTGGACATGGAGTGGCTTCTTCATTTGCTTATGAATTTGTTTCTTCCTAAGGCAAGATGTGTTGCTTGTAGACATTGGTTCATCTTTTGTTTTTAGGCATTCTTCATCGACATTGGAGCTTCTTCATCATGGGGGGGACATCTTATCTCTCTATTACCCTCTTATGGGAGGGTCATTGATTGTATGTACATGATGGATGTAGTCCTTGGGGGGTATCATTGAGTCCTCCATACATCATGCTTGTTTTGTTTTTTGTTTTCTCTCTTTTGGAGAGGAATTTTCCCATAGGGTTTTCTCCTTTTGTCCGCTTGTGAGAGATCTATTTTTTTCATTTGCATTTGTAAATGGGTACATAACATGGCCTCGTAGTCGAGACCCATAGTCATAGTTTTTGCATAGTGTGCATAATAATCTTCTCCCTAAGTTGCACTTAAGGGGTGGTGTTGGTGTGAATATATGTCTTATACCTAGCTAATTCATTCACTAGGTAAATTAGGGGACATATTTACATGATTAAGTTTACTTAGGATATAAGATTCTTTCTAGAAGTCTTAGCTGGCTTTCTAGAACTTATCTTATCTAGCTAGTATTTCTTGATTCCTAATTGATTAGTTTGTTAGTTATCTCATGGCATACGATTAAGACACTTGTCATGATCTTGTCTAATCCTACATCTCTACCTTGACTTTATAAGCAAGGAATCTCATGTACATTTGCAATTGAATCAATTCAAATGCATTCAAGTATTTTCAACCATTAATCAATCTTGCATTGTAAAGCAGTATTTCTTGCCATTCTCTCTCTTGTGGAGGTTTTGGTCTAGTAACTGTTCATGGGGGTGTTGGGGAGTCACCATTTACTCCCACAACTAATAAAAACATGATATATAGAAATAGTAAAATTGAAACAATGTTATAGGTTCAAATATAAAATAACATATATTTAAAATACACAAGTTGAATATCCAAATGGTTATTCAAAGCATCACCAACATAGTATCAAAATAAAAATAAAGTACATAGAAATATGGACATTACATCTCTCTCCCCTAAAATTAGACTTATGCTTAGAAGCTATCAATAAGGTTTGGATACAAAACCATTAGTTTTGTAACATCCTTTCATGTAATTGTTGTGTCATGATACTTATCCCATTGGATCCTTAATTGATTTGGGTCTCGACCTCAAAATACCAAACTTTGATGTTGCAATATATGGATTGACTCTAGATAAAGTTGCCTACCCTTGTAAATGTACAAAACACCCCAATTAAGAGTGGATGTCACATTCAAAATATATATTCTAAGAACTAAAACATTGAATGCATCATGGATGTGTAAGATAGTAAGAACTAAGACAAGATGATATGCAACAAGACCAACCCTCTCAATGATTTCAAATGACACAAGAAAACACAGTGCAACCTTATAATTTTTCTATATTGAATTGAGCTCTACAATAAACCACTAATTTTGAACCAAGTAGTATAATAACTAACAACACGATATATGAAAATTGTAAAATTAAAACAATATTAATAGGTTCAAATATAAAATAACATGTACATTTAAAATACACAAGTTGAATATCCAAATGGTAATACAAAGCATCACCAACATAGTTAGTATCAAAATACAAGAACAAAAAAAAGTACATACAAATATGGGCATTAAATTTCTCTCCCCTAAAATTGGGCTTACGCTTAGAAGCTAGAAAAAAGGCGTGGATACAAAACCCTCAGTTGCATAGCATCCTTTCATGTAATTATTGTGTCATTATACTTATACCATTGGATCCTTACTTGATTCGGGTCTAAACCTCAAAATACCAATGTTTGATGATGCAATATATGGACTGGGTCTAGAAAAAGTTTCCTACCCTTATAAATGTACAAAACACCCCAATTAAGAGCATGTGTCATATTCAAAATATACATTCTAAGAACTAAAACATGGAATGCATCATGGATGTAAGAAGGTAGGAAATGAGGCAAGATGACATAAAAAAGGCCAACCCTATCAAGATTTCAAATGACACAATAAAACAAGGTGCAGTTGACCTTAGAAATTTTCTATATCAAATTGAACTCTTGTGAAAATGCACTCTATAAAAAAATGATCTCTAATAGAGAAGTGTTGATCCCATATTTTGGCATCAACTATTTACTCTACCTTTCCTAGGAAACTAACAACTACTATTTGATGTAAACAAACTACTATTATATCTCCTAAAGAATATCATAAATAATGATAACTCAATCCTCAATCCTAACCCAACTCAAAGGAGTACAATAATAATGAACATAAAGAGCTTGATATGATGTCAAGCTAAGGGAGATATGCTATTGATTATATGAGGAAAATCAATAAGGTATAGGTAGTCCTCCCACTTGTACTACAAGTCCATAATATACATGCAAAATATGCCCATTTTTTTTTGGGTGATAGGATGAAATGAAGTTAAGATGAGCATCCAATGCATATTGTAAAAATGTCTAAAACATAGACATGAAGATGGGATTGTGGTTTGAAATGATCCTATTAGGCACTCCATACAGATGAATGACATCCTCCATAAAGAAAGGTTTCACTGATGCAATTATAGGACATCATCATGGGTGAAAATGGGAAAATTTGGTCAATTTTTCCTCGATCACCATGATAGAATCATGATAATATATAGTCATGGGAACACTAAAGATAAAATCCACAGAAATCATGTCCCACTTCCACTCAGGAATGCCATGTGGGTATTTTTGGCAAAAGACACTGCACAAGTCATCTGGTGTTGTCATTGATGGCAACCCTAGTTAGTAATCCAATCCGCACCTCAGTATTTGCTTATACTAGAAGTTAGATTGAAGATATGTGTTAACTGTCAAAGCTAAAACAAGGCATCCGACATAAAATGCCAACTAGATGAGTATAGTGCGTTGTGGATCTTCGCGACATAATTGTTTAAGTTGTTTTGTGATTGATACATGTTGTTTTGGGTCCTTACTAGGTTTTGGATGATATTGTTTGGTTCGCATTGATAGTTGTTTATGGATTGGGCTGACAGTTTGTACACGTTTCATATTTTGTTGAGCTACCATGTAGTTGTTCTAATCTCTAGTTGCGGATATTATAATCGATTATTTATATCATTTTGATACATAATGCGAGAGTTAGAAGAATTATAGATCCATTGTGTGTAGTTTCACTTGAGCAAAACAAAGATTGGTGATTTAGATTAAAGCGGAAAAAGTTTCAAGAGTAGAATCAAATAGAATGTTAAGAATGTGATCAATGTGCTTAACCAGAACTATAATCAGGCATTAGCAGATGCTATCTCATAGTTCATCCACTCTAGTTGTCTATGAATGTGATTGTAAGACAATGAGTTTTCTTTTGTGCAATAAGCCTTTTGTATTTGAGCAGTGAGCTCTAGGCAGTGTTTCTGAATGCATGTGCATTCCCCATTTGTAATACTTTTAACAGAGTATAATCTTGTGGATTAACCTCCATCATGGTTTTTCCCCTAATAGGGTTTCCACGTAAAAATCCTTGTGTTATGGTGTTGTGGTTGATTGCCTTGTGTTCTTGCATCTTTCTTTTGGTTCAATGCTATAAGTGGTTTAAAGATCAAGTTAATAAAGTTAAATTTTGTAGAACACTAATTCACACCCCCTCTTAGTGTTCCTTGATTCCAACAAATATAAAATATTTATGACATGTTGGTGCTCTATCGTCACTCTCTAACACTAAAGACTTCTAGAATGAAATCAATAATATCACACCTCATCCTATATATTTGTACAACTATTAAAGTTCAACATGCATCTTCTTCACATTAGAATGTATTACATAAGGTGCACAATATGCCTTAGATAATATAACAATACAAAGAAGAAGAAGAAAACTAAAATATATATACAACCCAAATTTCCCAATAGTCCATCAAACGCTAGAGAAAAACTAGAAAAAAATCCCACAAGGGCCCTCTAAGACTCTATCTCTACCTAAACCTCTTGATAATGTGCATCCTCTCAAAGTTTCTCTAAATGGAACCTCTCATATCTAAGTTTAGGAACAAAATTGAGACCTCATGTCACCCTCTACTTAAAGGTATAAATGATAATTTTCTCCTTTTATTTGATGTATAGCACACCAAATTCATACTCATGTAAAGGAATTCCATCCATTAATGTTCACATGTGTTCACATTTGGATGTATGAAGATATATTAAAGATTGTCATGATTAGTACACAACTCAAAATAATGGCCCAAAATAAAATGTCTTGAGCACACAAATTCATGGGTGAATATTTCCAACTCATCATAGGTACATATTAATTAAGCGGGCTTGGTAATTAATATTTTATGATGTACAATCAATGATGCAATCATCTTACATAAGGATATCCCACACACCATCCAATGAAGTATTAGTGCATAACAAAAAATTCACTACAAGATTGTGCACTACAAGGATTGGTACACTAGATAACAAGAACATGAAAGACTCTCTCACACTTCTTACAATTGTGACAATCTTGTCATTTTCTATGATAGCATAAGTCCTAGCTGATTTTTTCCTTTTCTTTCTAGTTTTTACTCAACTTACTGTAAGAATATTTTCTCACATTCATGAACCTATCATTGTAACAATTAATTACTATAATTATGTTTAAATTTTATGAACATGTAGGTTGAGACATTGGAAAAGTATCCAACCCCATTATTGTTACACTAGAGAACAAGAACATGAAAGACTCTCTCACACTTCTTACAACTGTGACAATCTTGTCATCTTCTTACACTTCTTGCACCAACTAATCCTATTTTCAATTAAATGGAATCCTATTTCCAACAATGTAAACAAGTACAAGACTCAAAGCCAATGGCCTTCTTGCACCAACTAATCAAACCATGCTAACTTCAAATGCAACCTGCATAATCATGAAGATTCCAAGAAAATGATTAAAACCAAGAGAACTTATTTGTATGGTTTCATAAGATAATCTATAACATTAATTAAAGTGTTAACTTTCTCAATCAATACCTTCCAATTATCAACCAAACCAATACCTTTCCCAAGCCTCTATGTCCAAACCACCTCTTTAGAGGCATGCTAAACCACTGCGTGTGTTGAATTCACATTCAACCAAGGTGTAGACTCCTCGGTCTTTTCTATTGAATTTTTTTTCTTACAAGTAACCATTCCAACAAATGTCTCTTACCACAAGAGAACTCCAGCCTCACCTATTTCTCCAAGTATCCATGAGGACCTGTAACCAACCAATCCATTCCAAACTCCAAATGCAACACAACACTTTCATGAAGTAATCAAACAAATGATTAATGTACCCAATACTTAAGATAAACACACAAGATCAATGTCAAAGCTCCAACCTTGAACATAAGCATGACATCCATGATCTAACCATCTCCTCTTAGGAGATCACATGCATCATAACATAATTATACATCCTAGTCTCAAGAGAACCATGTAATATGCCAAAACTCTAATCTAGAATCAGGAGTTAAACCATGACATCATAACATCCACTCTAAAACAAGAACAAACCATATCCCCAATGATGCATCTGAGTCACTGCAAATGATGCATCCAAGTCGCTGCCAACAACTCCCACTGAACCGTGGTGTTGTGTACTAGTTTTTGCACACACGCCCTATTGAAAGCAGGGACCCTTTTTCGCTTCGGTTTTGGTTTCTTGGCCCTTTCTTTTGAGGTTTTGTCTTATCTTGGCATGTGCTTAAATGTTTATTTTTGATTGCCTAAGTGTTTCCCTTGGGTTATTCATTGGAAATCTTTAATTTTTGGCTAAGTTTGAGTTTTTACCCTGATTCGAGATTTTCCTCCCTGGTCGGATTTTCCCGAATCCTGCTTGGACTCCGACTGGACCATGTTGTTCGAGGATTTTCGATATTCGAGGATTTCTGCGTGGGCCGGATTTTCCCAAATTCTGCCCTATCGTCGGCTTCCCGAATTTTCTAATTGTCTTGTTGATTGCATTATTAGCTTCGTGTGTGCTTTGAAGGGTGTATCTAACTTGGTTTCTAGGTCATTTGGATCATTTCATGCTAGGGTTGTTCAGTATTGCGTCATTTTTCATCTCCTAGGTGAGTTTTGAGCTCATTTGTCTATCTGCATTTTGATGAATCTTGCCTAAGAATAATTAGTAAACCCTAGTAATGACTTAGCAGTTGAAACAACTGAATTCTAAACTTGCATGTGCGCTAATGGCGGATGAGTAGGGTTTGAACCTAGGGAATTGCCATGTCAGGTTATTCTATCCTAAAATTGACCTAGAATGTAAAAGAAAATCTATGAAAGGTCCATCCCTTACTTGTCCTAAGTTAAATTGTTGAAATTCATGATCAATTCGGTGTTTCGATAAAATCGTGACTATCCGCCCCTTCCGAATTTTCTTCACTGTGACCCTTCACAGTCGGGGAGATGTCATATTGATCACCCTGTATTTCGCTGAGAAGCCTTTCTCCGTTCATATTTGATCACCGTGACATTATCATTCACCAGGAGGTCATAGCAGGCTCCATTAGTTATACTGATATTCATTTATTTCGACAAAACATTACGCGGTCACCAAGAGCTTTGGCCGAATTCAAACTTATCGCTAGTCGGCAAGACACCGCAACTTCGCTGAGACCTTATATCGAAAAACTTTAGTTTGGCCGAAGTGTTTGCTTGGACCCCGAAAGTCAGTGAGACAATAGGATTCGCCATGACCTTACCTCGACTACTCTTTGGTCATATCGATATATTTTCTATATCGCTGGTCAGCGAGACATTACACCAAAACCACCAAGTCTTAGCGAAACCTGTTCCGATGACATCCTTTGGTGTGACCTTCCGGAAGTTGCCGAGACTTCTCAGCAGAAATCCTGACTCTTGCCGAAACCTTCGTTCCCGGAATCTACATTGGTTCGGAGTTCTGCCTTATCTACAGATTTTTGTCGAGCCCGGATTTCTCTGAAATCTAACATCTCTCTGATTTCCCAAAATTCCTCTTTGGCTCGTTCTTCCTGGGAATCTGTCTATGGCAGATTTTCTCGAAAGTTGATGAAATATAAAGGAATATGGAATAGCATGATGTGTTAGTGATTTTCAATGCATTTTATGATTTATTCATGCTATCTTATGATCTCCCATGTGGTTTATTGATGAAAAATGATCAGATTTAATGGTTAAATGGGGTTTCTTGGTTATTCCGGTGGAATCCGATCAATCTGGAGTTTCCTGAAATTCTTCTCTGGCTCATATTCTGCAGATGGTCTTGAAACCCAAAATTGGTTGTGGTCATCTCATATGAAATTTAATAACACCCTGGCTATATGAGATTCATTCTAATGATGTATTGATGAATTAACCTTCCCTTTACTGTGGTTTTTACTATTATTTCCATGTTGAGTGCAGGCTGAATCTAGCAGGGCAGCAGCTGGGTCCTCAATGTCTGATGCAGAAAGGATTAAAATGGACATTAAGAGCAGGATCCCTGAGAGAAAATTCATTGCAGATTAGGTAGAGGGTGTTGAAGAAGATTTATAAACAAAGAAGATAGATTGATGACACCCTAGGTGGTGTATATAATGGGTCCATGGCCTTTTCTGAGATCATGATTGGGCAAAGGAAGATTGCTCCCAAGT
This sequence comes from Sequoia sempervirens, assembly GCA_007258455.2. Lineage (NCBI taxonomy): Eukaryota > Viridiplantae > Streptophyta > Pinopsida > Cupressales > Cupressaceae > Sequoia > Sequoia sempervirens. Next base: position 210,479,882 of record VDFB02000015.1, on the reverse strand, counting down.
ATTTGAGTCTGGATTAGTTGAGAAATTGGTGGCAGGATGTTTATGCGCCACTTGAGGATGGTTCTGTTTCTGAGCACCAGCTGGATGATGCAGCCACCTACCTTGCAGTTATTGATAAGTACCTAATGTATAAGGTAGATTGGGATAGGTTGGTAAGGCAATCAAGGGAGGAGATTGTGTCAATTGAAATTGACTTAGGGTTTTACCTTTGCCACCTATAGCTGGCTTGGATGGGACACTTTTGAAGGTTCATGAAGGGCCAGATTGGATCAAAGAAGGTCAGGGCAGTTAATGCCCAACTACTTTGGGATTTGTGTTTCCCCATTTTCATGCCCTGCATTGGTCCGAGCTGCATTGGGAATCCCGGGCCGACCTGGGTGTTGTTTTCCCATTTAATGCATTCCTTCATTCCATTTTGACTTTCTCTTGGCTGGTCGGTGGTCTAGGGGGATTCTATATATTTGGCATTTTGCCTCATTTGTAGGGGTTAGAATTTGTAATTAGAATATTGAGATTGATATAGAGCAGAGATAGTTAGAAGTGAGTTAAGTAGTTAGAAGCAAGTTAGCAAGTAGGTATTCTCAAGCAAATATTGTAACAAAAAGCTTGAATTGTTGCTACAGTGGATAATTCAAATGCAAGTAATGACATTGTGATTTGGTGCCATACTTGTATTCTCTTGTCTTGCATGGTTCTTGTTATTCCATCTTTAAAATTGCTTTGAGGAAGTTAACATTTGGATTATATTTGATTCAATAATGTTTATGATTTGATACTTGAATGTTGCAGCAATCCTTTAGTCCATAATTTTTGCAACCAACTGATTGTTAGTTGCTTTGCAAAGTTAGCCTGGACTTCATATCCATTGTGCTTGGTTCGATTGTGAAGATTTTTTCATTTCAATCACAATAGGGTTGTTTGAATAAATGTTCATGATTTGAAAATCTTAACACCTCAGAAGATTGCACTATTTTCTGTGAGATTGCAGATTTATCTGGGTCAAGTAGAGATCGGTTTTGAGGGATTGGTCCATTTTGAGTATTGGTCATTTTCATTGTTAATCTTAGGAGTAGTATTAGATTTAGAAATCTCTTTGAAACCCTTATCTTTTTTCTATTTCTTTGATTATTGGGTTAGGTCTAAGATTAAAGTATCATTAGATTGTTAGATCTGATAAAATTGATTCAGTATTTTTCTTGTAGTAAGGTCCCATTGTGATTACCAACATTTTCACATTTTATCACTGAGTTGTTTATGCATTGTCAAGACCTAACATTAGAGACCTTGGGGTTATCTCTTGAGGCTTGCTAATAGAGATTTACCTTTCAAGTGAGATAGGATATTATATTCTGTCTGAGTTGTTGCTGTACAGAAAACACCATCAACAGGATTGGCACTAGAAGGAGGGCCTGAATAAGTAAGCTAGATCAGTTTTTGAATGCCATCTCTCCTAAGAGATTCAGAAGGAGAACAAGATACGCTCCAAGAGAGGAAGAATTTCAGGAATTATCAGACCCTGCTAGGTCAAGAAGGACCAACAAAAGGGGAGAATCATCATCATCCCATCCACCTCCCTCATCCCCATCATCCCCATCTTCATCAAGTTCATCTGAGTCTGAGGGCATTCCCAGTCCACAACCTCGGCCAGTCATAAATCAACCATTACCACCCCCAACTCCAGCAATGGCTTTCTTAGCAACCAACCCATCTCCATTGAGTTTCGCCAATTGCAATCCTATGCCTAAAAACCATGAACACTTTTGTTTAAAATTCCATGTCAATGATCCAAATAGGACTGCAGAGGAGCATATTAGGATTTTTAAGACTACCCTTAAGGATAGGGGAGTTAATCATGAGGATGTTGCATGCAAACTTTTCCCATATTCCCTTGGAGATGAGGAATTTTGTTGGTATAACCATCTTCCTGCTGGGTCTATCACTACTTGGCTTCAGCTGGAGACTGCATTTTTACAGAAATTTCATATCCCAATCAGTGCAAATGAGTTACTTTTGTAGTTTACTAGAATCAAGAGGGAGGTAAATGAACCAATAGTGGCTTTCAATAATAGATTCCATAAGGCTTATGCTAGGCTGCAAACCCCTTATGCTATAGACAATGCCTCTACCAGGGAGGTTTATTATGAAGCTTTGGATAGTTTAACATCTACTTTCATCAAATGGAAAGCAAACCCTCCTAGTAGCTTATTTGAAGCTTATGATGTGGCTATTAAGGTGAGTACAGATTTGAGACAACACTTGTCTGGACCCTTGGCTAACCAAATAAGTGTGATGAGTTCAGTCCCTCAATCACCCTTGGTTTCACACCCAGGTCATCCCCTGAGTTAGGCTGCATTCATGCCAAATTACCATCCAAATATGAACTAGCCTGCATTCTGTCATCAACAAGCTAATGTACCTGGTTACTTACAAAACTTTGAGATATTTAATCAACCCTTGAACCATGGGTCACATGATGTTTATATGCAGAATTCAGCTAGTATTATTCCTCCATCAAACAGTGCAGACAAGGAAAGGTTGGATGCGCTCACAGAGCTAGTTGAAAGGCTGAACACTGAAGTCACTTACCTAAGGCACCAGAATAGTCAATCCCATGTAGCCCAAAGGGGGATTCAATCCAATTATGATCAAGGAAACATGGATATGATGCATGCTCAAGGGAAGAACTTTGACAAAGAACAATATCTTGATAGAGGTCATGGAAGGTAGCCACCACTTTAGAATAATGGAGAAGCCTTAACTTCTCTGGCTCAGCCAAACAATCAAGAGAAACCTAGTGAAGTTTATCTAGCAAAAACAGCTCTTTCAGGATGGTGTAGGCTTCATAATACTAATCAACATTCTGAATCAGACTGTCAAGAATTCCAGGCTACTGTGTCCATTTTCTAGCCGAAGGTTCAACTTGCCAACAGTGGTTCGAGTGGAAGGGAGATAGTGCCATCTAATCCTTATGACATATCAGTCATGGTGGTGAATCATGTCCCATTTCCAAGAAGTGAAGAGAATGAACCAGAAGAAGAACAAGATAAAGGTGTTGAAACAGGGTATGTATACAGTGAAGAATCTATAGTTCAATCCTTTGGAGGTAATGAGGAGAATGATAATGGCCCACCAGATGAAGAAGAATATACAACTAAAGAAGTTCAAGCATTCCATCATGTGTCTACTCAGTATTTCATAAATGGAGGACAGTCTGATGCTAATAAAGGAGGAAGCATTGAAAGTAGCAGGGATGAATTGATAGTTAGCTCTAAGGGAAACTATTCTACCATGACTATAGAGCAAATAGGGGAGTATGTGGTCAGAGAACTCAAGAAATTCAAAGTAAGTCTCTCTGCTCATGAGTTGTTAAAGGATCCTACCATTAAGGGTGTAGTACTAGGGTCTCTTGAAAAGGATATTCTTACTGAACAAAAGGGTGCTTCAGGCCATATTGATGCGAATAATTTTAAGGAGGTATTCCAATCTGAAACAAGATTGGGAAATTATGTACTGACAGTTGACCCTCAAGGATGGGAGATTGATGAAATCGTCATGTTATATGATATTCCTATCCATAAATCTGACAGTGTTAATGCTGAGGCAATCCTGGAGGAGGTTGGGCTTTTGATTGAGGAGCCTCAACAGATTGCTAATGAATGTTCCTTGGAGCAAATTGTGGGATTTGATATTGTGGGTAAAGAAGCTACTTTTCCTGAGGGTTACAGTTGCAATCTAGAACCAAAACAAATGCCAATAGGAGAGGAATTCAGGGAGTCCCTTCGCTCATCACATTCTGTTGATGAATTCAATAAATAAAATTCACATATTTCGTGTATTAATGACAAGATGGCTATGGATGTGCAAGGAAACCCAAATGGTGTTGAGAATAACAATGTTGCAACCATCACTAATGAGCTTGATTATCCTACTTTGGGTAAAGATGTACTTGAAGATTAGTCTGTGAGGCCTCCTAACAAACATCATGATGGGGAAGTTACTATGCATGATGAGGCTTTTACATTTTCAACATTGTCCCCTCATGAAGGAGGGATATTGCATCATCAGTTGAGACCTCCTGATGACATAGATATCAACCTTTTACAAGTGCAGGATGTTGGATACCACATTTAGTCTACAACAATACAAAATCAGGTTGTTTCTCTCCTTGCTATGAATTCTAAATCTTATCAATTTGATTATGGGAATTTAGGAAAGGTAGCTTGCATATGGATTAATCATGGTCCTAATGAGTCACCTTAGTTATTGATTATTCCTGATTGTGAGGTTGAGTTTGAATGCTATATTTTTGAGGTTTGTCTTGCTGAATATAATGATAAATTTGCATTCTTGAGGACTACTACCATCACCTTGTTGCTTATTCATGCCCAAAAGAATCAAGTAGGGGTGGGTCTCAGTTCACCTTGTCTGATGATGAGTGGTTATGAGTCTTTTGTACATAGTTAGGATAGATTGCTTTAGAATTAGTTTAGTTTGGTTTGTGTGGGTTTGCTTTTGTTTTGTTTTGTTTTTGCTTTGCTCTTGCTTTGGGGGGTTTCTTTGTTTTTTCCTGGATGTGTTGCACCTGCATGGAAAATATATCATTATCTGGAATTGTTCTAAGTATTTCGTTGGTGGACTTTGATCTTGCATCTTGAAAGGATGGTTGAAGTCTTCGCTATTGCCAATAGTCTTAATGTCATATTTATAGAAGATTGATCATAGGCTTTGATTTGAATTTGAAATACTCTGAAATCTTATATCTCTCATAGATCTTAAGAATCCTGGTGTTACTATAGGAATCCTTATGAAGTTTTGTCAAGTGAAAAATCTTATTTTTGCTTCAGCGCCACTGCGGTTCTCACCCCTGAGTGTGAGCTTCATTATTCATAGGTTGAAAAGAAAGTGACATATAAAGAATATCAAAGGAAAGAAAAGTGAAATATTGAATATCAAAAGAATAAATTCAACTTATCAGGGATACCTGAATATCTCTACCGAGGCTATGGACGCCTGGCTGGCAGTAGAGCTATGTTCAGGAGAGTCACAACGATAACCTCGTCGGGGCTATGGATGCCTGACTGGCAGCAAGGCCCTATCCAGGTTTCTTTTGAAGTTAGAATCCTTACATAGCCTAACTTGAATGAACTTGGTTTTTGTAGTAGCTTAAGTAGGGAAATGAACTCATGTGCACACACTTGGATTTTTAGTTTATGAAAGGTTTGGTCTATCCTTTGGTTCTGATTCTTTAAATATTTGCATTCTGACTTGTTTGTTTGATGGTGAGATTGAAACTAGAGATTTTGGGTTCTTGATTCATGTTCATCATCAAATGCTCTGGAGCATTTTCCTAGCATAAGTCGCCATTTGTTGTGTAGTTTTCGTACAAACGCCCCGCTGAAAGCAGGGACCCTCTTTCGCTTCGGTTTTGGTTTCTTGGCCCTTTCTTTTGAGGTTTTGTCTTATCTTGGCATGTGCTTAAATGTTTATTTTTGATTGCCTAAGTGTTTCCCCTGGGTTATTCATTGGAAATCTTTAATTTTTGGCTAAGTTTGGGTTTTTACCCTGATTCATGATTTTCCTCCCTGGTCAGATTTTCTCGGATCCCGCTTGGACTCCGGTTGGACCCTGTTGTTTGGGGATTTTTGATATTTGTGGATTTTCGCGTGGGCCAGATTTTCCTGGATTCTGCCCCGTCGTCGGCTTCCCAAATTTTCTGACTGTCCTATTGATTGCGTTATTGGCTTCGTGCTTGCTTTGAAGGGTGTATCTAACTTGGTTTCTGGGTCTTTTGGATCATTTCATGCTAGGGTTGTTTAGTATTGCGTCATTTGTCATCTCCTAGGTGATTTTTGAGCTCATTTGTCTATCTGCATTTTGATGAATCTTGCCTGAGAATAATTAGTAAACCCTAGTAATAACTTAGTAGTTGAAACAACTGAATTCTGAACTTGCTTGTGCGCTAATGGCAGATGAGTAGGGTTTGAACCTAGGGCATTGCCATGTTAGGTTATTCCATCCTAAAATTGACCTAGAATGTAAAATAAAATCTATGAAAGGTCCATCCCTGACTTGTCCTGAGTTAAATTGTTGAAATTCATGATCGATTTGGTGTTTGGATAAAATCATGACTATCCGTCCCTTCTGAATTTTATTCACCATGACCCTTCACAGTCGAGGAGATGTCATATCGATCACCCTGTATTTCGCCGAGAAGCCTTTCTAAGTTCATATTTGATCGCTGTGACATTATCATTTCTCGCCGATAAAGTCTTCTATGTCTGTCGGCAAGACAAGCCCTAGTCGCCAAGAGGTCATAGTGGGCTCCATTAGTTGTATTGATATTCATTTATTTCGGAAAAACATTACATGGTCGCCAAGACCTCTGGCTGAATTCAAACTTATCGCTAGTCGACGAGACACCGCAACTTCGCTGAAACCTCATATCGAAAAACTTTAGTTTGGCCGAAGTGTTTGCTTGGACCCCGAAAGTCGGTGAGACAAAAGGATTCACAGGACCTTACCCCGACTACTCTTTGGTCATATCGATATATTTGCTATATCGTCGGTCGGCGAGACGTTACACCAAAACCACCAAGTCTTAGTGAAACCTCTTCCGATGACATCCTTTGGCGTGACCTTCCAGAAGTCGCCAAGACTTCTCAGCAGAAATCCTGACTCTTGCCGAAACCTTCATTCCGGGAATCTGCATTGGTTCGGAGTTCTGCCTTATCCACAGATTTTCGTCGAGCCCGAATTTCTCTAAAATCTGGCATCTCTTTGATTTCCCAAAATTCCTCTTTGGCTTGTTCTTCGTGGGAATCCGTCTTTGGCGGATTTTCCTGAAAGTTGATGAAATGTAAAGGAATATGGAATAGCATGATGTGTTAGTGATTTTCAATGCATTTTATGATTTATTCATGCTATCTTATGATCTCCCATGTGGTTTATTGATGAAAAATGATCAGATTTAATGGTTAAATGGGGTTTCTTGGTTATTCCGGTGGAATCCGATCGGTCTGGAGTTTCTCGAAATTCTTCTCTGGCTCAGATTCCGCAGATGGTCTTGAAACCCGAAATTGGTTGTGGTCATCTCATATGAAATTTAATAACGCCCTGGCTATATGAGATTCATTCTAACGATGTATTGATGAATTAACCTTCCCTTTCTTCTGGTTTTTACTATGATTTCCATGTTGAGTGCAGGTTGAATCTAGCAGGGCAGCAGCTGGGTCCTCAATGTCTAATGCAGAAAGGATTAAAATGGACATTAAGAGCAGGATCCCTGAGAGAAAATTCACTATAGATTAGGTAGAGGGTGTTGAAGAAGATTTATAAACAAAGAAGGCAGATTGATGACACCCTAGGTGGTGTATATAATGGCTCCATGGCCTTTTCTGAGATCATGATTGGGCGAAGGAAGATTGCTCCCAAGTATTTGAGTCTGGATTAGTTGAGAAATTGGTGGTAGGATGTTTACGCGCCACTTGATGATGGTTCTATTTTTGAGCACTAGTTGGATGATGCAGCCACCTACCTTGCAGTTATTGATAAGTACCTAACGTATAAGGTAGATTGGGATAGGTCGGTAAGGCAATCAAGGGAGGAGATTGCATCAATTGAAATTGACTTAGGGTTTTACCTTTGCCACCTGTAGCTGGCTTGGATGGGATGCTTTTGAAGGTTCATGAAGGGTCGGATTGGATCAGAGAAGGCCAAGGCAGTTAATGCCCAACTACTTCGGGATTTGTGTTTCCCCATTTTTGCACCCTGCATTGGTCTGAGCTGCATTGGGAATCCCGGGCCGACCTGGGTGTTGTTCATGCATTTAATGCATTCCTTCATTCCATTTTGACTTTCTCTTGGCTAGTCGGTGGCACCTAGTTAATGTTGTAGGCTCTTGCTTGGTCGACGGGTTTTCTGGGGGGATTCTATATATTTGGCATTTCACCTTATTTGTAGGGGTTAGAATTTGTAATTAGAATATTGAGATCGATATAGAGCAGAGATAGTTAGAAGTGAGTTAAGTAGTTAGAAGCAAGTTAGCAAGTAGGTATTCTCAAGAAAATATTGTAATACAAAGCTTGAATTATTGCTACAGTGGATAATTCGAATGCAATAATGACATTGTGATTTGGTGCCATACTTGTATTCTCTTGTCTTCCATGGTTCTTGTTATTCCATCTTTAAAATTGCTTTGAGGAAGTTAAAATTTGGATTAGATTTGATTCAATAATGTTTATGATTTGATACTTGAATGTTGCAGCAATCCCTTAGTCCATAATTTTCGCAACCAACTGATTGTTAGTTGCTTTGCAAAGTTAGCCTGGACTTCATATCCATTGTGCTTGGTTCGATTGTGAAGATTTGTTCATTTCAATTGCAATAGGGTTGTTTGAATAAATGTTCATGATTTGAAAATCTTAACACCTCAGAAGATTGCACTGTTTTCTATGAGATTGCAGATTTATTTGGGTCAAGTAGAGATCAGTTTTGAGGGATTGGTCCATTTTGAGTATTGGTCATTTTCATTGTTAATCTTAGGAGTAGTATTAGATTTAGAAATCTCTTTGAAACCCTTGTTTTTTTTCTATTTCTTTGATTATTGGGTTAGGTCTAAGATTAAAGTATCATCAGATTGTTAGATCTGATAAAATTGATTCAGTATTTTTCTTGTAGTAAGGTCCCATTGTGATTACCAGCATTTTCACATTTTATCACTGAGTTGTTTATGCATTGTCAAGACCTGACATTAGAGACCTTGCGGTTATCTCTTGAGGTTTGCTGATAGAGATTTACCTTTCAAGTGAGATAGGATATTATATTCTGTCTGAGTTGTTGTGTCGAAAACACCATCAACACGTGGTATCGAGTCACACATGGCATTGTGACTACCATCCTCTCTATGAAGATTACTCTAAAGCATGAAGCAAAGAGTTATCACAAACAATATTAGCTGAAATAACCAATGCATCATTACTATTATATGAGGACTCCTCTGTAGAAGAATCAGAGCTCTCTTTTTTTTCTTACAATCCTTCTTCACATTTCCTGGTTTCCCACCGTTCCAACACTTTACCTTACTCCATCCTTCTGACTTACCCTTCCCTTCCTTGTTTCCCTTAGGATCCTTTTTCTTAGGCCTACCTTTTACAAACAAGGCATCTTGGATTTCCTCCTTAGACTTCCTCCTCATCTCCTCTAATAGGAGAGTAGGAATAATGTTGTCCATCTTTGGATCTGCACCATTACCACTAATTGCAGCAATTAGATTTTCCCAAGAATCTGGTAAAGAACAAAGTAATAAAATGCACTTATCCTCATCCTCTAGCTTTACATCTACAGATGCTAACTGACTAAGAATTAAATTGAAAGAATTTAAATGTTGTGCAACATATTCACCATCTTTCATTTTTAATGAATACAACTGCCTTTTTAGATACAACTTATTGGTAAGACTCTTAGTTTGATAAATATCCCCTATTCTTTTCCATAATTTATATGCATTGGTTTTCATTGAAACATTCAAAAGAACAACATCAACAAGACATAACCTTATTGTTCCTCTTGCCTTCTCATCTAACTTAGCCCAATCTTCATCTGAAATAGTTCTAGGTGTCTTTGTCTCATTATTAACTGCTAATCACTGATCTCTTTCTTCAAGAAGATCTTCCATTTTTAATTTCCACATTTCATAGTTAGAACCATTGAACTTTTCAATATCTAACCTTGAATTCATTGTAACAAAACTTAATTCCAAAATCAACAAATAAAAATAATAATAAAAGCTCCCACTAAGCCAAAAAACCTCCAATCTTTTACTAGAGAAAGGCATCCCAATACTCTACCCAACCTCAACTCTAATACCAAATGTTGAAAAATGAGGTGTTTTCTTACCTTAATACTCTGTTAAAACTTTAATATTGCTGATCTAAGTAAACTCTTTATTTGTTACATATATTCTTTATGGGTGATTATCTTGATTAATTCATTTTACTGTTGTAGAATGAAGAGAGAAGTTGATAGAAGAACTAGACAGGATATTAGAAAGATTACACAAGATGTACCGTGGAGAAACCCTTTCAAGAAAAAACTCCACCAAGAATTATTCTATTATTCAATCTATGATTTACAATAGCTCCAATTCTTGCTTGAGAATGCTTCTTCTATCTTTACCAATCTTCTTCACACCTGCAGATAACAATTATCAAAACTCTCTTCAACTTGAATGAGATATAGAGACAATATGCAACCTTGTAATCTCCAAATGGTGATAATTACAATGCACAAGCTCAAGCCTTAGAAAAGGTATGCCATATTGCTTCAAGTTGAGTTCTACCATGAAGACCAAAGCTTAGAACATGTGCTTTACCCATTTGGGCATCCCAAACTAAAGCTACAACTCATCCTTCACTTCGGTGATAATTACAAAGCTCTTCCTCAAAGATGGCACCCAAAAGAGGGTCCCACTTAACAGAGCCTTTAGAAATATCTTATCATGCATTGGAGTTAATTCCAAGAAAGCATCTTGGGCGCCAAGTTGGCTCCAAGTGATTTCTTGTTAACTAAAACATTTACTCAACACCATTCCCAAAGAATGGTCATCCCCTGTTAACTAGAGGTAGTCCCTGTTATTTGTCATACAACTCAATGTTATTAGCCATGCATTCCAAGTTAACTGAAGTTAACATACAACTGAAACTAATTGAAGACAATTGAACCATAACTGAACTGAACTAAACTGAACTAAACTAAAGAACTGAATGGAACTGAACGAACTGAACTCAAGGTGAGTGTCACCTTACCATGTGTGCCCACATGCTCCTATTATTTAGGAATAACTACAAATGTCAATTTCATGATTTATTTCATCCAAATAATTAATCTCATCCTAATCTTAGTGTTGTTGAACACATTCCAAGAATCTAGGAGATACATGAAATAATTAATGTTTAGGTTTGCAATTAAATGGCATTCTATTTCCAACAATTATCCCTGACAACAATCACATCACTTCGTGGTTCCATCCAAACTGATGTCTTGCTAATGGATTTAAACAAGGGTGTTGATGCATCAACATGGTTTTTGGATTAGAGTGGGGTTGTGAATATTATGTTTCAGGCGAGTGAAAAAATGAACTTTCCTACAGTTAGATATATTTTGAACACCTGCTTTGAATCCACCCATTCCTCTTTCCTTAGTAGTATTTTACAAGAACTAGTCTCCCATGAGCTTGAGGCTAGTCCTTCCCTTGAATTATTAGTATTTTAAAATCCATTTCTCATGAATTCCAATTTCCTACTTGACATTTATTTGATATTTTCAAATAGTCACTTGATCATTATCAAAGAAAACCCTTAGAATTTTAAGTATTAAATTTTATATAAACAATTGACAATTTTGTTTTAGATTTCTCTCTCTTGGCTACATATGTTTCCTACTTGTATTACCTTCAATTTGTGTCTTTACTCCAATCTCATGCTCTTTTAACTAAGGCCTCAATTTTCATACTTTATTTGTAAATAGTACTATTGAGATTATTCCCCTAGTTATATGAAAATTTAAGCTTTGGTTTGAATAATTTCATTTAATATATTTTATGTGCCAAATTGGATAGGAAGTGATAAACCAAGATTTCTTATGAAACCAAACTATAATTTTCTTTCGACCAATCCTATCCCATTTGCCAACTCAAATATTTCATTTTTTAAAGCTTGTTATGCTTATTAAAAACACAATTTATGTATGTCTAGTAGATTGCTGATTTGGATGAGTTACTTGTGCATATAATCTTTTGCAATGGAATACTTACTTTGCAATTATGATGCTTTTAGAAAAGAAGACATACATTTGTGGCAATAGTCAACCTTGTCTCTATTGGAAGTTTGGAGATGTCGGAAGCTTGAGTTGTTTGTGAGTTTCTTGGGTGTTGTCATTGATCTCAACCCCTTATAAAAAGAGATTGTTGGAATACTACTGGTATTGATGACGTGCTTGGAATTTTTGGTATTGATGTAAACTATTGGAAACTTACAACCATTTAAAGACAATTTCCACATAACCCAAAAGAGAAATCTATGCAACTAAGTATTCAAAATCCAGATACAAGAGAATAAACAACATACCCATGAAAATATGACACAAGATATATCTTGGGAAAACCCTCAAGAGGGAAAAAAAACCAGCCTCCAAAAGCATCCATCTTTCATGTATTATTTAGCAATAAAGATTACAATACATCTTCAGAGTCTCCATGAACACCATTGAAGCAACACACCCTCTCCAAGCAATCCATGTAAACAAGCATGTAACCACACATCCTGTGCCATGCTTCAAACCCTCACAAATACTAACCAGAGCTAACATGCAAAATTTGACCAACTCACAATAACTACCTTTGTGGTTGCTTTTATAGAAGCAAGCTCCCACAAAACCACTAAGTGGTATTACACAAAACCATGCAACTATCAAATGGTGAATTCACATCACTGCCAATAACTCCCATTGAATTGTGATACTGAGTCACACATGGCATCATGAAAACCATCCTCTCCATGAAGATCATCCAAGTCTACACACACAACTGAAATGTTAGTAACATAACAAGTAGAACCAAAAAATCCAAGCCAAGAAGATACCTACAACTGCCAAACCATCATAAACATATCCAACACCGCCAATCCATCACTGTCAATAGCTCCCACTGAAAAGTGTAATCAAGCTATCCATGACATCATGATAAACCACATGCTACATGTCCCAAAAAACAATTGTCCAGGTACTATAAGAAACATCCATCCTCTCATCTCTAAACACACATACCAATGTACAAATGACCAAGAACAAGGCCAGCTGTCAAAGTCTGCAACAACAAGGAATCAAACTTGGTGAATAAAGATAATCCACAACTAATTCATCCAACTGCAAGTAAACAAGTAGCTAATCCACAATCTACATGACTTGTAGATCCAATCATTGAAACATGAAAACTCATCATCACATCAATAAACTACAAATTCAGATATCTAAGAGAATAACCATATAGACTAAATGAATCAAACACCAAATCAACCTTTGATTTGATTTTCCAAACACATCCATATTCAAGTACCATAGTTAAGGAACCAAACACACCACCAAATGTACCAACAACTCAACCCAATCGTGTCCACATATCTGCATAATCATAGTCAATTGCATAGGTCTAATATCGTGACTGTACTTGGTAATACCATCTCACATCCTCAACATGACAACCAAACGAACAAACCAAGTGACTAAACCAAGCCACCAAAAATGAACATGCATCAACACTGAAATATCAATGGGCAAAGACAACCCATGTCCAAGTCATAATTGGGACATGTAAGTATATACCGCCTACAATACTACACAACTTGTAGATACAACAATGCACCATACAAATCCAAACATATACTAATAACCATGTCAAATGAGAATAATCCGATATGTACAAGTGAGCATACAATGAATCCAACATTAAATCTCCAAGATCCGATCATCCATAAACTCATAGTATCACCATAGTCAAAGTAACCCATAAACAACTTAGATAAATAAAATAAAATAAAAACCATGCCAAAAAATATCCAAACCTAATCCATTATGTAGTGCTATAAACAAGCTTTATGTTTACTATTCGAAGTCCAAAATCCAACTCTGTATGCACCCGATATCACCTCTCAAAGCTCAAAACGAACACCTGACTTGCAGCTAGAAAAACACTATCAAAATTGTAAAATATCAAAAAATCATGGTCACCACAGCATAGATCATTGATTCAGCTTTCCAATGAATCCAAGAAGTCAAAAATCTAACATACTGGGCAAAAGTTATGCCCCTCAGAAGTAAAAGCACAATTTGAGTATGAGGCAAAAAAAATTTAGCCACCCCTGGTTGCTAGGTGACAACCCCACTCAGGTGGCACCGCTCATTGGTTGGTGGACCCGAAATAAAATTTAATTTTGATTAAATTTCATTTGGCATTTAAAAAATGCACGGGCCCTTTTAATATGCATGGGCAGAATTTTTTACAAAGCAATGAAAATTTTATAAATAAAACTTGATTGATTTTTTAAAAGGGGACGGCGGTTGGTGGGCCCACTGGTAGGTCATTGGTGGTACCCTTCCAGCTGGTACCACGCTGACGCCATAGCCGCTAGACAATACTTGCTGATAGGTACCGTCAGCCCTGTCAGGGGTACGTCAGTGGCCATTGGGGGGGTCCGCCCCTCCCAAAAAAAAATTAATTTTTTTTTATTGAAAACTTTTTGCAATACCAATTTTAATTAGTTTTTTTTAATTTAAATATATTTTTGCAGGTCAAAATTTTGGAAGGACGGGATATTTTAATTGAGATTTTTATTTTTCAAAACAAAATATTCACGACTGTATGACTGCAAGAAAGGGGGTTTTCACAAAAAAAAAATTGCAATTTTTCTAGCAACTAAAATAAGGAAAATTATATATCAAAATTTGTCTCTTGGCCAACCTAGCTCTAACCATGAGGTATGTTTTGGGTCAGGAGATCATCTGTAAATTTTCCCCCACAAAACCCCCACTTGAATGCAAAACCAAGAAACCCATTTCACCCAAAATTTCTCACACCCCAAATCTATGAACAACCCATCAAAATAGCAAATCCAAAACCCTCAGATATGTAATAAACAATCTGCAAAGCCTTCATATCTTGCATGTCTTTGGTTCTCTCATGCAATGCAAAGATTCAAACTTAAACAAGATTTTTTTCTGATTTTTCCCTACCAAGGGTTATATAGCCACAACCTCGGCTTTGATACAACTTGTTGGAAACTTACAACCATTTAAAGACAATTTCCACATAGCCCAAAAGAGAAATCAATGCAACTAAGAATTCAGAATCCACATGCAAGAGAATAGACAACATACCCATGAAAATATGACACAAGATATATCCTGGGAAAACCCTCAAGAGGGAAAAAAAAATCTAGCCTCCAAAAGCATCCATCTCTAATGTATTATTCAGCAATAAAGATTACAATACATCTTCAAAGTCTCCATAAACACCATTGAAGCAACATGCCCTCTCCAAGAAATCCATGTGAACAAGCATGCAACCACACATCCTGTGCCATGCTTCAAACCCTGACAAATGCTAACCAGCGCTAACATGCAAAATTTAACCATCTCACAATAACTACCTTTGTGGTTGCTTTTATAGAAGCAAGTTCCCATAAAACTACTAAGTGGTATTACACAAAACCATGTGACTAAAACCATGAGATTACAAAACCATGTCCCCTTATTTAATATTGGGTACTTTATTTAATTATTTTCCCCAATATTAAATAATTACATTTTAGCAACTTAACTTATGTCCCAATGTTACATGCAACATAAAGTGGCCCCAATAATAATTGCATTAAATATATTATGTAAGGTGTACAACACACCTTTTTCCTAACATAAACAATTTTTTTTGGTGTTTTCATTGATGTCTTACTTCAACATAGTTGCAGAGGTTGTTGGTATGACTTGTGGTTGGGAAGATTGTTGTAGTTGGAAAGTGTTGCATGTTGCAGATGTTGTAGATGTGTTGCAGAGGTGTTAGTAATACTGTGATGAAGTTGGTTCACTTGGTTTCCAAGTGCTTTTGAGAAAATTTGAATAAAAGAAAGTTCAGTGTGATAGAGTAGTGTTCAGTGTTCTGCTCCACATTTCTTCATGGAACTTGAAGATATTCCCATGTGATTTGGACTTGACGATCAAATGTTCAAAGATATTAGATCCAGAGTTTTAGGTTTTGGATCGTTCTATAGTGAAAGATGTGTTTGATAGTATGTCTGTATGGTGTAGCAAGATGGCTGGGAGAAATGAGATTGCTCCACATTTCTCCACAATGAAGGTTCTAGTGTACCAGATTTAAGAACATGCTTATATTGACTATATTTACCTTCCCTTGAAGTTTCAGGTTTTGTGGTGCTTCGCAAAGGTGTGTGGTGTTTTGGATGTTTGTGCTAGTGTATCTAGTTGCACAATTGGAAGGTGTTCTTTAGTTTCAGGTAGTTGCAGTAGTTGTGCAAAATATTCTGATGATGTTGGAATATTCTAAGATGTATGGATATTTTGAAATGTTTTTGTGTGGTCTACAAGATGTTTTCAGACCTTGAGAGGTGTGGTTGGAGTCACTTGTTAGTGTTAGTGCAGGTTTGGCCAACTTGGCATGCTAGCGCTAATTGCAAAGGAAAGTTGTTGTTTGAGGAAGTGTTGAGAAGTGTTTTTGTATAGATTTGGGTCCCAATTAAGTAGTGGCATGGTTTGGATTCACTTATTTATATTTTGGAAGTGTTTAGTGCCAACCTATTTGATGTTGCATGGTTGAGGTGTATATGCTACTTTAAGGCCAACCTAATTGAGATTGCTTTAGGTAGCAGAGGGTATAAATGCAAGGAGAATTGTTGTGTGGATTAAGAGTAAAGTGTGTGATATGAAAGATGTGAATGCGATCAAGTGTGATGATTTGAGTGCAAGCCTTAATGCCTATGACTTCCTAATGCAGTGAGCAGAAGGTGTCTACATTTCAGTCTGTTTAATGAATTTTTTGTGCTTTAGTGGAACTATACCTTCATAATATGAAAGATGCTTTATTAGTAGTTCAAATTGGTAGTGAGCCACCTTTTCTTCTATTATTCTTTCTTATGGAGAATGAGTCCTTTGGCAGTGAGCCACCGACAATGAGCCTTTCTTTATCTTTCTAAGCAGTGAGCCTTATTGTATTTAGTGTTGCAATTCATATATTAGTGAGCTGATCCTCACAATGGTTTTTCCATTCTTGGGTTTTCCGCGTAAATCTGGTGTTTGTATGCTTTTTATGTGTTTGCATTATTGCTTTACATGTTTACATTCTATTAATGCATGTTAAGGGTTTAATGGTGGATAAGGGTTTAAGGGCTAATGCAGAACTGAATGTTAACGAGGGTTTTTGATGTTTTAAAGTATACAAATGAGTGGCCCTCCTCTCAGTTGTCTTGTTCATATAAAAATTGGTATCATAGTTGTGGTTACTAGGAAGAAGCTTAACTACTTGAGGTAGATCCAGATGGTGCACATGAAAGGTGTGAAGCTCCCTTGTTCGATGGAACAAATTTTACCTACTGGAAAGCTAGGATGGAGTCATTTTTGGTTTCTCTTGGATTTGGTGTTTGGAAATCTATTGAAAAAGGTTATACTATGCCTGCAAATGGTTTGACAAGTGATGATGAGATCAAGGATTATGAAATCAATGTCAAAGAAACGAATATAATCTTGGGTAGTCTTTTTGATTCTAAACTAGGAAAGGTGATAAGTTTGAAGTCTGCTAAAGATATTTGGACAAAGTTGGAAGGTATCTATGAAGGAAATGACAATGTCAAACAAGCAAAGATGTAGAACTACAAAGCATTATTTTAAACCCTAATAATGTTTGTAGATGAAGATATTACTTCCTACATGCTCAAAGTTGATGAAGTTGTCAATGCCATCAATGGTCTTGGTGGAAAGTTGGATGAAAGCGAAGTTGTGAAAAAAGTATTAATAAATCTACCTAAAGCTTATAGTTCTAGAGTTTTTGCTATTGAGGAAGCTCAAAATTTGGATAATTATTCTAGAGATTAGATGTTTGGTGCTTTAACTTCTTTTGAAATGAGAGATTTTGGTCAAGATGCTACAAACAAAGAAACTGCTTTTAAAGTCTACAAAGTGGAAAAGGATGATGGATCAGATCCAAATGATCTTGATGAGGTATTGTATGCAAACTTTGTGAGGAGATTGAAAAATGGTACGGTAAAATACAAAGATAAGCTACCTTTCAAATTTTTCAATTGTTGAAAGACAGGTCATTATTGATATGGAAACAAGCATAGATAAGCAACAAATACAAAGACTAACTGTAATATTCACATGCTTTACAAGGGAACTAGATGGAATGAGGTGGGAGAGGTGAGCAAGGTGGGAATTGAATGTGGGTGACAAAGCTTTAGAGGAAGATGAACTGGATGGTGATGATGGTGGTTTGCAGGAGCCTCTTCTCTGTGGGGACTATATCTACTGCTCCTTGTTTGGCTTTCTTTTGGGGCATTGGATGGAGTGGCTGTGTTTGAGTGGGAGGAGGAGCCAGGCTCCTATTTTGAAATCTTCTGGCCAGAATGTCAATGAGGATCCTTTTGGGTCATTTTTTCTTGTGCTAAGGCACTATGGATGGCTCGTTGTGGAGTTTGAAGAGGTTGGGTCTGGTTTTTGACGCCCTTCATTACTATCAACCTTGGTGCTTCAATTGTTTTATTAATTCCTTCTTGGTCGTGTGTGGCTTTGGTGTGGATGTCTAAGTCTTGTTGTGGTGACAATGTCGGGTTAGTGGTGGTTGGCTTCTCTTTGGCCAGTCTTCTTTTCCTTGTGGGGTTTCTTGCTATGGGAGTTGGCTCTGTTTTTAGTGTTTATGGTCAGCTTCTTTCTAGATGGTTGTGGTACGCCTTGCTCTTCTCGTCCCTTTCCATTCTAGGACTCTCTTCTTTGGTTTGGTTGCTGGTCTTTTAGGGTACTTTTGATGCGCAGGTTTGTGTTCTTTTGCTCTACTTGAGAGCACCTTTGTTCCCTCTCTAGTTGTTGAGGATTTATTGTTTGATGAGGGTGTCCTTTGGTGTTTGGCACTTTTTGCTTAGCCATTGTTGTGTTTTGGTTTCTCCTCTCTTTCTTGTGCATTTCGGGAGTTGTGAGTAGTCCTACTGTTAGAAGAGTTGTTTCTTTTGGGGCAGAGCTTTTTGTGCGGTTGGGCTTTCCTAGTGTTGCTCGGGCCTACTTGTTTTTTCTATCAGATTGGGGGCTTCCTTTCTTGTTGGTTTTTTGGTCCTTTGCTGGGTTGATGGTTGTCTTTTTCCCCTATTTTTTGTGGGTTCTTTTGGATAGGATGAATTCCATTATTATCTCATTTCCCCAGTTGTTGTCTTTGGTTAGGGTTGCTTCTATCTTTCCTGCTTCAAAAGGGTTCTTTGCTCACATTCTTTTAGAGGTGGTGGTGGAGTTGGTTGATTCGGGTTTGAGGTCATTGCTTAAGTTTTACCTAGTTGTGGTGCATGCTCTGGAATCTCTTGGCCTTTTTCCCTTTATTGGGTGGTTCTCAAGTTTTATTCCTACACCCCAAATGGTTTTGCTCTTGGTGTAGGGCTTTCTGAAGGATGCTATGGTCGCTTGCTTGGGTATTGTGCTAGATTTCCCCTTAGTTCCTATGGAGGTGTACCTCCCTTATTTTTTGTTTCTATTGAGGTGGGAAGATCTCTTATGAAGGTGGAGGTTTAGGGTGCTAGTGATTTTTGGATACGGTGGTTTAGCTTATCATATCATCCTCTCCAATAGAGGGTAGCTCACTCCTCTAGAGGTGGAGATGGAGTTGGTTTCCTATTACAAGGTGAGTTTGTGCTACAAGAAATCTAATTTCTTGCAGATTTCAATGGTGGATCACAAATCCCCTATCAAGGTGGGGTGTTTGATCTTATTGGTGGTTTATACTACTGTGTTCTTTGTTCTTTTGGGCTCAAATTTGAATGATCTGAGAGGTTGGTTTGCTGATGCCTAGATGTTTCAGGCAATGTTTAAGTTTGTCAAAAGGGTTTTTGGTCTCGAATAAAACTAGGTTGTAATTGGATTTCAGACCCATGCTTGTTTGCATTATGTAGCCTGTGTTGTCATGTTAATCTTTTAGAGGTTGTTGTTGGGATACTATTGGTATGTGATTTATCTTATTAAGTAGCTTTCTTTTGTTTGATAGGCTGACGACTCCCTTGAAAACCATTATGTACTAGGTTATGGGCCCCATCAAAACCCATTTTTTACCCCTAATCAAAAACAAATACAAAGACTAGATTCACAAAAGTACATTAATCTTTGCAAAATAATAATATTGCAAACTTGTATTCCAATATCTCCCTACGTGAGGAGAAAATACAATTATATAGTCATATAATATGCCATATTTGTATTATTTGGTATATCTTCCAAAATCACAATAGGAGATGGAAACCAAATAATAATAACAATATATTAATTTATGCTAACCTCCTAACAACTAGGAAACTAACATCAGCTTTTTACTTTTGACTTTTTATTGTTTGAAATTTACATAGGATAAAAACTAATAAAAATAATACTATGCTAATAACTTATATATATCCTATGTATACCCTATGAATCCTTAACATTCCTCCCAAAAAAAATAGCATTGGACTCCAATGCTTTTAGGAGAGAAGGAAAATCTTGAGATAGCTGATGGTGAGAGATCCAATAGGCCTGATGTAGAAGCTGGCCTTTTTTTCCAACAAGGTAGGAAGTGGTGGAACCATGTTGTGTCTGACGAGTTTTTTTAATCAAAAATTCTATCAGAATCAAGCATAAGCTGAATATGAGGAACATCTGTAGGATGGTTGACAAGAGGCTCAGTTTCTAGTGTCAACTCATGGTCGTGTTTTAGAAGATCAACATTGACAACATCATGGATTCCCAACTGAGTTGAAAGATCAAGCCAAAAATCACTATCAAATTCCTTCTGAAGAATGGTGTAAGGCCCATAACGGAGTGGCTTGACCTTACTATGTGATTTCTCCCAGAAACAACATTTTTCCAAGTATAACCAAACTTTATCCCCAACTGAAAAAGTGTGAGGGACATGATGACAATCCATAAGTTGTTTTTTATTTTCTTGAGTCTTTTGAAGAATTTGAACTACTTTGGAATGAAGAATCTATAAATTTTGAATGAAGGCTTAGGCCTTATCTCGCTCTTTCTAAATATGCATAGTGGCTAGAGATGGAAAAGATAAGGGAAAATCATATGGACCCAAAGGCTAAAAACCAAAACATACCTGAAAAGGTGAGTGACCTGTAGATGGGTGAACTACCTAGTTGTATGCATGCTCTATGGGGTTAAGCTCAAATCCCACTTGGCAAGAGAATTGTGATGATAAATCCTCAAACTCTGTATAAGAGTTCGACTCACAACTTTGGTTTGACAATCTAAGTAAGGATGAAAAATAGTGGAAAAGTTAAGGGAAACTCCCAAAATCTTCCATAAAGATCACTAGAAATGGCCCACAAAACATGAGTCATGATAAAAAAAAAATGCTAGTTGGTAAACCAAAAGATCTCCAAATAGAGTCAAAGAGTTGGGCTAAGTCATGTGTAGAACTTGTCTTGCAACATGGAATGAACTTAGCCATCTTGTTGAATTGATCAACAATGACAAAAACACAATAATGGTGGTGAACAGTCAATGGAAAGCCACTAACCAAATCCATGGAAATGCTCTCCCAAGGACGAGAAGGAATAGGCAAAGTGATATTTAAGCCCATCTTTCTATTGGTTGGTTTGGATGAACAACAAACTACACATCTCTTGAAGAAATGTAGAACATCTTGCTACATATGAGGCCAATAGAAGAACCACCACAAATGATGAAGTGTTTTTTGTTTTCCAAAATGACCACTATAAAGAGTAGAATGTGCCTCCTTGAGTAGAGAAGTCTAATGATCTTGAGGGACACAAAGTTTATCCAACTTGTAGAGTAACCCTTCTTGGATATGGAAATCTTGAAAAGGTGTTAAATTGGAATTTCAAGGATTTTGAAGACTTGTGTATGTGGTGCCAAAATAAGGATCTTGAGCATACTGAGAAGACTGAGTTAAAAATCCCAAATGAGAAGTGGACACAACAGTTAAAACATGTGTTGTAGGAGGATGACTTAAACAATCTACAACATTATTGGTATTCCCCTTCTTATACTTGATGACCAAGTGAAACTATTGTAGATAGGAAGCCCACTTCATATGCCTAGCTTCTTCAAAAAAAATTTGAGATTGAAGAAACTATAGAGGCATGTGATTAGTGTGAACAACTGTTTCTTTCCTCTAAACCCTCTTCCTCTCTTCCTCTCTTGTTGACTTTTATTTCTTTGCAACTTCTCCTCTGCCTTTAAGGAAAGTTGATAAGCCTCTTCTAGGATACTAGGGGACAAAAGGCTTATTTCATCTTGTAAACTATACTTGATACCATTCATATACCAGGCTATTTTATCCACATCTTCCTCACTATGCCCTAATCTGATTACCAACTTATAGAATTCCTCCATATAGTCTTTCATAGACATGTCTTTTTGCTTCAAATTATGCAATCTCTTAAAGAGATTAGTTTGATAATCACTTGGAAGGAATTTGGCCTTCAACTTAGCCACCATTCAATCCCAAGAGTTGATCTTCTCCTTATTCTTCCTTCTTCTCTCAGTTTGGACAAAGTCCCGCCACATGGTAGCATGGCCCTTCAATCCGGTGTAGGAAAACTTCACTCTCCTTTCTTTCGGTACACTCATAATCAAAATACTTGTCCAATTCATTGATCCAATCGATCAAGTCTTCTCCATTTAGGCTTCCTGCATAAGTTGGCACATTTTCCTTTGGTTTAGAATCCACATTCATGACTATTCTCAATAGTCTTTTCTCAAATCCATCTTACTTCTCTCCCTGTCCTTCCTCATCATCCTTGTCTCTATTGTTCTTCTTCTTCATTATCACTTGCATCCTCGTCAGGTGTCCCTCTTCTCTGTGCCCTTTCCAAGGCATCCATCCTCTCTATCAGATGTTGTAACAACTCATCACCATGCCCTCTTCTTCCTCTCCCATGGGCTCCACCTCTGCCCATCCTTTTTGGAGGCATTCTATCCACACTCTTGTTCACTTTCAACTACAGGCTCTGATACCAAATGATGGCAAGCCTCACTAGTCACAACCTTAACTGGTTCTCAAAGATAATTCAATAGCAAACTTAGATTGATAGGAACTCAAGAATAAATATCAATTTTGCATTGATAAAACAAATCTAGTGACAGGAAGAAATTCAATGTAAAAAATAGACACAGATTTATTGTCAGAAAACAAAATAATTGTCCACCGTTCGTTCAATATTCATTATGAAGATTCTACAACCAATACACATACAACCTCCTAACAATTGAATTCCTACAAACAACATAAAACTTTAAACATTCAATATTTTTTCCTATTATCTCCTTTGCACTTAGTTTCGGTGGATACTCATTTACTATCTAACCTCTTTCCCATCGCCGACCTTCATCACATATGGATGACAATCATTTGGTTCCCAACTATCAACCAGCACAACTACCCAACCAATTGCAACCTTTGTTGTTCTCCATTTGAACCATGGACTCCCACTTCCAACTGCCCACCAAACTACCAAATTGTCGATTTGATTCCAAACCGACAAGTAACACTATTGGGTTTGGAGAGATAATGGTGAAAGGAGGTTCATACATGAGTTTTTTGTTGCTCGAGTGACAAGAGGTTACAACAAAAACAACAAAAAATATTTAAACAAGCAGCTACAGAAACAATGCACACCTACAAGCAACAAGGAAAAACACAACAAAAACTGAAATTTCAACAACCAAAAATAAAACCAAAATTGCAAGAGTAGGATGCCCCTACATTAGTACTGTAGATAACAATTTGTACTTTAAAGTTGAAGGTGAAAAAATATTAATTGTGGTAGTATATGTTGATGAAATAATCTTTAGAGGAAATGAAGGTATGTGCAAAAGGTTTACAGAGGAAATGCAGAAAAAATTAGAGATGTCAATGTGTGGGGAGATGAATTTCTTTCTTGGTTTGAGATCAGTCAATCAAAGAAAGGTATATTCAGATCGCAGTCTAAGTATGTTAAGGAATTGTTGAAGAAGTATGAAATGGATGACTCTAAACCAGTATGTACGCCTATGGTTACTGGTTGTAAGTTGAGCAAGAGTGATGAATGTCCTAAGATAGATCAAAGCAAGTATAGATCAATGATTGGTGGATTATTGTACCTTATTGCTACTAGACTAGATATCATGCATTCATTTTGTCTTGTGTCCAGATTTAAAAAAGATCCTAGAGAATCTCATGTTGCAACAATGAAGAGGATATTCAAATATTTGAAGGTCACTTTGAATTATGGTTTGTGTTATCCTAAGGATATTGGCTTCTCCTTGAATGCATATACAGATGCAGATTGGGCTAGATGTGTAGATGATAGGAAAAGTACAAGTGGTGGTGTTTTCTTTCTTGGAAGTAGATTGGTTTCATGGCTAAATAAGTAGGATTCGGTATCATTATCTACTACAAAAGTAGAATATATTACAACAACATCATGTTGTACACAGGTGTTATGGATGAAGGAAACATTAAAGGATATTAGAGTTTTATATGATGAACCTATTCCTATCATTATTTGAAAGAATCTGGTAATGCATTCAAGAACAAAACATATCTCAATCTGGTGTTACTTCTTGAGAGAGAAGGTTGTAGAAAATGAGGTGAAGCTAGACTATGTGCCTACAAAAGATCAAGTTGTTGATATTTTCACAAAGGCTCTTCCAAAAGATACTTTTGAGTATCTCTGAGAGAAGTTATGGGTTATTGCCCCTCCTTATTTCAACTATATGCATGAGTGTGTGCATTTTTTTGGGAAGAATTTCAAGTTACATTCCTATTCCTAGATTGATGTTGAAGTCTAACTCTCAGGGGGAGTAGGTAGTAGTGGTTGCTAAAGAGTGAGTGCAATTTCTTATTGGTGTTGCAAGTGGTGTACCCAGGTGTTTCCCTTTGAATGTTGTCAAAGGGGGAGAGGAAGAAAGTTGGACTAGTTTATGGCCCTTTTCCATTGATATCAAAGAGGGCGAGAGTTAGAATGGTTGAAAAACCATAAAGTGGAGAAAGAAAAATATGGAGAGAGTTGGTTGAAAAATCATAGTATAGAAGTGAATATGTTGTGAAGACCATATGGGGAGAGTGTGGAAAAGTATTGTATGAGGAGCAAAGGATGAGAGTGATCTAGAATGTAGGTGTTATAGATGTTGCAGGAGAAGAAGTTCGTGAAGAAAGAGGATGAAGAGTAAAGAGTTGTCCCATTCAAAGGGAGTATTGCTTATTGAAATATTGATGTTAGTTTCTTTTGTTGTTGATTGGTTTTTAGAAAGTAGGTGTTGCCATCAACTACAAAGGGGGAGATTGTTGGAAGTTTGGATATTTTGAAAGCTTGAGTTGCTGGGTGTTTTCATTAATGTCAACCCCTTGTATAAAGAGATTGTTGGAATACTATTGGTATTGATTCAATGTGCCTAGAATTGTTGGTATTGGTGTCAACACATTGTACTAGTGTTGTCATTGATGTCTTACTTCAGTATAGTTGCAGAGTTTGTTGGTCTGACTTGTGGTTGGGAAGATTATTATTGTTAGAAAGTGTTTCATGTTGTAGATGATGTATATTTGTTGCAGAGGTGTTAGTAACACTATGATGAAGTTGGTTCACTTAGTTTCCAAGTGCTTAAAGAGAAAATTTAAATAAAAAAAAGTTTAGTGCAAAGAGTGGTGTTTAGTTTTTTGCTCCACATTTATTCATGGTTGAAGATATGCCCATGCATTTTAGACTTGATGATCAGAGATGTTCAAAGGTGTTATATCTATAGTTTCATATTCTGGATCATTTTATAGTGAAAGATGTGTTTGACAATATGTCTATCTGGTGTAGCAGGATGTCTAGGAGAAATGAGATTGCTCTGCATTTCTCCACAGTGAAGGTTTTGGTGTTGCAGATTTGGGAATGTGCTTATATTGAATGTATCTACTTTCCCTTGAAGTTTCAGGTTTTGTGGTGCTCCACAAAGGTGTTTGGTGTTTAGAATTCTTGTGCCAGTGTGTTTGGTTGTAAAGAATGAAGGTGTTCTTGAGTTTTAGGTAGTTGTAGTAGTTGGTGCAAAATATTCTGATGATGATGAAATATTGTGAGATGTTGTATGGATATTGTGTAATGTTGTTGTCTAGTCCAAAAGATGTTTTCGAACCTTGAGAGCTGTGTTTGGAGTCGCTTGTTAGTGTTAGTGTAGGTTTGGCCAACCTAACATGTTGGCGCTAATTACGAAGGATAAACATTGTTTGATAAAGTTTTGAGAAACATTTTTGTGTATATTTGGGTCCCAATTAAGTAGTGGCATGGTTTGGCTTCACTTCTTTATATTTTGGAAGTATTTAGTGCCAACCTATTTGATGTTGCATAGTTGAGATGTATACGTTTCCTTAAGGCCAGCCTAATTGAGATTGTTTTAGGTTGCGGAGAGTATAAATGCAAGGAGAATTATTGTGTGGATTAAGATTAGATTGTGTGATGCAAAAGATGTGAATGTGATCAAGTGTGATGATCTGAGTGTAAGCCTTAATGCCTATGAATTCCTAATGCAGTGAGTAGAAGGTGTCTACATTTTAGTCTGTTTGATGAGTTTTTTTTGCTTCAGTAGAATTGTACCTTCAACATTTGAGAGATGCATTGTTAGTAGTTTAAATTAGCAGTGAGCCACCCTTTCTTCTAGTCTTCTTTCTTCTAGACAGTGAGTCCTTTGACAATGAGCCACTAACAGTGAGCCTTTCTTTATCTTTCTGGGTAGTGGGCCCTTGGTAGTGAGCCTTATTGTAATTATTTTTGCAATTCATATATTAGTGAGCTAATCTTCACCATGTATTTTCCCTTCTTGAGTTTTCCATGTAAATCTAGTGTCCTTATGTGCTTGATGTGTTTGCATTATTGATGTTTTAAAGTATACAACAAATTCACCCCCTCTCAGTTGTCTTGTGCATCTAACAGTCTCTATTATTTTCTTTGCTATAATGTCATCCTCATTTTTAGGTGAAACCTTGCATCTAGGAAGGTGAGTCTTACTTTTCCAAAATTACAGAGTTTGAATTATATACATTTTATTAACCATATAAAATCTAAAATATAGTCATATAATGTTAGGTTTTATAGAATTACTTCATTTAAATAAAAATAATTTCATCAATATTCTTAAATAAAAATACAATAATTAGGCTCATTTTTTAAAGGAGAAAACCTTTAGACTTTAATTAATGATTAGTTATGTTTTTTCTTCTCTTAATATTTATTATATTTTTTAAAAAATAATATTTATTTGACACCACAATATTGCATGAATAGTGTAATTGGTGTTATGTTGATATTTGGTGGTCTGTATCTTGTTTTATGGGGTAAAAACAAAGAAATTATTGATGAAACAATAGTTTCAAGAGAAGAGTAGTTAGATTGTCCTCGTGAAGCATCAATAGATGTAAACAACCCCTCTATTATGTTGGTATCCACAATCTCTTTAAATTATATTTGATAAGTTGACCTAATATTCCATGTTTTAGATTCTTGTACATTTGAAATTTATTTGTAAATTCTATTTTTTAAAACAAAAGCAGTTGAGCCATTATAAACTTTGTATCGATTTTGAAAACATATATTACATTGCAGGAGTCAATACTATCAAAAAATGATTATACTAGAAGCCATTAACTTCATATATAGATTGAAAATACATTACAAAACAATCGAAACTGGTTTGAACAACTTTCACTTGAATTGGCAAGATCAGAGGGTGGTAGAAAGAGTGGACTTACATGTGGATCATCTACAACATGTTTGATGATTTGTTTGTAAATTGTTGATTTTTGTTGGGTTTTTATTGTTCTTATTTTGTCTTTGAAAAATTCATTTGTGATATTTTGTAAATATTTTTTATTTAAATTTTGAAATAATTTATTTCATTTCTTTAATTAGTGTATATTATATTTTTTTCAAAATATTATTCATCTTTAAATTTATAAAATTTTAAGATTTATTTTCAAAGTTGATTGAAGTTGGACATCTATTCGTATATAAAAATTATTGGATAATATCTTTTTAAATGAACAATTCATTTGTTTTCAACATTTAATCCACCTAATTATGTTCATTTAAATCATAAAACTAACACTTGCATTGAATGGGGGTGTAATAATTATGTTGGTAAACAAACTTTAAATTATTTTTTGAATAAAATACAAATACACATATGTTAGAATTCAATACTCACTCATCTATTCAATTAAAAGAAAAAACAACTTATAATTATTTTCAAACAAATATCTAATTCCATTATATGATTTGAAAAGTGCTTAAACTGTAATTTTTAATAAAAAGATAAAAGAAATTAGAAATTGGATCCACATTAAGAAAAAGTATGAGATAAAATGAATACCCACTCACTTAAAAGCATTTACCCACTTTCTAGAAATGGGCATTTTTTTAATGAATTAGACACCTAAAACTAAGAGGATATTCATTATGAATGGAGGTCCATTTCATAATGGGCATTAGTGCTAAAAAAAAGATATTTGTTTTTATTTTGCCTATTTGTTTAGAGACCACTACATCCCCCAAAAGTTTCATCTCCTCCCTCCACGATTGTAGGGTGTGATTTTCTGATCTTATTGGTACTAACTTTTGTGCATTTTCTAGGCTTTTCAAGTTTTTCTAAATGTTTCATCATTAAAAATTAGGTTTTACAGGCTACGGTTTACATATTGAGGGTTAAGGGTTTAGGGATTATAGTTTATGGTTTAGATTTTATAATTAATTCTTAAAGCTTAAGATCATAAATCGGTTTTATTCAAATTTAGTATAAATAAATTTAATTAATGTTAAAATTATATGAAAAATAATGTTGTTAAGTGTATTTAGATTAGAGTTTTTGATTAATTCTTAAAGTTTAAGATCATAAATCGACTTTATTCAAATTTAGTATAAATAAATTTAATTAATGTTAAAATTATATGAAAAGTAATGTTATTAAGTGTATTTAGATTAGAGTTATTTATAAATTTAAAATCACAAAGTTTAAACTCTAAAATCATAAAGTTTAAACTCTAAAATCATAAAGTTTAATTTTAAATCTTAAATTCTATTATCATACTTTATAAAACTATTTATGGTGAGAATTTTGATGAATAGATAATTGAAATTTATTATGTTAAGATGATTTAAGTTTAAGGACTTAAATCTTAAGAATTTTCTACACATGTTCATCTATTTAACAAATACATCTAAGTAATCTAAGGAGACTAAATGATTAATTTTAAAACAAAATAAATAAGATTGTAAACCCTAATCCCTATTTATTTACGCACATTATAAATAAGTTTAAATCATGTAACATTATATGTAAATTAATCTTTAAAGCAAAATCTATTTAAGGTTATGTACCCTAAACCTTAAAATTGTAAAGCTTAAACCCTAAATCATAAACCATAAAATTGTAAATCCTAAACTTTGTATACTTTATAAAACTACTTATGATGAGAACTTTGATGATAAAATAATTAGGATTTATTATGCTAAGATGATTTAAGGAATTAAACCCTTATAGTTTTCTACACATGATCTTTTTTTCTTGGTAAACTACAACCATAGGGGTTGCTCCCTTTGTATTAAAAAATATTTTAAAATTTACAAAGTTTTTATAGTGGGTTGTAAAAAATAAACTAAGCCTAATCAATTGCCAAGTCATAAACAAACCCTGAAATATATTATTAACTATTCTATAGTCTATTCTTACTAGCCTTAAGATCTAAATAGAGATATTGTTATATAGTCTAGGAGGAGAAACCAATTATTCATCTAAATTATCTCAAACAAAATCCACCAACCACTCTGCTACAACTAATGTGACCAAGCCTAGGATCTTCTTTAGGAAGTTCAACCCTTTGATGACTTTTCAAGATCGTTGAACAACCAATGCTAGATGAGAAGAAGACACAAATGGAATCCATTCTACCAACTCTCCATACTCCATAAGTTTATGAAAATATGAGGGAAAAGGGACACTCAAGCTATATCATGCCACATCCAACACAATGTCCAAATTTCCCAAAAAATGGTTTTCGATCAATGCCCTGGTCAAGCTCTTGATCATTTTATTTAGCTCCCCAAGATCCAACAGAGAAGCCACAAACATTGAGAAAACATCAGTGTTAACCCTATAATTGTGTTTCACACACAAGAACTGATGCAAGTGAGACTCCCAAATACATGTCGTAACCCACAACTCACAAATAATTTCTCAAGAAATTATATGTAGAGACTATTTGCTCACAAACAAACTCACAATCCACCACATACATAACAAACAAACTCATGCTCTTTTATTGAATTTCAAAGCTAATAAACATCTTCAATTTTAATTTGTATTGCAACAAAGAAATAAACCTATCACATTCTTCATACCACTTCTATTTCATTAGAATGGATTTTCTAGAATGGTTTTGGGGTTTTATGCTCCTCCTTCCCAACTTTCCAAAACATTTTGAATTTCTTGATTTCATTCATAAATGAGAAAGTTATACATATTTTAGTGAGACTGGTTCTCATAGTTACGACTTTAGACAATCTCCCTCTCCTAGTCAAACCTTCTAAATGTCCTTGAATCCTTCCTTGGCGTGGATTTTCTCTTCTTGGCATATGCATTCAATGACAATTTTAAAACTCTCCTTCCCACCTTACAATCCACTCACACCACTTCCCCAACACCCTGCATTCCATTTTTTTAACAAAAATGCAAATTCAGATGTTTAAATGGAGTTACAATTCCCATTAAATGCCCACTCACAAGCTTGGGCATGAGATTTTCCTTTTTGACAAATTAACACTTTGCAACAATTTTAAAAACAATTAAATAATGTATCATATTAACAATTGATTTTTTCCCACAATCATCACCATATTCTATTATGCTAGAGGAGTTGAGAATTTCATTAATTTGTGCCTGCAACCAAAAAATCAAAACAAAACTAAGCAATAAAAGTTAAAATATTTTTGGTCATGTAAGATTGCCTGTGCACCCAGATACTCCTGAATCAAGAAGTCGTCACCCAATACCCACTAAATAAAAAATAGTATGAGGCCATGATGGGTTTTGAATACAATCTACAATCATTTCTCTGAGACCACCCCCAAGAAAGCCATATGGCATTGAGTGCTTACTAGACATATGGAGATATCCATGGTACCTAAACAATGAGGGGAAATTAACTATACACAAATGCAAATGCAAATGTATTGTAATCCCAAAAAGAAATAGTGTAGCATTAAAGAAAACACACGAGTTGAGAGTGCAAGGAGTAAATTTCACGAGTGTTGCATTATGAAATATCTATCCTTTTGACACCATAGCCAGATAAATTATCTCCACCCAAATGGATTAATCACTCATTGTAGTGTTCTTGCAACCATCATCCATATTCTCACATAAATCTATGATATTGATGATTTTACATTCAATTCTTCAATTCAATTGTAGCCAAGTTGGCAAGCTCATCTGCATTAACATTTTCCTCCCCATACAAATGATTTGTAATATATCCTTTCATGTTGGAGAGAAAGGATAAATTAATATTAAGGAGAAAGATAATTTTCCAACCTTGTTCAAAAAATATGGGAAACAAAGCTCCTTATCTTTAAAAATTATCCTATTTTGCTCCTTCCAAATGTCCCATATGAGAATAGAAAGGTAGATAATCCAAAGATAGCTAAAAATTGCATTTTAAAAAGTACAAAACAAGTTTTGAACATTCTTAGAATGTTGAATTAATTAAAGCACCAATCCACCCAAATTCGACACATAACCATTGCTAGCACTCTTGGGAAAATCGACATCCCAAAAGGAGGTGATCTAAAGACTCCTCACTTGCTAAGAAAAGTGGTCAACAAGACTTTAATATTCACACCAACAACTAGCTCAAACAAATAAATAAATTCCTTAATTCCCATATGATTTACAACCCTACAAGATCACTATGGACACAAAGTCACAATCAAACTTCAGACAACGTGTAGATCCACTCCTCCCTAACCCTAGACCTCAATATTGGGGGCTTTTCATGCTTCTATTTGACCAATTGGGCATGTCACGTAAAATGATGCACAAACATAGTATAAAATATTAAGCACAATTTCATAATATTCACATCAAATTTACATTAAGGATACATAAAGTCCCACTTTCTAATTCATTTAAAGTCAATTCAAACATTCAAATTTTCTAAAATATTTTAATCACAAAACCATATAATTCTTCAAAACTCCATTTGATGAGAGCTTGATTTTCACAAATATGCATAAAATAATGAACATGATTTTAAAACAAGCACAATCAAAAATCACTAAGGGCACACCAAATCCCACATTAGAATTCATCTAAATTCACTTTTAAAATTCTAACTTTTAAAAATATTTTTGCATGTAAAAACCAATTTTTTTTTCATACTCCATTAATGAAAGCTTAATTTTCTTCATTTTTCCTACTAACAGTTTTGGAAAAAAAAAACATACCATTTCGATCCTATAATGTATAACAACCAAATTATGAAATAAAATTCACATTTCAAGCATTTTGAAAAAATGCCATAGTAAGGGCACAAATTGGGCATTTTCAATTTTTTTTAAAAATAAATTAAAATCCAGTCTATTTGCTCAAATTTGAAATATAAAAAGTAATTCCTATGCTACCTTAAGGTTGATCACGTCGTCCAACACTCACAAGAAATCAAGAGACAAAAGAATGAAAGAGAAATACCTCAATTTCATATATAGAAAATTTTGGTTTTATTTCTAGTTTCTCACCAATTTGATGAATTAAAATGCTCACACCATGCAAGATCTTCCATTTTCCATTCCAATGCTATCTTCAAGCTCATCCAATCCAAAAACCATTCCCAATTCACAATTTTTAAAGTTTCCAAAAAAAGGGGTTTGGGAGCCATTTTCCCCATAATGCAAAAATGAAATAAAAAGCCCATTCCTTTTCCTTTATGTCCTTTTTCCAATTTAATATTTTCTATTTTTCTTTTAATTTTTAATTTAAATCCATTTTCCCCAAAACACATTTCGTAATAATTTAAAATGCTCAAA
The DNA here is from genome assembly GCA_007258455.2 of Sequoia sempervirens. NCBI lineage: Eukaryota > Viridiplantae > Streptophyta > Pinopsida > Cupressales > Cupressaceae > Sequoia > Sequoia sempervirens. The sequence goes on along the minus strand of VDFB02000015.1, from coordinate 210,447,036 downwards.
TTATTTCCTTTTTGTAATTTTAAAATAAATGAATTAAATGTATTAAATGCTTTCATATTTCAACAAAATAATTTCAATTTAAATGCTAATTGCAATCAATTCAAATTTCACTTTCTTAGAGAAAAGAACTTCATGATATTTCTCTTTCTCCAAATTCACAAAAACATTTAATGGACATAAAATAAAATATCAACTTATTTACATATAAACGGGGAATAAACCATTAAAAGAAAGCATGCAATTATGAGTAACTATTTAGGAATCTATTAAACATATCTAGAATTCAATTGCAAGAGGGAGAACATGTTACATCCATATTGCATTAGCATGCTAGGAACATATTGCATGGTTGTCTATTTTCTTCAAGCCTTGTTCATTATTATTGAATTGGCTTGCTTAAGAGATTGGCCAAAGGATTAAATATCATTATCTTGCATGTTCCCAAATACTATATGTAGAGACAATTTTCCGAAATGCAAGTCATATACATATAGACAAACAAGTTAGAGAATTCAAAGTAAAAAAAAATCATATTTCCTATCCCAGATTTAGTTCCACACTCATGAAAGTGAACCAAAAGTCAAATAATAAACGTGTAGTGTTTCAAATCCATTCATCCAACAAATCCTATCCAACATACAAACAAATCAATGTGAAACATTTAATACAATCACATTTTTACAAAAATTTCAAAACTAAATTCCATTTATCCATTTGCCTAAATGCCCATATTAATACAATTTCAATACATTATGAAACACTACCGAATCTTTACCCTTAAATTCAAATTGATCGTTTCATTTATATAATTAAGAATTAATTATTTTCTCTTGAATGCTGCGATATTTACGTTGAATAATGGTACTTATGTGGGCCCGTGATAGATATTTTGAAGTCGCCCACCCCCATGTAAGACAAAAACTAATTAAATTGTAATTAATTATTCAGAAGCTTCTAAAGGCATTACAAGACCATTGAAACTACCGTCACCGAACACGTCTCTACAAGCACGAGGAATTGGAATTGGTAATGTAATAGTATTCCTCGACAAAGGTAAGTCTCATTTATGACTCATTTTTGGTCATTAGGATAATGTTACTTGCTGACTTCACATCCCAACACCATGTATAAATAATAAATAAATGTATGGGTGTGTGTATTTTGAAATAATAAATATTATACTAAGAAAATAGTGTAATAAAATAAAGGTGCATAGCTCTATTCCAGAGGGAGATGAATAACTCCATTCATGCATGATATTCAAGATGTCTTAGGATGTAAAATAAGGTAAAGTTTATTTTGTCTTAATTAAAAATAAAGAATTAAGTTTACACTTTGTAAGATTGAGTCTATGGATCATGGTTAGATCTACATCATAGAAATATCTTGCAATTATAGGAATTGATTTGGTACTCCTTATGCTTATACTTTTGATTTCACTTGATCCACTTCTTCCAATATTTGAGACTAGCGGTATTTCAAAATACTTTTAAAGGATTGTCATATATCATAAGGTGGCATGGTCACCTACGTCAACTCCCAAAAGTGTGCATAAATGATAAAAGACAATAGATCTCAATCATGCAAATGCTCTAGGATAAAAGTGTGAAACCAAAATATTTTTTTATTGCACTAATAGAAGTGTTTGTAGCATGCTCCTTTAATACAAATGATCAAAATAATATAGCGTGATTTATGAATGCAATTGAATGCCTTTAAATACAATGGCATAGTAACAAATCAACCAAACATGTGTTTGGTTAGGTCATACTAGCTAGTGAAATGAGCATGAACTTTGAAATTTGAATTCAAATTTTAAAAATTTGAGGGTTAGGTGCATGGGCATAGGATTGATCCCACACTTGCAAGATTTAACCTTGGACAAAAGATGCTTCAATCAAGATATAAATTGAATACTTGAGAATAAATAAATGGTAGGTATAATCTTTCCACTGTCCATGAGACTTAAATGAATTTTTTTAGAACCAAATAAACATACACAATTGAATCCAAAAAAAATCATCTAATAAGTACATGGATAGAAATGATAAATGGAAAACCAAGCTGAATGTATCAAAATATGTGTATATATGGATAAAATAGGAATAAATATATGGGAATGGGTGTAAGGGTGGGTGTAATGAATGACTAATGTATATAATATGTGAGGATATAGATAGGGTACAGTGAAATATGTGGGAGTACCTATAAATGAGAATGACAAAAGAATTGGGAGAAAGAGCCAAACTTCGTACAAGATTGTGTCATTTATCAATATGTATGAAGGCATCAAAATGGGCCTCGGTATAAGTATAAATTTTTCACCATTACATTTTACCCCCACATTGAAGTACATGTGAATCCTAGATTAACCATGTATCTCAAAGTATATAGTATACAAAAACATGCATGTGAATTGCAAATATTTAGAAACAAAAAGGATGTCACAAGGGTCCATATAAATTAATGGACCCTACAAAATGTGATCATGTAGGTGCATCCTTTTGTATGTTCTCTCCATGGAGACCTACAAATAGATGAAAAATATTCAATGAATAGCTTCTATCATGAAACTATACAAATTGTAAACTAAAATTTATTATCAATTATCATAAGTAATAGGAGAGAGAACGAATGAAGTAGGGTATAGAGGTTCCACATTTATAGAAAGTGGTAATGCTCCATCATGCTTGATAGTCATGGTGTGACAAGGCTCATGTGGTACTAGCTTATCTTGTGATGGGGCACTGCGTATTTGTGTAAAAATGGTCTTAGGTATTACATGCACAATGCTATACATATGCCCTTGCTAGTGATGACAACCAGTAGTATGAGATGCTTGCTTGTCATCATTAGTGGTGGTGGATTGGAAAAATATGATGAGGCACATGGAGTATTATGAGATGCATTGGAAATCCTTTTTCAAATGGGATGTACATAAGGGTTTGTGTGTTAGTGAACCAAGAGAAGGAAAAGATTCTTGCAGTAAAGTTACAACTACTTCCTTTTTGCTAGCTAGTCATTGTTTAGTTGTAAGGTTGTTAAGTTGCTCACATTGTATATATGTGTTGAGTTCTTGAGCTAGTTACATTGTGTAAATGTGATGAATGCACCACATATAGCATTGTGTATATATGATGCATGCACCAAATGTCAAATTTTATATATGTGATGTTTGTATTATTCACATTTTGTGTATGCGAGTTATGCCTAATATGGTCATTGTGTGTGTCTTTGGTGTGGGTGTGAGCTTGTCACCTTGTGTATAGTAGATGTATGCATGAGCTAACCGCATGTTTATGTATGAGGTGGATAAAATCTAATCACCTATATATGGGTGACATAAGTGGGAGCTATCCAAGTTATGTATAAATGATGTATGTTTATCATGAGGCTAAAATTTGTATTGAATGGTTGTGAACTCATTCTTTCAATATATGTCCCTATTATGTAAGTCTAAGTTGATAAATTGAAATATGTCATTATCAATCTTATCTACTCAAAGAATTGTGGTGTTTGGGTTGAGAAATTTAATCCAATTTTGGATGAACTTTTGGATTCATTGTCATATGGTCTGACTTGATGTGAACATGTGAGAGTGCCTTTAATCTTATCTGAGCTAAACTAATCAAATTTATGTGTTGAATAATATGACATTATGGCTTGGCTTCGTGATAAGTAAAAGGTGGTATAGGTTTGCCTCCGACACTTATGAGGCCTATCATTTAAAGAATTAAGGACATACTAAACTTGGTCATGACATGGCTATAAATGAGTTAAGGAAACTTATTAATTTGTATTGAGTGATGAGATATAATTAAGTTAATGCAATCTAATGGTGTGAACAACACTTACTCTTATCAATGATCTACTTGCTCTATATATGTGCTTATATTTATGTTGAGTTTAGAACAAAATTCCTTATGATTACTTTGCCAACCATGGGAAATTAATAGTAAGTATTTCTAAACACGGTTGGGTATTTTTACTTTATGTATGTCTAGTAAAAAATTGTATGGTAAGCTTTATGATTGGTATTTTATAAAAAATAAAGTACTCAAAAGGAGGATATTGTTTAATATTACTATTGTGAATTAATTTATATCTAATAAATAATATGTTTTCAAGAAGCAATTGAATTAAGTTAATATGTTTGATTACTTTATGAGTTGGTATATATTTATGTATATGTGTTTGAATATAGGCCAACCCATTTGGGCTCAATATGAACATTACTTGTGTGTTGATAATTTGACCTTAAGACAAGTATAGAACATAATGTAAAGGATTAGGGATCACTTTATGTGACATGTAACTAGTTCAACTTGACTAATATTTATGAACAATTTTGATGATTAGACTATGTGTACTTAACTATAAGATGACTCCACATCTCACCAAGTTTGATATGGATGTAGATAGCTAGTTGCCACAAGTACAATGAAGGTGATAACTATCACATCTTAAGGATTGGTTAGCTTTCACTAGTAGCATGAAGGTGATGTTTCAAGGGCTATCCATGCTATGATGCAAGCATGGTTTAGCTATTTGTCACAAGTATTGTGTATGTGATAAATGTTAAGAACTAACTATTGTATGTCAGGGTCTATTTGGTTGTCTCCAATAACACAAAGGTGATTGATGCCAAAAGCTACCTATGGTATGATAGGGCTTAGCTATCTTTCACCAAGTTGGATTGAATTTCACCAATGCCATATATGCAATAGATGTTGGGATCCACCAACTCAAATGGTTCAATGGGCTGTGAAAAAAATATTAATGGGCCTATGTGGTGTGCATTTTTATACATATAACTTATTTTATGATGATCACAATTAGATGTGATGCTTTCCCATCATCAAATTGTTGTAGAGAACACAAAAAAGGATGGGATCCATGGTATAGTATGTGATGCATTAACATTCCTTTTTCTAGCTAGGATGCACTTAAAAGGTAAGTGTTAGTGAACCAATTAACAAGAAGATACATATAGTGGTGTTGCATACACTTCCTATTGCTAGTTGGTCACTATATATGTGACTCAATCACTATGTATTCAAGTGTACAAATGGACTTAGGTATTGTGCATGATGTTATACATATGCCTTTGCTAGTGATGACCACAAGTAGTATGGGATGCTTGCTTGTTATCATAAGTGGCAGTGGATTAGGAAAAATGATGGGACCCATGGTGAATTATGAGATGAATCAATAATCTTTTTCCATATGGGATGTACTTAAGGGTTTATGTGTTAGTGAACCAAAAGAAGGAAAAATACTTGTAGTTTAAGGTTGCAACTACTTCCTTTTTTCTAGCTAGTCACTATATGCACTTGTGAGGTTGTTAAGTTATTTATATTGTGTATATGTGTTGGGTGCTTGAGCTAGTAACATTGTGTATATGTGATGCATGCACCAATTATCACATTGTATATATGTGAATTATTCATATTGTGTATATATGACATATGCCTAAGCCAATCACCATGTGTACTTGTGATGTGGGTGTGAGCTAGTCACCCTATGTGTCTAGTTGGTATATGCCCAAGCTATCCCTATGCATATATTTATGTGGTGTATACAAAAAGATAATCACCTATATATGTGTGACACAAGTGGGAGCTAGCCATGTTATGTAGAAATGATGTATGCTTGATCCAATCACTATGTGAACAAGGGATGTTGGAATGATATGGTCCCTATGTGATTTTGTGTGTGCTCATACACTTAAAATGGGACTAGTTACACTTGATTGGATTGTGTTTATTCTCATAACATTGTGAATGGATTGAATTAGAAGCATAAGATCAATTAATAGCTATAGTTTAAAAAAGAGACCAAAGATTTGGTATCAAAGGAGATGATGAATTATTTCTATTATTGAAGTACAAACTATGGAGCCTTTAAAATTCTCAAAAGAGATATATAGGTAGGGACATTATGAATGAAATATTATCTAATATAACATATATATGAAATAGATAAATTTATAAATAGTAGATAATAATTATTAGTAAAGTATTTATAGTTTATAGTATATATAATTAATGAAAGATGTTTTCAAGTCCCTCATGTTTGGTTGTTGTTTTGTTTCTATATCCCTCTCTCCTTTGAGAGTTTTTTATTATTATTTGTTGTGCTCTTGTTGTTTGAATGTAAAAAGACGAATCCTTTTCAAAACTCCTTTATTTTTAATCAAGGAAATATTAACATTAAATTTCCTATTAATTTTTTTAAAAAAAAAAGATATAATAAAATAATTAGTACTTGTCAATCATAAAAAATAAGAAACAATAGTACAATTAATATAATTTTAAAATAGCAATATGACTTTTCATGAGTCATATTAATGACATTGATAATAAATTACATTACTATGGAAAATTACATTATTATGAAAGTGATAAAAATTATTTTAAATATTTGAGATATTTATCATTTTTGTATTATATTGTTAAAAAATCATTATTAATGTTCTCTTAACTTATATTCATTTATAACAAAAAATTAATTATTAATTTAATAATTTTTTATCATATCTCTCTATATAATATAATTTTGTTAACTAAAAAAATTAAAAATTAAAAATAATTTATTAATAAAAATACTGCTATTAATTAATTAAGTAGAGATTACTTAATCACAAAAGTTACCCTTCAAAGTAATAAGTAATAATAATAATAATGTATAAATGTATAAGATGCAAGCTTGTTATACTGATTTTACTTTTTCTATAAGACAGTGACGTTAAAGGTTGCAAGACATCTAGTAGAGGGTGGCAAACTTTACTGTATATACAGTGATAATGATAATGAAATATATATATCACTGTGTATATATCCTTATACTGCTGTAAGAAAGCATCCTGCAAGCAAAAATGTACACTCAGGGAGGCTCTGCTCTTAGCTTAGAGGATGTAACCATATACGCCTCCTTACTGGGTTCTCAGATATCTATTGCTATTATCTCCGTTCTCCTGGGAAATGAATTGGCAAAGGGTGCAAATCCCTTGACTTATGTGGCTTATTCCAATTGCTTTGGGGGCTTGGTACTCACCCCTTTTGCATTCTTCCTTGAAAAGTAAGTAGTTTTTCTTATCATAATTTATTTTGATGATAAATTTACAGAAATAGTGAAATAGATGTGGGGATTCAAGCTCGAATTAAACAAAATTCTTCCAAAAAGTGTGAAATATTTTGTTTCAATTGGGGTTTGTCTTTGAAATATTCCAGAGGATGATATAATATTGCTTGGAGATCTTTCAGGGATGATATCTACTTAATCTGTTTAAATTTCTGTTAAAAAATGCAGAAACAAGAGGTCCAAACTGAATTTCTCTCTGTTGGCTCGATTGATTCTGCTCTCTTTTGGCGGGTGAGTCGATTTGTAGCTGAGATTTTTATGTAGTGTGATAAATTATGCAAAATTGGAATTTTAATGCCCTTCTTCTGTGTGTTATATTAAAGAGTGTGTGCATTTCAAACCTTGTTATTAATGGGCTTGAAGGAAACGTCTCCTTCCTTCTCTTCGGCAATGCCCAACTTGGTGCCTGCAATTATTTTCGTCATGGCATGGGGTTTAGGGTGAGTACTCTGTAATCATTTCTTGAAAGATTGAACTGTGTTTTATATCTGGGTTTTGTGGTTTAATTGGTACTTTTTTCCCCTTGCTTTGTAGGATGGAGAAAGTAGACATTAAGTGTTCTCACAGCCGAATCAAGATTGTGGGTACAGTGCTTTGTGTGTGTGGAGCAATGGCCATGAGTTTCCTGCGCGGTCCTGCTATAAGCGAGCTCTGGGCTTCACCACACCCTCATTCACAAAACATCATCCCTGACTTTCTACATGAGGGGAATTCGGACAAAACTATCACAGGATGCATTTACCTCTTAACGGCTGTGACAATCGTGTCATCTTGTATGATAGTACAGGTCCTATTTCATTTTCTCATTCTCTTTTTTGTAGTTTTTACTTTTTGCTTACTGTAACAGAAACTTGGGTAACATTCATGAGCCTCTCATTATAACAGTTGTATTATTAAGTTCTGACTAAAGTTTGTGAGCATGCAGGCTGAGACATTGAAACAGTATCCAGCTCCATTATCCCTCTCAGCACTTACAGCACTTCTTGGCTCCATCGAAACTGCTGCCTTGATAATGGCTTTAGACAAGGGTGTTGATGCATCATCATGGTCTCTGGATTGGAGTGGGGTTCTGACCATTATATTTGGGGTGAGTGAAACAAATGGATTTCTGCTTTGATCCACCCATTCCCCTTTACTTAACAACCAGTCTCCATGACCATTGAGCCAGTCCTTCCATTGACCTATGAGTATTTCAACAGATCCATTTCTCATGAATTTCAATGTCCTGGTTGGAACTTTTTGGACATTTTCAGTCGTCACTTGCTCATCATCAAAGCAAAACCTTAGAAGTTTAAGTACTATATTTTTAATTAAACGATTGACAATTTTGTTTTAGATGGCTCTTGATTCTACATGTTTCCTGCTTGCATAACCTTCAATCTGTGACTTTACTCCACTATCATGCTCTCTTACCACCCAAATTTCCTTTCCTGTTTGTAAATAGTGTTATTGATCCCCTGGTTATATCAGAATTTAAGCTCTGGTTTGAGTGATTTCATTTCACATATTTTATCTACCAATTGGAAAGTAAGCAGCCAAAATTGCTTACATGTGCAGGGAATCTTTGGCAATGCATTTCTTGTCACCTTGCAACTATGGTGCATTCAGAAAAGAGGACCTGTATTTGTGTCAACATTCAGTCCTGTTTCTACTGTTTGCTCCGCTATCTTATCATCCTTCATTTTAGGAGAAACCCTGCATCTGGGAAGGTCAGGCTTTGTTTTTTAATTACAGAGTTTGAATTATATATACATTTTACATATCATTTTATTTGGAATTACTATAAGTCAGGATTTTATAAGATTATTTAATTAAATGAAATAGTTGTACAAAATCTATATTTTATTGACCCATATATAGCTCTATCTATTTTGAAATATTATAATTCACTTTTTATAATATAATTATATGAATTTAATATTATATAAACTATAAATTTAATATTATATAAACATTATATATCTGTAAACTTAATATTATACAAACAGTATATATATCTTTATATATCTTTAAAAAAATTTGTAAAAGATGTGGAGAATGTTTGCTTATTTTGACTAGCAACTGCTGCTCAATTTATTTATATTGATAATATTAATAACTATTAAAAAAGAGGCAAAAGAATTTGTGAAGCCATATGACATTTTTGACAATAACTATATGTCTCCATGGGACTGCTTAAATGTGTTTTCTATTTAAATTTAAGTAGCAGGAGTGCTCCTGTGCATAAATTTTACAATGAGAAAAGGATAATTTAGAATCTTTCCCTAGTTTAGGAATTGAAAATAAGTGGAAAAAAAGAGGGGAATGAAGCAGCTACTATTTCGGAATTGAAAATAACTTGTGAAAAAAAAGTGAGGGCTGAAAATACATATTGCCAAAAATTCATGTGGCTCCACAAGTTTCTTACCCTCTTTTTTAATATTTGCTTTCATCCTTTTTCCCATTTTTTAACTACACAAATAATTATTAATACTATAAGTATAAATTTGGCCACCAACTTCACAAATAATTCTTACATAAATTGAGCGGCTAGCCAAAATAAGCTAACATGGGACCTGCCCTTATTATTTCCAGCCTTTTTCCGTAGTTATTTTCAATTTGTAAGTAGTAGCTGCCCCATTAAAATAGAGAAAGATTCTAAATTATCCTTTTCTCATGATTAAAAATTTACATGAGAAGTTCTCAAATTTAAGCACTTAAGCAAGTATGGGAACATGGAGAAAACAACCTTCACAATGAGATATCTTGCCTTGTTTAGAAAAAGATAAATAATTAGGTTTTATTTTAGAAATATTTTATTAATTTACATTATTTTTCTTTATTTACTTTATTTTTATTGAAAGAATTATTTAATTATGTTTGATAAATAAATAAAAATATAATAAAATTGACTAATATGTTTTTAAACTATATGTGTATAAATTAAGCAATTGAAATCAATTTTAAAAACAATTATAATTCAAAGCTTTATTTGACTATCTCTAGATTTTAAACTAATATTTAATAAAATTAAATAGATTTTAGAAGCCCTCTTCCTTTATAGTGTCATTTATAGTTTCATCTTTTTTGTAAGGGATTCAAGATCAATAATTATTTTTTAGTTCAGAAATTATTTATTTTTCTATATGAATATCATTTTTAATATTTATTTAGTTGTGTTTTAATTTTTATTATTTTTATATATTGATTGTGTTTTAATATATATATATATATATTCTTTAATAATTTTTGTTTATATTGGTACCATTACACTCTCCTCCTTATTGCTATTATGAATTAGTAATATCAATAACAATCTATTTTATAATAGAATTATTTTATTTTTATGAAAAATTGAGTTACAAATATTTTCAATTAAAAAAATAAGACAACTTAGTATGTCCCATTTCCTCTTAAATATTTTATATTTATAGAAAATAAATCTTATAATGTTTGTTTTATATTATGATATTGTATTATTAATGATTTGAACAGTGTAGCGGGTGTGCTGTTGATATTTGGAGGTCTGTACCTGGTTCTATGGGGCAAAAGCAAAGACATTACTTCTGAAAAGAAAATTCCAGATGAAGAAGAGCAATTAAACACTTCTAAAGAAACATCAATAGATATAAAAAGACCTCTACTACATTGATGGTTACAATCTTTTTAATTTACAAGTAATAACTTAGTATGTTCATGAATATCCAAAAGGCCATGGACTTACCTTTTAGCAGATCAATCAAATATAAAACTATTTCATGACAGTTTCTGGTGAAAAAAGAAACAGAGATCTTCCATGCTTTTAAATTGATGTATATATGATAGATTTTTATGAGAAAAATAGAAATATATCATGTTTTAGAATATATGATGAATTCTGATTAAGAAAAATATAAATATTCCATGTTTTCTAGATTATTGTATATACGATAGATTTTGATGAAGAAAAAGATAGATATTTCATATTTTTAGATTGTAGTATATATGACAGATTTTGATCTAAAAAAATATAGATATTTCATATTTTTAGATTGTTGTATATATAACAGATTTTAAGAAAATAAAAATATAGATATTTCATATTTTTAAATTACTGTATATATGATAAATTTTTTGTGAAAAAACATAAATATTTCATATTTTTAGATTGTATATTTGACAAAAAAATAAAATTATTCAATTTTTTTAGATTATTGACTCTGTGATGAAGAAAAACATAATGAACACATAGAAACTCTTAATATTCATCCAAATCATTAAATTACTGATCCTCATTTGGGTCAAGGAATGTCTCTTTTTAACCAACATCACACCAAAACAAACATTTAAAATGGTTTCCTTTACCATCCTAATTAATGGTATTTGTGATTTATTTGGAATTATCACAACCTTATTAATTTATTTAGGATAATTAAATTTAAATTAATATAGAAAATAATTTAAATAAAATAATTAAAATTGTATTGTTGTTATAATTATAAATAAAAATAAATATAAAAATATAAAATAGTTAGACTTTGATGGTAAACAAAATTGTAATATAGGTTAAGAAATGATTTTTAAATATTTAGTATCTTATTGATCTCGACTTAAATGGAGATTCTTTATTCCAAAAATTTATTGTTTATCACAATAGTTTAGATTAACACTTATGGAATTAATCTTCTATATAAAACTAATATTGTAACTCATGAACACGATCTTATTGATCTCTATAATTTGCAACTTATTTGCCCCACTTCGTTAATATTTGAATGTTGTAAGGATCAACAATGTTTATATACACATTTGGGGCATCTATTATGAAAAATTTGTCTCCTCTATTGGTGTTGTGAAACCCAACAATAAATTCACTATTGTTTAAACTCAAAAATTTGAATAACATAAATCAAATGACCGAAACAAAGAATTAAAGCATGCACAACACCATCCACAAAATACTAAACACATTTGAAATTAGAGAAAACCAATCACACTTTGACACAGTGATTTACCCTGGAAAACCCCTAACTTTGGGGAAAAACCAGCATTCAAAGAGAGATTTTATCACTATAGAAAAGAGGAACTTTACAATAACTGCTAGAACTTGGTATAAATTGATTTTGAGAATTGTCCTAGGTTAAATCTACCAAACCCACAACAATATTGCAATCATGGATAATATCTCAACTCCTCCTTCTGTTCACCCCAATCTCCCTTTCTTGTGTCATTCCTTGCAAAAACCTTCAATTTGTATGTTTTTCAACACACACATCAATTTCTTTTATAACCTCTCATTCTCCTATGGTGGAATAAAGCGGTGTTTTATCTTTAGAAAAAACAAAGTTGTTTCTAAAAGAAAGTTGCCAAACTGGCAAGTGTGTAGAAAATTAGAAGGAAAAAATCAAGAAACTTATCCAACCGCTCCAACCTGGGTGACATGGTTCCAGGTTGGAAGAAATCTTCCGAGCTACCTTTTCAACACTCCCTCTTAGCAAGGAAGGTGTTCTCTACTACACCTAACTTGTCCCTGAAGAAGACAAATTTAATTTTCATCAAGGTCTTCGTTAAGAAGTTTGCAACCTGCTCATCTGTAGATATATATACTGTAGTCAAACTAATCCACGCTGTACACAATCCCTGATAAAGTGATATCTAATGTTAATATGCTTTGACCTATCATGAAACACAAGATTCTTAGAGAGTTTTATGCAACTCTGATTATCACAGTGAATGATGGTTGGTTCTAGCTCCTGACCAAATAGTTCCACTAACAGCTTCCGAAGCCATATTGCCTCACATGTTTCCATGCTCGATGCCATGTACTCTGCTTCTATAGATCTTAATGCAACAAACTTCTTCTTGTACCAAGAGACAACCCTTGATCCCATACTGAAACAACACCCCGAAGTGCTTTTCATGTCCACTGCATTACCTACCCAATCTGCATCAGTGTAGCCAATCAACCTGACACCATCACCTAGAGTATATCTCAACCCATACTAAATTGTACCACATAGATACCTCAACACATGTTTTGTTGTTGTCCAATGTACTCTCTTTGGTTCTACCATGAACTAACTAAGAGAGTTGACTGCAAAGCAAATTTCTAGTCTTGTATTGACCAGATACATCAATGACCCAATAAGTTGTCTATACAAGGTGGGGTCTACTGCCTCCTGCTTTGATACATTAATCTTCTGCCAATTTGTAACCATTGGTGTAGACAACAATCCAACATTCTGAATCACTTCAAGATTTCCATAGCATATTTCCCTTGACCAAGGAAAATCTCTCCCTTTGTCTTCCATACCACTAGTCCTAAAAAATAGTGCATCATCCCCAAATCTTCCATCTCGAACTCTGCTATTAGGTCCCTCTTGCAGTCCTCTATGAGCCTTGGTGAACCAGTCATAAATAAATCATCCACATACAAAACTAGAATGAGTGGTTCACCTCCCACCATGAGATAGTAAAGGTTGGAGTTCGCCTCACTCTTCATGAATCCCATGCTCTGCAAGTAGCCATCTATGCACTCATACCATGCTTTGGGTGCCTTCTTAAGTCTGTATAGTGCTTTCCTTAACCTGCAAACATGAGAGTCACTCCAATTCACCACAAAACATTCTAGTTGTTCGATGTACACCTCCTCCTCTATGATACCATTTAGGAATCTCGTATTGACATCCATATGATGGATTTGCCATCCCATTTGCACTGCTAATGAGATCACAACTGATATGGAGGTATATCTAACCACTGGAGTGAATGTCTCATCATAATCGATTCCCTCCTTCTGAGAGAACCCCTTGGCCATGAACCTGGCTTTGTATTTCTCTATGCTACCATCTGCAACATGCTTGATCTTATAGATCCAACGAGAACGAACCACTGCCTTATCTATAGGCCTTGGCACTACCTCCCAGACACCATTCTTCATGATGGAGTTGTAATCCTCCACTGGAAGGTTCACTGTCAATGAGAAAACTTATTAATGCCACATAATCTGAATATTTAGTTGGTGGTCTCCTCTCCCTGTCACTTGTTCTAGGAGCTCCCATAAACTCTTGAGCATCTCGCACAATCTAAGTTTCCACTTGGCTAGTCCTTCTCCTACCGGTAGGAGATACACCAATAGATGGAGTTTGTTGTTCCTTATTCTACTGCTCCTAATCCTGTGGACTTGATTCACCCAAGGTACCTGTATTTGCATTTGTTCTTGTCACAGTGCCATGTACCTGAGACTCCTGATCCACTTTTGGAGCTTCAATCTGTTGACTCTGCTCAATTGCTGGAAAATCTTGAGATTTTTTGAAAGCTTTCTCCTCTAGAAACTTCACATCATGTCTCACTATGATCCTCCTTGTCCCTAGAATAAAGATCCTGTCACTACAGCATAACAGACAAATAGTGCCTAAAATAGTGTCAAATTTTAGTTCACGAATTGGGCGATTTGGTTGGCGCTAAACTCGGTGCAAATAGGCATGGACATCTCAGCGTCGAATTTGGCACTGGATGTTGCACCGAAGTTAGCGCCATAAAATCACAACACCCCTATTAGCGCCTAAAATAGCGTTGGGAAATAACGTTGAAAATAGCACCTTTGTTAGCGCTAGGAAATAGCATCGGAAATAGTGCCTAAATTAGCACCCAATTTGGCTTTCAGTTTTGCTTCTATGTCTACTCCCATTTTTGCTTCTAGTTTTGCTTTCGGTTTTGCTTCTAGTTTTGCTTCTAGGTTTGCTTCTGGTTTTGCTTCCAGTTTTGCCTCCAGTTTTGCCTCTAATTTTGCCTCCAATTTTGCTTCTAAGTTTGCTTCCAATTTTGCTTCCAGGTTTGCTTCCAGTTTTGCTTCCAATTTTGCTTCCAATTTTGCTTCCAATTTTGCTTCCAATTTTGCTTCCAAGTTTGCTTCCAGTTTTGCTTCCAATTTTGCTTTCGGTTTTGCTTCCAGTTTTGCTTCTAAGTTTGTTTCCAAGTTTGCTTCCAATTTTGCTTCCACATTTGCTTCCAGTTTTGCTTCCAAGATTGCTTCCACATTTGCTTCTAGTTTGGCTTCCATTGTTGCTTCATTTTTTGCTTCTAAAAATGCTTCTTGTTTTGCTTCCATTTATTAATTTAATATGTTTTATTTTAATTTAATTAGTTAAATATATCATGCCTCTTAAATAACTCATATGATTATAGACTAAGTAATTTAATTATTTAACTCATATGATTAAATAACAAGATAATTATTTTTTTTGGGTCGGTAACATGAAATTTTTTTATTGCTTGTAAAGATAAAAAAGTACATCTATTGTTCAGTTTCATTACCTATCAAAATTCCATAGCAAACGACAAAAACCAAAGGCGCCTTAACATGCAGAGTAAAACATTAAATAAACCTCGTAACCCCTGTAACTGTTTACCAATAAAATCTTTACAAAAAATAACCACCATTAACAGTGTTTAGAGTTACACGCTTTAATACAACAAAAGTGAAGGGAGAATTCAAAATTAGACATAGAAAAACACGACTAGTCTTAACGAGCTCCACCCGGACCCAACGGCTTCTTCTTCCGCTGCTTCCCCGACTTCTTCTGGTGCTTCCTTTTCGCTTCCAATCCCTACATCTCTGCCTTTGCTTCGATGAAGAGTTTAAGCACTTTCCATCCCAAACACGCTTCCTCATGACAACAAGCTTTGTACTTTCCTTCGAGCCAACGAATAAAGGGTTTGAGCCCCAATCTCCCATAGAGCTCCTCAATTTCATCATCTACTAGTCCTTCAAAATAATATAAACCTACACCCAGAACCACCCATTTGAGAATGGACTCCATGCCTACCATAAAATCTTCATGCACAATTTTTTGCATCACCATCCTCACCATTTCCACTGGTTCACCTAAATCCAATCACCACGCCGAAATTAAGGAGTAAACATTCATGTTGGTTAAGTATCTATGTTTTAGAGAGCCAAAATCCCTACCACAAATCATTTTTGTACACTACACTAGCTGCTCGTCGTCAACAAGGAAAAACAGGCCCAAAAATCTTCCTGACCGGAAGGTGAAATTGGCTTCCATTTCTCCTGACAACCAATGCCGCGACCACCAAAGTTTGTTGTAGATTTTTTCTCGACCCTTTCCAAATGCAATTAACACATCTTAATTGAGGGCTTGCTATTAATGAAGTACTACTTCACCACCACTCGCCACCCTTTCCTTCGCTTGTCATGTCAAACCTACTCCACTCCCTTCGCCACCTTGTTCATTTAAGGCATTGTGTTTTGACCTAAGTCCGCTAAGTTAACACCTCTAAAATCCTCCAACCTGAATTCCCTTGTTTCACCAAAATTTAAAGCCCATTTAGATAAGACATCCGCTTCCACATTACCACCTCTTTTAATGTGGCTCACCACAAAACTTTCAAAAGAGCTTAACACTTCTCTGATTTGTTCAATTATGTTCTAGAGGAGGTTCCAAGCATTAATTTTACCTCTCATCACCGCCTGAACTATTATTGTAATATGATCATCATCTAAAATTAAAACAAGTGAGTCAAATATCTATAATTTAATTGAATTTGACAACATCCATCCTAAGCAGTAAATTAAAATCATCTTACGTAATAAATATCCATCCAAAAATCATTGACCACTTTTAATATTTATAAATTGACAAGTCAATACTAATAAGATCATCATCATATATAACTAAAACAAGTGAAAGTCAAATATGCCAATACATCAAAAACATGTCAAAATGATACATGTCCAACAGTCGACATAAGTGAAAATGATACATGTACAAATGATATAAATAAAATTGATAAATTATGTAACTCAAACTAATACAAGTCAAGTTGATACATGTCCAAATGATATAGTGAAAATGATACAACTCAATAATATAGTATTGTAGGCTATGAAAATGATACATATGATAGTAACCATGAAAAGAGTCATCATAACGATATATCAACAATGATCCATGATGCAGTCTATATGATCATGAATGTCACTAGTTACTACCACCAACTATCTCATCATCATCATCATCATCATCTCGTCGTCATCATCATTGTCATCATCGTCGTCATCATCATTGTCATCGGCCTCGGTGTTTTCCGCATATGCATCATCATCATCCTCTGCCATGTGATCTGTACTAGAAGAACCAATATTTTGTGGATCTATATCATGTTGAGGATCATCTTGATCTTCTAGAAGACCCTTTTTTGCAAAAAAAAAAACATTTAGAATGAAAATTTATTATTTATTTCATACAATATTTTTTTTTTTGTTATATATCTAGTATTATAACATATGAGATGAAACCATAATCATATTACATCAAATCAAAGTGCACATACCATAATAAAATTTCAAAAAAATTACAACTAATACTGGTGACTTAGGAGAAACTTCAACTTTAAAAAATAAAGCCAATTAGGCTGGAAAACTTGTGGATCAGGCCAACATTTGGTGGAAGAAGAAGAAAGATGACTAGAACTCTAGAGGCCCACCATAATGGATTTTCGTATTCAACCATGAGAGAAAAAGAGAGACTTGATATCATGTATCAAAACATTAAGCATGCATTCTTCTAGCCAATGGAGAAGGAGATGATTACGTTGCTTCATTTTCATTTGCATAACCATATCATGGTGTGGGAACCAAGAAGACCAAGGATGTCTAGTTTTATGTGGAGGTAATGGATGTGGTACAAAATTTAGGAGGGGCAAGAAGGTCAATGTATGATCCTGATGAAATTGAGGAAGAACAACAAGAGAGGGACAAGAAAAATAAAATCAATATAGAGTTTCAAGGATTTGTCAAGCGAGTAAGAGAGCTTTGGGAGCAACCTCATTTAAAATATTTTGAACCAGAGTTTGATGTACCATTTAGAGAGCTTGGTTTTTATGGAGTTCCTTTCAAAACCTCTTCTTTGATTGTTCCTATGGTAAACTGTTTGGTAGAGTTGGTGGAGTTACCTTTCTTAGTAATCACTATTAGTGAGATTGAGATTGTTAACTTTGAGAGAGTATGACTTGGGAAAAATGCATTTGATATGGCTATTATTTTCAAAGACTTCAAGTGGGATGTACTTCGCATTGACACCATTCCTCAATCTTCACTTGATGGCATCAAGGAATGGCTAAACTCCATGGATATAAAGTATTATGAAAGCAAAATGAACTTGAACTAGCGGCCAATTTTGAAGAGTATTATTGATGATCCACATAAATTTTTTAAAGATGGTGGTTGGGAATTTTTGAATATGGAAGCTAGTGATTTTGATTCTAATAATTCAGAAGAGTTAGATCAAGGATATGAACCCTCTGATGTAGAAGAGGAATCAGAATCAGATTTCATGTAGCCACCATCAAGAGTGTTACAAGCCAACAAGATGGAGGGAATTCTTATATAAGGATAATTTTCAATGTTGCAGGTACCGGCTTTAATGCCAACTATAATGGAAACATTAAAATTCCCTAGCAGTATTAATGTTAAGGAAATTTCCTTTAGATGCAAGGATTCAAAGCACATCAAACATGTGGTACAGATGATTAAATCCCAGAGATGATCTATAGTAATGAAAGAGTCTGAAAAGGCAGAGAGAGCTACACTAGTGACTTAGGAGAAACTTCAAATTTCAAAAACAAAGCCAATTAGGCTGGCAGACGTGTGGATCAGGCCAACATTTGGTGGAAGAGGAAGAAAGATGACTAGAACTTCGGAGGACCACCATACTAGATTTCAGTATTCAACCATGGGAGCAGAAGAGAGAGCTGATATCATGTATCAAAACATTAAGCATGCATTCTTCCAACCAACGGAGAAGGAGATGATTACTTTGCTTCATTTTCATTTGCATAACCATATCATGGTGTGGGAACCAAGAAGACCAAGGGTGTCCAGTTTTATGTGCAGGTAATGGATGTGGTCCAAAATTTAGGAGGGGCAAGAAGGTAAATGTATGATCCTGATGAAATTGAGGAAGAACAACAAGAGAGGGACATGAAAAATAAAATCAATACAAAGTTTCAAGGATTTGTCAAAGCGAGTAAGAGAGCTATGGGAGCAACCTCATCTAAAAGATTTTGAACTAGAGTTTGATATACCATTTAGAGAGCTTGGTTTTTTTATGGAGTTGCTTTCAAAGCCTCTGCTTTTATTGTTCCTACGGTAAACTGTTTGGTAGAGTTGGTGGAATTACCTTTCTTAGTAATCGCTATTAGTGAGATTGAGATTGTTAACCTTGAGAGAGTAGGACTTGGGAAAAGGAATTTGATGTGGCTATTGTTTTCAATGACTTCAAGCGAGATGTACTCCGCATGTACACCATTCCTCAATCTTCGCTTGATGGCATCAAGGAATAGATGAACTCCATGGATATAAAGTATTATGAAAGCATAATGAACTTGAACTAGCGGCCAATTTTGAAGAGTATTACTGATGATCCAGATAAATTTATTGAAGATGTTGGGAATTTTTTAATATGGAAGTTAGTTATTCTTATTCTGATAATTCAGAAGAGTCAAATCAAGGTTATGAACCCTCTGATGTAGAAGAGGAATCAAAATCAGATGAGGAAGGTTTAGAAGATGAATCTCTTGTGGAGTCAGAAGAGGACAAAGAAGAAGACGATGATTCTGAAGAGGAGGAAGGTAAAACATAGGATGAATTAGAAGTCGGAGCCAGAAATGTAGATAAGGAAAAAGGAGATGAGTCTCACAGTGAAGAGGAAAGGTGGCAACGAAAGGTAAAAGCTACAGATAGGGAAGTCCCGAGCACTTGATATTAGAGATTCAAGAGGAATGCCTTCCAAGAGACATAAAGTCAGATGAATTGAGTTCATCTACATCCTTCTACTATTTATTCATGCACATAAATGGTCATCTTGTAATCATAAGATTTGAGATCTATTTATTCATCCTATGCATCAATAAAGAACTCAACACAAGAGATGCAAATTGACATATTAACACAACAATATCCAACTAAGTTTTTGAAACTCAACTATTGATACCTCGTTCTCCATCCAGATTACAAAATTGTTCCACTTTTTGTTTTGTAACATATTCTTTTCAAATTGCTTTGGATGGCAGCAATATTTATCCTCCTGTCAAAACATGGCACATGGACTAGTTAAACTAATTAATATGCAATCATTTACTTTTTCCAACGAAATAAAAAAATATATCATTTAACATATTAAATATAATTACAAATGTATAGATCAAGGCATGTAAACCTTTCTGGCCACTGTGATGCATGGCACGAAGTTTCTCAAGCCTAGCCTTGGAGGCCTTGTCCTGAAACATATACTAATTCAATTTAACTATTCAAAAATAAAATTTAAACATTGTTTAATAAATTTGATATAATCTTATGAGAAAATTCAAATACCTACGTACTCTCCTCACCAGAATTCCTCCGTTCATTGAACTTCTCATATGCTTTTACAAGATCTCTCCATACTTTCACACTTACATCAATTGGCCTTTTTTTCTGCCTTAGCTCAAGAGGGATATTTTTTATCTTCTTAGTTTGGTTGCACCGAAATCTCTTGCAGTTTTGAGACATTCGTAGCTTTATCTTCTTTACAGACCAACCTGTGCCAAAATCAGTCTCCATGTCATGGATAACTGCTTTTTTTAGGTGCATGGGTATCTTTGAGAATGGAAAATGTAGATGGTTTTTGAACCGTTGAAGGAATAATTCCTTCAACCTATTCACAAACGTTTTCCCAGCATCCGTCATTTAGACTTCCCTTGAAACCACCTCATATTCTATCTTCGTATTGTAGCTACCAATGCAAGATTGAAAAAATGGCGTGGTGGGAGAAGTCTGTGTCCCAGGAGTGGAAGTATCTACTCCCTATTCCACAATCATAGAGTTTATTGTCACTGATTTCCTCCTGGATCTTTTGCTCGATCCAGGACTGGTTTGGGAATCAATTGATTCCCTTTGACACAATTGATTTTTTTGCAATGTTTGAGGGGTGTTAATAGATTGTTTTTCTATGTATCTGACAAGTGTTGTCTAGTCCACATTAACCAATTTGTTCATTGCCTCTACCCCCAATATGGAAGCCAATTCCTCTTTATGTTTGTCAGTCTCATGTCCCTATATATATATATTTTTAAATTATATTTCTTCTTTTAAATTTAGAAATAAAAAACTAAAAAGTAAAATTCAAAGAAACAATGGAAACATTTACAAATCTATAAATTGACAATGAATTATCTCATTGTGGCCAATTTTTTTTGACAATGCTCGCTTCCCTCCATTGCTTGAAATTTTTAGGTGACCTAGGGAAAATTATTTTCATCCAGTCTGTGGAGGAAAACAAAGTACACACTGTCAGGTATGAAAATTTTCATCTAGTTTGTGGTATGCGAGTTTTGTTTTGTGGGAAAATATGTTCGCTGGGTTTGTTTAGTGTTGATAACCTAGGGAAAATATGTTCACTCAGTTTGCTTAGTGTTCATAACCTTATCATGAAAACTCTTTCATAATGCAATCTTGCACGAATTTGTCATGGCATCAGTGACTATGGTGCGGTTAGGAAAAACCAAGCGGTTTCTACATTTATTTTTAGCAATTGCTCAACAATGACCAAACCAATTCCCATATTTTCCAAGCAGTTCACTATTTCCTTGATACTCAGGTTAGGGAAAGAATACAGAGGAATCCTCGCTTCATGCTATAATATTTTGAGCCAAAGCTCAAATGGGTAGAGTAAAATTTTTTGTTGGTTTCTCAAAGGTTTTAAAATTTATAATGATGGGACAATTTAGAGGTTGCTTGGACTGGTTAGGCCACAAACTAGTAAAAAATAATGAATTCAAATGCAATACACAGAGCAGTAAACAATCACAAATTCAAGCAAGAAAAAAAATTGTAACCTTACCTATGGTGTTGCAAACTAAATAAAATTTCTCATTAGTTGCTGGTAGCGCCCTGCTCTCTTCCTTCGCATGATGTTTTTCCCTTTTCTATCGTCTGATTTCTTCCTTCTTTTGGGGAAGTTTTAAATTTTTTATTTTGATTCATTAGTTGACGTTTTAGTTAGCATTAGTTAACACCAACTTTAGTGTCAAATTTTGACCGTTAATGTAATCTATTTGGGACGTATAAGGTGGCATCAAGTGTGTCTAATTTAGCAGCTATCATTGTTGTATAATGACTATTTTCATTGTTGTGTATCACAGGATCCAGAGTGTTGGAAATAATTCCAACTCCTGCCTTGTTTTTGTGACCATCATTGTCATGTGGCTTCTTCATCAGCTCAGTGTGGTAGAGCGGTTTTTACCGCGGTCCCACAAGGTGCTTCATCCTTCTCGGCGGTAGTGCGATGAAAGCTTTTGTGGCTGCATGCAAGTCTTCTTTCTATTTTTGGCGGTGTTGCGGTGACTCCTACAATCCCGCACGTCTTCTACCATTGGCGTGTAGTAGTGCGGTGACCACCACTATCTCACAACTCCTTCACCAGCTCGGTGTGGCAGAACAGTTTTTACTGCAGTCCCGCAAGTTACTTTTTCCTTCTCGATGGTAGTGTGGTGAAAGCTTCTGTGGCAACATTTTTATTCACAGAGGAGGACATGGAAAGAGGATGTGGATGATGTAGAACTACTAAATCGCTAAGAGGAAAGTGGGTGGAAATAGATGAGACAACAGAATCTGTAGATACAATAGAGGTAAGAAGATAAAGCAACCTCAACCAAAGGAGGAAGGTGTTTATGAATTCAAAAATTCTACAACGTAGAGGAGATAAAGTCATTTTTTTGTCCATGAGGCCTCTGAGGTCAAATTTATTGGTTGAAAATACATAGGAATGGTGATTAAATGTGATTCTATGATCAAGGGAAAAGTTTGAAAATTAGGATAGCCAAAACATGATATCAATATGTCAAATATATGACTAAAGTGAGGTTTTGTGTTGGATAGCATATTTGTTGAAATGATATAATTAGTGTACTAAACATTATTTACTATGTTTTGTATTATAGGGGCGAGATGAGGCCATGGCAATAGATCATGTCATATCAAATGAGGACACAACGGATGAAGTGAGACATCAGGTACTCAAATTTTGACTTAACTTAGGAAAAAATGATTTGATGGCATTTTGTGATACATCCATCTTTTTTCATAGTATTATTAAAATTTATAACATATTATCCAATCTTGACATAAATTAATGCATGTTGTTGATAATTTTAGATGGAGATTGGAGCAAATACAGAGCCTAAGTGTTCAACTAGCAAAAGAACAAGATATGTATGTGCTTATGGACTTAAAACTGCTAAATAACGTAGACGATAGTGGGTGGAAGAGGATATGACAATGGATATTGCAGACACAACAAATGATTGCACTGAAGAAGAGGTAGGTTAGGACTGTACATGGGATGAATACTTTGAGAAAATTGTTGTTAGTGGATGTTCTATATGTCGTGGAAAGAAACAATTCAAACGAGTGATTGTACAAAGACATTACATATATAATGAGCTTCCAGTCGGTAATATGCCTCCTACAATTGATTCAAATCCAATAGGAATTGTGGTGAGGAATTTTCTAATTGGATATAAATAACATTTATACTTCGTTTAAACATTGTTTTATATTATTTAAATAACTATTTTTTTCTTAATGGATACTTGTAGGATAAAGTTCTTGGTTTAAAGTTTCCTGGATCACTGACTTCCAGCCTAGAGGGAAATGATCATTTATCAGCTGATACATCTAACAAAAATATGTGCCAATATACCAGCTCAGAAGATGAGGAATTGACGAAAACAAGTAACAGAACAAGAACCGGTGTGAAGATACATAATTTGCTTAAAGACAAGGGGAAGGTGGACTACATACCCTATGAGAATGAATGCAATGGAGATGATGACTTGACCCTAAGTTGGAGATCAATTTACAAAGAGAAATTTGATCGTTGACTATATTGCACTTGGCCTAGTGATCAACAACTACCTAGAGTGTACAAGGTGTTTCAATTTTGGGGATACAGCTACATGATACAACCCTCCAATATTCATGGAGCAAATCTAGGCCTCTTTATTGTCCAAAATGTACATGTGTGATCCAAACATAGAAAAAATTTAAAATAAACCACTAGGAGATTAATGCCATATTATGGTCCATCATATTACAGTGGTGAATGGAGAAGGCTAGCAAAATATAAGCCTAGCATGTCAGCATATGGCCTAAATTCGAATATGTATACACATCGTCT
The DNA here is from genome assembly GCA_007258455.2 of Sequoia sempervirens. Taxonomy (NCBI): domain Eukaryota; kingdom Viridiplantae; phylum Streptophyta; class Pinopsida; order Cupressales; family Cupressaceae; genus Sequoia; species Sequoia sempervirens. The sequence goes on along the minus strand of VDFB02000015.1, from coordinate 210,422,695 downwards.
CTAATTGGAAAGTGGAAAAGAAATGAATAGAGGTCATCTTATGGATATAGGATGTGCATACACACACAAAAATATTACAGGATTTATAAATAGTAGTAAGGGAAGGGACCCTACTGTAAGACCGAATTGTCAATTTGTTGAGGTTATAAATAATAAAGATGGAGATATGGAAAGAGAGGTTGATAGATTGATAATGGTTGAGGCTATTATGGACCTTACCATTGGAGATGAGTTATTGATTGATTACCCCTTCTTAAAATGCACTCCTGTGTGAAAGAAGAGGGAAGAAGAAGGTCTCCCTAAGGATGTTCTTAAGGGCAGAAAACCAAAGAATATTAAATGAGTGTGGATTGATGCTTTATAAACTATGTTGTCAAAATTGTGTTTTATAGCAATTATTGTATAAAAAAGGTAGTCTATAAAATAATGTTCCATTATTAAATTGATGTATATGTGTTCATACAATTTATATAATGTCTAATATATGTATGTTGTTCATGTACAGGTATTTTTCTATGAAGATATTTTGGACCCGAAATGGATATTTGTCATACATTTTGATCCAAGATTAATGCATGTATTTGACGATGCATTAGTGGATACTGAGCAAAACAATGATGGCCAAAAAAAAGAGAGAGAGGGATTAAAGAACATCAAAGAAATTGACATCCATGATGATGTTGAAGATGGTTATGTTTAGGCACAAGAAGACAACAATCCAAATTTAGATGATGTTATGGAAGACAACAATATGGATGGTATAGAAAATGATGATCCAAATACATTTGGTAACAATATAGATGGTCTACAGTCAAATTTTCATGATGATGAAGATGATGCAGGTCAAGATGAGGATGATGATAATATTAAATACTTGAAAGAACATATGAACATTGAAAATGATACACTAGATGACATTGTAGCAGACAATAATGTTAATGACCAAGACTTCTAAATTTTTAGAATTATTTGCAATCCATGTTTTAAAAAGGATGATTCTTATGGCCTAAACTTTGAAATGCTTCAGTAATATTATGTTGTACTTGGACAATTGAAAAATTATTTTATTCTCCTAGCAAGCTTTTTTATTTTCCATTATAATTCTAGACCAAACAACATTTGCGGGGATGGCCTTTTACACCAATCTTAATTTGTATGAAGTTCACGAACCTATTGTCAAGCAATGAATTCCTTTTGTAGACAGGAAATGTAAAGGCTTCATTTGATAAAAGATAAGTAGTCTCTTTCTGAGGGCAATCCACATGCAAAAAGTAAAAAGCACATAAAAAACAATTGTACAGTAGAAAATCAGATTCAATTAGTTATCTCTTATTTCGATTGCACACTTATATGAAAGACATAGGGTATTCACCATACATTTCCCTTGAAAAAGAAAACATGTGCTTTCATTTTTTTTTACTATATATCTTAGAAGTGAAATTGTTGTTACATAATGATGCACTAAGAAAATAATATATACAAAAAAATGCAAAGAAAATGTTTGAAATTTAACATGCAACCTACTATGTTGTGCTAAAAGGAATCAAGATTAACTGGGAAAAGAAATAAAAATAAAATTATGCTGATTGTGCTTAAAAGTGAATAGGATATGAAAAGTGTGGACAATGATGGTGCTGAAATTGAAAACCTTGATTCTGATGATATTATTGTTTTATGTCATTTGAGATAAAGAGCACATACAATTTTATATACATAACAAATGAAGATTTGAAACTAGTAAATTGAAAATGTAAATACTATAAGATTTTTCCTTAAACAATAATTCATGTACTCACTTACAAAAAAGGTGAACCATTTTTTATTCAAACTCTGTTTTATTTAATAGACATAACAATAAAATAATATTTACAAACTTACAAGAATATATACACTGTTTCATAGAAAATAATGAATGTTTCATAGAATATACAAGTACAAGAATATATCATCATCATCATATCCTTAATTAATACCTATTGCAATATCCTTAAATTGTTCAAACTTTGGTATGAGTTGTTGGCAGAAAAAATTAGGATTACTTGGATGCTTCTTCCATTCATTTTGTATCAACATATGTTTGTGAAGACACAAAAGTTAATAAAATATTAATGCACGTAGCTCACAATTATTTAAATAAGAAACTTTGTTAACTTTATTATTTTTAAATAGTTTCCATTTTTATGTTGAACATATAACAAGGAAAAATAAGCTCAAATTTTCAAAAAAAATAGCAGCTCTACCAACATCCACAATAAATGCTTTACTGTATTATCATATTCATTCACATAATCATAGTATTGAGGCTCAATAACTGATATTCATTCAAATATAACAAGAAATAAGTATGGAAAACATAATAAAAATACATAATGATAACATAGTCATGGCGAATCTCTGATAATAAGATGTTCTCCATTATATTGCTTCAATTGATATATATTAATAACAAAAGTCTTCAAAATAGAAATGATATATGATGATGATAATTTAAAACTAGGCCTTGGTTTTCTATTTATATAGGAAGCAACAAGCTACAAGCCTTTTACAAAAAGAAATGACCTTTCATAACTACTTTTTTTACTAACAACTATTTAATTAGCATAATTAAAGAAATAACAAGACTTAAGACATTTTGACATATGGTTCCATTATTCAGTGTAGAAGACTCATGATCATTGATTTGGAAAAGTCTTCCTCTCCATGATGAACATCCAAATGCTCTCGCCTCAATGTCCTATTCTCTGAAACCAAATACTTTTCCTCCCACTGATACACCGTAAAATCTAATGGCCACTTATATTCCTGGATCTTTTGCATGTTTGCAAGATGAGTTTTCCATCCACTATCTAGTAATGCATTTGTATCATTGACAAAATTTAGGTATCCCGCATCAAGAACAATCAACCCATCCATGATCTGATTTAGCTTGGGAAGACTAGTATCATCATCCTCCTATATATGAGTTACACACTTATGAACAACCTAATTGAATTCTTTCTTCCACTTATCCAAGTCCTCCAAATCTCACGATTTTAGGTATATACCACTATTTACATGTATGGAATAAATCCATTTGTGTTACAATATTTTTATCAAACCCTTGTACATACTGAAATTCATCAATAATCATCTTCACAGTTTGTTCAGTTGGCTTTAATGTTGTGGGTGCATCAAGAATTCTTTGTAGAACTTTGCATAACTTAGCCAAAGTGTGGTGAATAGGCTACCACCTTTTGAACAAAGGATCTAATACAAGCATATGTGTCTTTATTTGATCTATTGCATGTTGAAGTGTTTTATAACTATCATGCACATTCTCCAGTTTATCCATAACTAATTTTATCTTGTGCTCAAGAATCTTTTCCATAACTTCACAAATTCATCTTTTCACTTCATCTTGGGTTTGATTGTTGGCCTTCTTTACATCATCCGCTTCCTTCTCTGGAGTTTTTACCTATTCTTTAAAAATGTTCTTCACAATATCCATTGGAGCAATATGAGACTTGTATAACACCATCTCCTTGCTTTGTGAGGGTCTTGCTCCTCTTAATTGTTCTTTCAATTTGACATTCTCCATGAACAGTTTATTAACTTCATCATTTAGGAACCTTTGTTCCTTTTCATACTCCTTCAATTTGTCTTCTAATCCCTTAACAGTTGCTCCAGTGAACATGGATGAATGCATGGTCATTGTGGCTACCTCCAAAGGGGTGGTATCTTGTATTGTCCTTACCATCACTACCCCTTTCATCCCTTGAATTACATCCAATAATTTTGGCTTCTATGTATTTTTCTGTTTGATCCATATGGCCAAGGTTTCAATCTTTGGGTTATATCCAATTCCACTCACACCTTCATCGGAGTCAAATTCTGCAACTAGCCGACACTTAATCAAGTAGAAACATTTTCTTTAATTCAAAGCTAGGGAAAATGAGCATATTGCTCTTCAAGACCATTTCTCTAGCCTTCTAGGGGCTAATGTCAATGTTGTCAACTCTTAATTCCTGAAAAGTTTGTGCTAGCATTTCATTTTTCTCTGATTCTTCAATTCTTGCTTCAGCTGATTCCATCCTCTTGAAATTCTTTTATCTTCATCTTCATCCAGAAATCCTTAAACTCGAGAGTCTTAATGAATTCATCATCTTCTATGAATCTCTTGGTTGCAATTTCCCTTTCATCTTCATGTACCTCTATATTTGTTTTTCCTACATCACCCATCCTTTCCTCATGTTTATGGGCACTGGTCTCAAGGATGGGTTGATCAAATTCAATATCACCTTTCAATGAATCAGTACTGTAGCCACTTCCTAAGTATCGCCCACCTCTTCAGTATCCTCATAAGGTACTAACTATTCAATGCTTCCTATCTTCTATCTTTTGGGAGGTAACTGCTCCATGAGAGGCTCAGAGGCTTCACCTAGGGTATGCTTTGTAGTTGCACCACTATGATGTTCTTCGAGATATGCTTCCTTCTTTATGTACAATTCTTCAAATCTATCAATTATCAATTATATCCTCTTGATGGGGTCCTTTTCCTCAACAATGTATCCTAGGAAATACTTGGACCTCTGCTTCATCCTTTCTACAACCTTCTTCATATATTCCCATTTTTTCCTTCTACTAAATACATCATTATAAGTAATGTAGTTCCTTATGACATCTTTTTCAAAATCCATTTGGTGTGGAATTGTCATTTTGGTAAGAATATTGTGCCTTATGTTGTTCATATGATTTTCAAGGTCAAAGGCTCTTTCTTTTCCATATTTCAATGCATATCTTTTCTTCAAATAATACAGTAACTCCTCTAGTATGTCTAAGTCTACAGTCCAATCTCACACTTGGTTTGGTTTGGCAGGAATTCTTTTGCTTGTGCATTACATATTTCTCCATCCACATCATTTGCCACATAAATTCAAGAAATGTTAATATGAGGGACACAAATGTTGGCAGTATGTGTGGAGCAACAGGTCATCCATAAACTCTTATTATTATAACTTTCGAGAGGACGAACCAATCTCCAAAATTGTGTGTATGACCCTGCTCTATTCTTAAAGCCAAAGGTCTCACTAGTTGCAACATTTTGGTTGACAATCTTGGTATTGCATACCCAAGAAATCGAAGGATTTTGTGTACAAAGTCTTCGTAGAATACAACAAAGCTTGAATTCTTGCACCGACTATTCCAAATATAACACCATTTCTAGATAGGTGTGGATTCCCTTGCTCATCTACTGTAGCCAAGTCCATTCTTTTAGTCTAATGGTCCCTATTCTGGTACAATATCAAATGACATAGTAGGGAATAGTGTCTGAATGTAATCAATGCTCTATCCTCTATAACTTGGGAGAATTCATCATCTAACGCCTTCTCAAAGTATGAAGCAAAGTCATATTCAATATTAGTTTCAAGGTTTTGAATTCTCATGGCCATCATCATTAGGCCTATTGGCATTTTATCTTGAGCATCTATCCCCAACACTTGGAAAAGAGCTAAATATGTATTCACAAAGTAATACTGAAAATATGTCACATTAAATGGTTCAGTAGTGGTAGTAGAGATGGGGAATGTTTTGTTACCAATGCCTCTTTTCATATATAGGGGTACCTCATCACTTCTATAAGTATTTTTTAACCTAGCATAATCCTCCTCACTTTTCTGCAGGTTTATCTTGGTTAGAGCCTACTTGTTTAAGCCAAAACACTCAATGATGGATTTTCTAATTACTTATACCAATACTGTGTTGTTTGGAAACCTTACTATTTTGGTAGCTAAGTGATAGTGTTTGGCTAGCAGTCTGATAAATTCTACATCAGAAAACACATTTGGGATAATCAACCTTGCTATATCCAACATCCAAGCATTTAACACTAGAATCTTCTCATTTCTCTTACTGTAAAAATACCAAAATAGGTCCCATCCAGATTTGGAAATGAGGGCATCCCTACAACTTTGTCTAGTGTCCACGAGAAACTTCTTATTACCCTCTTTAGTAGACCCTAGAAGTATATCTAATATGGACTGATGGAGTGGTCTCTTCTTTACTTTAGGTTCTTCATCTTTAATTTTAGGCTGACTTTCTTTTACTTTTGATTGTTTTCTTTTACGAGGCATGTTTCAATTTTCTCTACTATGGCTTCAGATGACAAAACCTTGAAAGATTTAATTATATTAACAAAGCTCTTTTAGAGAGTTTTTGTGCACTTACTCGAGTATTTCACGCTTGTAGGACTTCTTCTCGTATCATTAGCTCCTTCCACGCTAGTGCACTGCAATTGTGTGTGATATTGGGAAAACTCACTTATCTTTGGATGGCGTGGTATTTAGTCATACTAGTTTTGTCAACCCTTAATAATTTAATAGCATTTAATTTTTGAAATTGATGTAATTTTCTACATTTATTGTTGTAAATTGTAATGATGCCACATTTACCGCACTACCACCTTGCTCAAGGCTTCTTGCTACGGGGTTGCAATGTATACCACTCTACCACATATGTTGCTCACCTTCCCGGTGGTATAGCGGTGTATGCTTTTGATCATTACTTGAAGAGTGTCAATGAGACAATCTTATTTGTCTTACTGATATCTCAATGTTTCATCGACATTAGATTTTATGTTCCTATGTTGGTTGTCGGTGTCAATGAGACAAGTTAATATCTCTTGCCGATATGCCACTATCTCGTCGATATTTTCCTTCAACAATATTTCTTTATATATTGGTGTAACTTTGCCATGTCGGGGATACTTGTGATTATCGCAGCGATATAGCAATTTTTTTCCCTTCCCTTTTGTTGTTTACCGCACTACCACCTTGCTCAATTCTTCTTGTTGTAGGGTTGTGATGTATACCGCTCTACTGTATATATTTCCCACCTTCTCGACGGTATAGCGGTGTATGCTTTTGATCATTACTTGAAGAGTGTCGATGAGACAATCTTATTTGTCTTATTGATATCACAATGTCTCATCGACATTACTTCGTTATATCCAAGAGTTGTGTTTCACCGAGCACTTGTAGATATACCTTGTCGATGTGACATAAGTGATTCTCTCCTTGATATTCCCGTATCTTGTTGACATTTCATTGTTTTACATCATAGATGAGACATATAAATAAGTCTCTTCAACATAGGGGTGTCTAAACCTGTGCTAAACCTGAATCTAAACTCGAACATAAAGTTAGAGCTAAAAGCGGCACTACACTTGAAGCTAATATCGATGTTAAATACGGTGTGAATTTAGGCACTAATTAGTGTCGACTTGTACTGATCAGTGCAATAAATGCCAAAAATTGTGCCATCCCGATAAATAGCACTGACGTTTTTAAAAAATTGCCAAAAAATACATCAAAACAGTGGGTGGAAGCAAAAAACGGAGCAAAAAGTGGAGAAAATCACAAGGATTTGTTGTAGTGTGTATGCCTTGGAGCTTCCATTGTATCCAACAAATAAACCTTTCTCTGCAGTTGAATATAACTTGGTTTTTTTCTACGATGGTACGTAACAGTATGCTATACTGCTAAAGATCCTAAAATGCCCGACCTTAGGCTTCTTCCTTGTAAAGGCTTCTTTTGGTGTCATTTTCCCCAAAATCTTATGAGGTACTCTATTCTAAATATAGACTATTGTGTTGCAAGCCTCTGCCCAAAGATACTTAGGTAGATCCTGATAAAACAAAATGGCCCTGGCTGCTTCAACAATTTCCTTGTTCTTACACTTAGCAACCCCATTTTGTTGTGGGTTGTAGGGAATAGTCCACTCTCTCTTGATTCCTTCTCTAGGGTAGAACTCTTGGAAGGATTTGCTTTTATACTCACCCCCATTGTCTATTTGAAGAACCTTGATCTTCCTTCCTGTCATATTCTCCACAAGAGCTTTGAATTCTTGGAAGTGACTGAAGACCTCATCTTTGGCCTTCAAGAAAAATATCCAAGTCTTCTTGGAGAAATCATTAATGAATTTTATGTAATACTCATAACCCCTCAAAGACTGAGTAGAAATGGGACCACAAATATCAAAATGTATCAAATCAAGAACACCTTTGCTTCTACTGTCACTTCTAGGAAAGGTTTCCTTTGAAAATTTCCTGAGCACACATCCTTTACATGTGTCACTATGCTCTGCACTCAACTCTAAAATTTCTATCATAGTCTCTTTGATTAATTTCAACTCCCCATCGTGTATATGTCCCATTCGTCTATGCCATAGCTCTCCCATTTCCCTGTTGTTGTCACTGCTCACTAGTGCCTTTGGAGTTTCAAACTGCAACATGTATAAATTGTCACTTCTAACCCCAATCTGCTTTTCCTTCTTCTAGTCCTTGTGTTTTAAATACACCTTCTATCCTTAAAAGAGTACGTTGTACCCTTTTTCTTCAAGGTCATATACTAAAATCAGATTCATACACATCCCTAGCACATGCAATACATCTGTGATCTTAATATCACTACTTGAATCCCTTTGAAATAAATAGTCGCTCTCCTAAATAGAGTGCATGTGGACTTGTTTCCCATTTTTATCTAGAAGTCTATCTCTTATGCTTTGTAGTTGGAGAAGTGTTATCTAACTCATGTCATATGGCTTGATGCACCACTGTCAATATACTAGACCCCTGTTGTGTTTGAGCTAGATAAGCAGTTTACAAGAGCAAACTCATTTTCTAGTCTAGAGGATAGCTCATCAACATCCGTTGAAGTTGTTGTTTGTTTCTTATTCTTGTCTCCTTTCTTCTGATTCATACATTGACTGGCATAATGTCCTAGCTGATCACAAGCGTAACATTTAATTTTTCTCAGGTCTTTCTTTTTCTTCTTGTCTCGTTTTGAGATAGACTCACTGCTTGATCCTTTCTTGAATTTGCTTTTGTTGGCAAGAGCAACATTCTCTTCCACCTCACCCTTACAACTACTAATGTTTCCTCCATTAACATAACTCATTCGTAACTCTTCTTGAGTGAAATTAGTCCACAAACAATCCCAATTAGGAATATCTTGCCATTCGGATACAACTTTGACAAAGATGTCCCATTCTTTTGTGAATCTTTCCAATGCAATCCTGACAACCTCATCATCTAGTATTGCTACCCTGACAATTAATAGCTCATCTTTTACTATTATGATCTTGGTAAGGTAGTCCACTACGCTCTCCCCTTTATTCACTCTAATGTTTCTCATCTTATCCCTGAGAATCAGCTACCTGTTCAAAATTGAACTTTGGTATAGGTTGAGTATGGAATCATACATCTTTTTACAAGTGTCTAAGTCTGCAATATGAGGAACAAGGTGATCCTTGATCCCATCCATAACAATGCATCTAGATTTGGCATATTTTCTCTGGTAGGTCACTAGTAGTGTAGCATCTATTGGAACAAAAATAGTAGTGGTTGTGTATTCCTCCAGACCATTCTCCTCCAGTAATAGAAGAATTCTTTCTTTCCACATGCCAAATTTTGAATCACCCTCAAATCAATCTAAATCTCTTAATCCGACTATTTCCATTACTAAAACCCTTAAACTTAAACCTCCCTGAACATAAAAAGAAAATCGAAACTTGCAACTGTGTGATTAAGCCCTATTTTTCTCTTTTAGAGTATTAGCTCTAATACCATGTAAAAAATACGTCTCCTCTATTGGTGTTGTGAAACCTAACAATAAATTCACTATTGTTTAAACTCATAAATTTGAATAATAGAAATCAAATGACTGAAACAAAGAATTAAAGCATGCACAACACCATTCACAAAATACTAAACACAACATAAATTAGAGAAAACCAATCACTCTTTGATACAGTGATTTACCCTGGAAAACCCCTAACTCTAGGGAAAAACCAACATTCAAAGAGAGAGATTTTATTACTATAGAAAAGAGGAACTTTACAATAACTGCTAGAACTTGGCATAAACTGATTTTGAGAATTGTCTTGTGTTAAATCTACCAAACCCACAACAATACTGCAATCCTAGATAATATATCAACTCCTCATTCTATTCACCCCAATCTCCCTTTCTTGTGTCATTCCCTACAAAAACCTTCAATCTGTATGTTTTTCAACACACACATTAATTTCTTTTATAACATCTCATTCTCCTACAGTGGAGTAAAGCAGTGTTTTATCTTTAGAAAAAATAAAGTTGTTTCTAAAAGAAAATTTCCAAACTGGCAAGTGTGCAGAAAATCAAAAGGAAAAAACTAGGAAACTTATCCAACCGCTCCAACCTGGGTAACACAGTTCTAGGCTGGAAGAAATCTTCTGAGCTACTTTTTCAACATCTATCGTATCACAAAGTTCATTTTATCCAAAGTTAGATCTCTAAATTGACTTTATACCTCTAAGCAAGGAATCAAAGACAATAAGCAAACATGCAATGCTCCTAGAATGATGTCATAGATAATCAATGCAATGCAAATTCTCCTTATAGCTCTTATATCTAGATGTCCTTTTCACATTCCAACATAATTTCAAATGAGCAATTGTATCCTTAAATTCAATAACCAATCACATAAATCAACATAAATTTGTGCTAGATGTATGCTAAGATGACTCACAATGATTAGTATGGGGGTGGGATAGAACATCTACCCATTCTATAAACTTTGAATTTAAAAGTTTAGGTTCAGTTTCACAACTGCAAAATTGAACTAGGTTAGGTTTGCACCCATTAATTGGGTTCAAGATGAGGAATGATAAATTTGTTGACCAAGAAAGAAACTATGGGGATTAGCAATGATAGGGATTAGGATATGAGCCAAATTTACACATAAATATGAATTTGTAAACTTATTATTGCATTTATGACACACTAACAAAGTAGGAAAAAAATTATGAGGATTCATTTTTTATTGTTACATGTGTTGCCCCCACATTGATGTGCATGCAAACTACTAGGTAGATGCATGCCAAATTAGAATAAGCAATCAACATGTTAAATCAAATAATCAAGATTAGACATGCAAACCAAAAAACCTTCCATAGAAGAGAAAATCAGAAAAAGCAAAGCTATTGCAAAAAGCTGTGCAAAATATTATTATTCAAGAATTTATTAATTACATGAGATGATTTGCTTTATAAAAGAAAGTATGCATAACCCTAATCTTATCTTGAACAACAAGATAGCTCAACAAGATAAGGATGAAAACTATTAACTTAGGAATTAAAATATTACCTAAGTGAACTTATGCAAGTGTAATTAAATAATTAATTACACCAACATATAGATGGTGATAAAAACTCCCCTAAACATGAAAATGAGTATTGGCTTATCATTGCAAAATATGCTTGCAATGGAATAATAGTGACATATATTTCTCCCTCCAATAAGTTGCATACAAAGGATGCAAGGAATAATAGGAAATATGTAATGCCTCAAGACTAAACACATGATATTATCAATTAACAAATGGGTTAACACATTTTTCACATTCAATTACAACACAAAATTGTCACAATTTGCATGCTTACACTCTAGACATGTTGCAACATAACCCAATGCCAATCATAGAATGTGATGTTGCTACACCAAGAATGTTCGCACAGGAAAAAGAATTAACTCTATCATGACATGACCTCATATCAATGACCAAATGAGAATCCAAAGCTTCCTCTAACATTCAATGGTGGGGTACTTAAACACTATCATTGCCTCTCACAAACAATTATGGATGGAGGGGAATGGGACATGATTTCCTATCAAAGATAACCCTAAGAATCATTTCACCATTTGATTCAAATGAAAACATATTCTCATATCACAAATAATAAAGAAACAATAGTCAAACTCTAAGATTACTCTCCTATGAGGTAGAATGATCATGAGATCCAAAATCTTGCTTTGGTATTGTAAGAGACAAGCCATTTTCACTTAAAGGAAAAACCATGACACAATTGGATAGTAATCAGCCAAAGACACTCAAACTTTTCAAAATAAGTTGATAAGAAGTAAAAATAGGCCCCTAGGATCATCTTTGATTTGGGAAAATTTTGTAAAAATTGACATTTACTATTGACTATGATAGGATCACCCCTTTTGCATGGAATCTTCCCTTTTATAAAATACAAACTTACCCTAGCATTTCTATACTCCCCCTAGTATTTATACAATCATCCTTGATCAAGTAGAATTGTCCCTTGTGGTAGAACAAATCATCCTTGATCAAGTAGAATTGTCCCTTGTGGTAGAACAAATGATTCTAATAAGGAAATAATCTAAAAATGAACAACTAGGTCCTATTCGACTCTAGCTTTAAATATGAGCATAGCTAAAGAATCCACTAAAGGTAACATCCTATTCAACTCTTAGAAATAGGTTTCAACTCTCATTATCCTTTAAAAGGGTCAAAAGTTCAATTCCTAACACATTGCCAAGCCATCGCAAGCCAAAATGATTGAACCATAAAATAAACCATAAACCCTACACATTTATTATTGATTATAAATGGTTTCCACCAAAGGATTGTAACGTGGATAAGCATCATGTTTAGTTTTTAAAATCTGCAAAATACCTTGTTTCAATGTTGATGAAATTCTAGTATTCACAAGCATAGAAGCCTTTTCTATAATACTACAATAGAACCATATAACAAGGCATATCTTAGAAACCACAAGAGCTGGGTAAATATAGGTATTCCATTAAATTCATCTTAACCAATACATTAAATTCATTTTAGCTATGTTGAGCGGGAGTTTCCACTCCATTCATATTCTAACACATTCTCCTAAAACATGTCAAAAAATACTCAATATGGCCCTTTAGAATGGAAAATGAGACTTATGCAAAAAAATGCCATTAAATCATAATAATTTCATTTCCATAAAATAAAATGATCAAATATAATATAAATTCAAAAATACCAATTTCTAGAATTTATACATCATGAACCATGCACTAAAGCAAATAAATAAAAGTGCCCTTTTTCTCTAAATAGGAAGGGAAGTCCAATTTTACCATCACATAAACTCTATGATAATTTCACAAGCATCTAGGGATATCTTTGTTTTTGCATCAATTTTAAATTTGATGAATTGAAAAGGAATCCTCAAAAAAACCTTATCTACCCCCAACAAGACAACAACATGATTCTAATGCACTCACATAGAACATGGAAGTAATAAGTAATCATTTTCTTTTTTTTACTAAATTCCCAATTTTATAAAAGAAAAAACAACTTAATTTTGAAGATACAACCAACTTGTGGAGGAACTCCTCCCAAATTTTTAAGGCTACAACCAACCAATGAAAGAAATCCTCCCAAAGATGTACCCACATAACAAGGTTTTTGCATTTTCTTTTGAAGATCCAAATAATTTTCTCCAATTTCAAAATGTAAGTGCTTAAAGAAATTTCTTTATTTTTCAAAGGAAGAGAGTACAAGAAAAATAAATATGTATAAAAATAATGCTTTCAATTTCTTTTTAATCAAAATCCCTAAACCCACAAATAGGTTTTATCCCTTTTCCCACGTAAACTAGTTCCTTTTGAAAGACATTATGCACCTTTTAAAAATAAAACTACAACCTTTTCAATTACTTTCAACCATACAAATAATTCAATTTACAATAATACCTATTTCATTAAGCCATTTAACTATTCAAAATATTTTTTGACTCAAACAACATTTTTATAATTTCAGAAGGAATATAAGACATATCTAAAAATTGTGCAAATGTAAGTGCAAGTAAGAGTTAATTAATTTCATGTAAAGCACCCAAACACTACTTTATAGTTTAATTAAACATGAGATGAGAATCTAAAATCTAATCGATTCAAATAAATGAATCATAGGTTTGAACAAGATAGATCCCTTGAGTCGGGAAATCAAGAGAGATAGGATAACAATTATACGTGCAGTTTTTGCAAGTATGTTGTTGTTGTCATTGATGTCAATAGTATGGAGATTGTTGGTGTTGTCAAGTGTTGGTGCTAGTATGGATGTGTTTTGGAAGGTGTTGTGGTGTTGTCATCAGTTTTGTCATTGATTTCTTTCTTGGTTGTGATGGATAAGTGTTGCAGTTGCAGTAAGCTCACTTGGTTTCCAAGTGCTTTTGAGAAAATTTGAATAAAAAAGTGTGCAGTGTGACAAAGGTGTGTTCAGTGTTATGCTCCACATGTATTCATGGTTGAAGATATGCTTGTGCCATTTGAACATGATGACCAGAGGTGTTTAGAGGAGTTATATCTAGAGTTTTACACTAGTAGAATTTGGCAAATAAATGACTACGTGACTAAAAAATTTAGTCACGTGACTAAAAAATTTAGTCACATGACTAAAACTAGTAGAATTTGGCAAATAAATGACTAATTTGGTCATTTATAAGTGACTAATCTAGTCATCGGGTAAAATCACAACTAAATGACTAAATAAATGACTAATATCAGACAAATATAAATGACTAAATAATTAACTAAATTAATGACTAAATAAATGACTATTACTCTATTCTTTTTTCTTTTGAATTTGATCATAATCCATAGAGCTTAAGCCCCCCTCATGGGACCCCTACCTAAGTGGACCATTTGGCCGCCTAGGTTGCTTGATGCACCAAAAATACCTATTGCGTGGAAGGCATCAGCTCTCGATGCAGTCTTAAGACCTTCACATATTTTATAAAAAAAATTAGCATTTACATTCTTTAACTTTTATTACTCATTATGTTAATGAATCATTAATGTTTTTAACTATGATTTGAAGCCAATTTGATTTTCCTATTGTGTTAGCATGTCAAATGTATCAAAGAGCAATTGTGGTCAATTTCACTAATAAAATATGATTTAAATAATCCAATTGCATTTTGAGGGCTATCTTTCATTTCAAAACACAAGTAAAGATGACTAAATAATTAGACACACAAATAAAAATGACTAAATATATTGTATTATAATATAATATAATAATAATAATTTATTATATTACAATACAATATATTATAATAATAAATTATAATATAATATGATATTATATAATATATATTATTATATAATATTATATTAAATACTAATATTATATAATAATATTATATTATATTATTATTATATATATAATATATTATATAATAATATAATATAAATATAATATTATAATATATTTAATAAGCGAGAGATTTAATTTTGAAATCAAAATCAAATGAAGTAAAGAAGTGGGAAAGTGAGCGATGGTATTTGATTTTTCTAATAAAAATCATAAAAAGGTACCTATTTTCTTTAATACAATGTGAAAAATAAACCATTGGGCCTAGGGTGATGAAAAAACCCTAAATCAAAAAGAAATCAAGCCCTAATCTCATTTCATTTTTCACTTGTATTTTTGGAGAAGAAACTCATTCCATTTTTCACTTGTATTTTTGGAGAAAACTCAACACCGCCATGCCTGTGTAGGGTTTGAGAGTGGAATGGTGACTCATTCTGTTGTTTTTGATGATTTTCCTGAAAAAAAAATCTTGCAAAAGTAAGTCTTTGGTTTTGAAACTGAAAAGTATTCTCCATTTTGAAGCATTTTATCGAGCTCACTTGGTCGCGACTGAGTATTTTTCTGTTGTATTTCCTTTGCTTACCATTTGTTGATACCTCTCCTATTTGTTTGACTGCCATTGGAGTATCTTTGAGGCTCATTTCTAAAGACTTTGGAGGGCGTCTCCTTTACAACAATTTTGTGTAATTTTCATTATTCTTATCTCTTAAATTTCTATGAGAATAGGCTCGATTCGAGCTCAGTAGAGGCAATATGATAAAAACCCTTGTATCTCCCTGCACAAATCTTGATGGGTTACTTTCTTTCTATAGAAAATGTAAAACTTTGCACTCTCAACTTACTATTTTCATTATTTTGAGGGCTTTCTGTGTTCTAATGGTCGTGACCTTCATAGCATTTTGGATATTTTTCTTTATGTTCATTTTCTCTTCCTCATGGTTGTGTGGTAGAGACCCAATACTCAATAAAACAAACTTTTGTATACTTGACGTTTCCACAAAGGAAACTCCAAAAATTATATAAATGGCATGCCCTGAAATTCTTTCTTTAATTTTCTTTTATGCTCTTCATCCAAGTAAAGTGTCTAATTGTGAATGGGATGAATGACAGATTCGACAGGAGCAGCCAAAGTGTGTCTGAATTCCCAGAGAGCACCTTCATAACTGAGAGAATTATTATATTTATTGGAAATCTTGATTTTAATAGAGGGCCTTCATAACTGAGAGAATTATTATATTTATTGGAACTTTTGACATTTCCTAAATCTCTGGCCTATTTTCATTCATTTTCAGATTTTGTTCTTGAAGTAGATTTTGTAAATAATCTAGGCTTGTATTCTTGAACCCATTTTATTCTCACAGTGCTTTCAATAATTTCGAGCACATTCATAGCTTCATAGTGTATCTTCCATTCACTAAGCTGATAATATACATTTAAGTTTTTTTGAATTTTTTAGTTTTTCTTAAATAATTTTATTACAATAGAATTTTAGTTATCAAGAGACATTCTAATATTTTTTTTAGTTTTTCTTAAATAATTTTATTACTAGCTTAGTTTTTTTGAAGCAATCTTTCTTTTTTAGTTTTTCTTTTTCATTATAAAAGAAAAAATAAAATAGAAAGGTTGCTTTTATATCTAAATTAGTAATTGTTAAATTAGAAATTAGAATTTAATTTAAATTTAGAATAAAATTAAAGTTTTTAGTTTTTCTTAAATAATTTTATTACTAGCTTAGTTTTTTTGAAGCAATCTTTCTTTTTTAGTTTTTCTTTTCATTAGAAAAGAAAAACTAAAAAAGAAAGGTTGCTTTTATATCTAAATTAGTAATTGTTAAATTAAAATTAGAATTTAATTTAAATTTAGAATGAAATTTCTTAAATAATTTTATTACTAGCTTAGTTTTTTTGAAGCAATCTTTCTTTTTTAGTTTTTTTTTTCATTAGAAAAGAAAAACTAAAAAAGAAAGGTTGCTTTTATATCTAAATTAGTAATTGTTAAATTAGAAATTAGAATTTAATTTAAATTTAGAATGAAATTTAATTTTTCAGGATATTGTGGTGATTTGATTTAAAGAATAATACAATAATTGAATCCAAAATCGAAAAAGTAGAGATTATTTCTTTTGCAAATACATTTATTTTGCAATATCACTAATTCTATGCATTTTTTATTTATTAGACTTACTTTGATAATCTAGTAATATATTTAAGATATTACTTTGATAATCTAGTAATATATTTAAGATATTACTTTGATATTTATTCTTTTGCAATATCATTAATTCTATGCATTTTTATTTATTAGACTTACTCTAATGCTTATGGGTATTTGCATTTAAGATATTCATTGTTTACTGCTATTTAGTAATATGTTTATGGACAATACATAGCAAGGAGATATTGCTATGATAAACTAGTAATATTTAAGATATTACTCTAATATTAATTCTTTTGCAAATGCATTTCTTTTGTAATATCATTAACTCTATGCTTTTTTATTTATTAGACTTATTCTAATGCTTATGGGTATCTGCTTTTAAGATATTCGTTGTTTATGTTACCTAATAATATGTTTATTTTTTGATTGTGGATAGGTACAAAGCAAGGAGAAAATGCAAAACCAGTGCCTTACTAGATGCATTTACTGCACATCTCATGTGCAATAGTGGCATCACTGAAGACATGCATTCACACCATTTAGTTTTAGTTTTTTTTCAATTTTAAAAGTATAATAAATCAGCAGTTTGTATACTACAAAAGATTTTGTATTCAAAACTCTATATATAGAGTTCTTTGTAACATATTTTATATACAATTTGAATATATAGATAATTATTTTCCAATGTTGTTTCAATCCCAAATTTGTTGAAGTTTTAATAACATAAGAGCTTTAAAGTTTTATATTATTCAATCACAACATAATTTTCTCTTGGTTTGCAATTTCATAGACTAGTTATTGTAATAGCATTCTCCAAACATAAGAGTTTGCATACACATTTGAAAGCATTAGTTCATAAATGACTAAATAAATGATTAACATGACTAAATAAATGACTAAACCATGACTAAATAAATGACTATAATGACTACCATGACTAAATAAATGACTACCATGACTAAATAAAATGACTACTATGACTAAATAAATGACTACCATGACTAAATAAATGACCAGTTAACAATAATCAATGACTAAATTAATGACTAAATATATGAATAAATTAATGACTAAATATATGACTAAATAAATCACTACCATGACTAAATAAATGACCAATTAACAACAATCAATGACTAAATTAACGACTAAATCAATGACTAAATCAATGACCAAATCAATGACTAGATAAATGACTAAAATAGTTTAGTCATAAATTTGGTCGCATTATAAATGACCGGCAATAAACTACTAATGGTCACGTGACCAAAATTAGTCATTTATATGCAATTTTTAGTAGTTTATTTAGTCATATATTGTTGTTTTTGTACTAGTGTTAGGTTCTGGATTGTTCTACAGTGAAAGTTGTCATTAACAATTTACTTGTTTGTATAGAAGGTTGTCTAGGAGAAATGAGATTACTCTGCATTTCTCTGTAGTAAGGTTTCTTGTCTTGCAGATTTTGGAATGTGCTTATATTTTTCATATCTACTTTCCATTGGATTTTCTAGTGTTGAGTTGCTCTGTAAGTCTAGTTATTGTGTTGGATTTTAGTAGCAGTGTGTTTGGTTACACAGAATGGAAGTAATCTTTGTTTTGAAGGTGGTTATGGTAGTATTGCAAATATTCTGATGATGCTATAATATTCTAGGGTGTTGTGTTGATGCTATGAAGTGTTTCTTTGTGGTCTACATGTCTTGGAGAAGGATGGATGTGGTTGCTTGTTAGTGTTAGTATAGGTTTGTCTGACCCGGTTGCTAGCGCTAATTGCAAAAGTTGTTAGATGTTTGTGGAATCATGATGATGTGTTTTGGTGTAGATTTGGGTCCTAGTTAACCCTTGTTGTGGTTGTACTTTACTTCTTTCCACCATGAAGGTGTTTGGTGATGACCTATTTTGGTGTTGCATGTTTGAGGTGCATAAATTTCATTAAGGCCAACCTAGTTGAGATTTTTTAGGTTGTGGATGGTATAAATGTAAGGTAAATTGTTGGAGATGTGTGTGGAAAGTGTGTAAAGTGTGTAAAGTGAAAAAGATGTGAATGTGATCAAGTGTGTTGATTTGAGTGCGAGCTTAATGCCTATGAGTCTAGATGCAGTGAGCATAAGATGCCTACATTTTTAGTATGCTTCACATTACTAGAGGCAGTGAGTTGAAGGTGGTAGATGGTACAAATTTACAGTGGTGGATTTTTCTTGTTGCTCTAACATAGTGAATCTCTTTGTAAGAGTCTTATTTTTTTCAGAAAGTGAGTCCTTTTGGTAGTGAGCCTTTCTTCTTTTTCTGGGTAGTGAGCCTAATTACATTTGGTGTTGCTATTCATTTATATGTGAGGTAATTCTCACTGTAGTTTTTCCCTTCTTGGGTTTTCCACGTAAATCTGGTGTACTTATGTGTTTGGATATGTTTACATTATTGTTTCATATCTTCGCATTCTACTAATGCATGTTAAGGGTTTAAAGGCTAACAAGGGTTTGAATGTTAATAATGGATTGAATGTTTTTAATATACAAATGATTCATTCCCCCCTCTTATTTATCTTGTGCATCTAAAAATTGTTATCAAAGTTGTGGTTCCTTGGAAGAAGCTTAACCACTTGAGGTAGATCTGGATGGTGCATAGGAAGGGTTTCAAAGCTCCTATGTTTGATGCAACAAATTATATCTACTAGAAAGCTAGGATGGAATCCTTTTTGGTCTCTCTTGGATTTGGAGTCTGGCAGTCAGCTGAGAAAGGATACACTATATTGCTAGTCCAAAAAGTGATGATAAAATCAAGGAATATGAGAAGGTGATAATTTTGAAATTCGATAAAGATGTCTAGAAAAAGTTGGAGAGTATTTATGAAGGAGATGATAAAGTCAAGCAAGCAAAGATGTAGAACTACAAAGCCAAATTTGAAACCCTAAGGATGTTTGAAGATGAAGATATTACAGCCTACATGCTCAAAGTAGATGAAGTTTTCAATACCATCAATGGTCTTGGTGGTAAGCTAGAAGAAAGCGATGTGGTGAAAAAGGTATTAAGAACTCTTCCTAAAGCTTATAGTTCTAAAGTTTCTACTATTGAGGAAGCTCAAAATTTGGATAATTATTCTAGAGATCAGATGTTTGGTGCTTTAATTTCTTATGAATTGAGAGAGTTTGGTCAAGATGGTACAAAGAAAGAAATTAATTTTAAAGTCTACAAGACAGAGCAGGTTGATGAATTATATCAGAATGATCTTGATGAGGTGGAAGAAATTTTTTTAAGTAGGTTGAAAAAGGGCACTAGTAAATACAGAGGTAAGTTACCCTTTAAATGTTTCAATTGTGGAAAGATAGATCATTATGCTTCTAAATTTCCAATCAAAGTTGCAAATGACAAACCTAAGGATCATAAAGGTAAATCTATTAAGAAGAGTTATTATGTGGAAAAAGACAATGGTGTATCTGATGATGAGGAATTTGACTATCCTAATGAGGATAGTGATGAATTCTTGTTCATGGCTCTAAAATTTGGAACTAATTCTACTAATACTAATAGATGTGTGAAGGAAAGTGCTCCAAAAATAGGTCACAAGGTTAAAGGGACTATGGTGACTTCTTTTCATGCAAGGGAAGTGAGAAATTAATGGATAAATGATAGTGGATGCACAAATCATATGACACGTGATAAGAGTAAGTTTGTTGAACTTCAAAAGTATGATGGTAGTCTTGTTAAGTTTTGTGATGATACATTTGCTAAGATATGTGGAAAAGGTTCAATTAGTTTTGATGGAAAGCATAAAATAGATGATGTTCTCTATGTCAAGGGTATTCAACATAATCTTGTAAGTGTAGAAAAAATGAGTAGAAGAGGATATAATGTTGTATTTTACGATGATGATTGTGAAATTAGAGAATGAAGATACATTACTCTAGTTGCTATAGGAATAAGAACACAAGGTAATGTTTATTAGCTCAAAGGTGGTGGTGTTAAATGGTTTATGTCTCAAATCAATGAAAGTTGACTATGACATAGAAGAATGGGTCACATCAATTTTTATATCCTAGTGAAGATCAGTTCTATTGATGTTGTGAGATATTTTCCAAAGATTACAAAGCCTATCAATGCAACAACAAAGAAGAGGCTCAAGATTGAAGAATATTCTACTACAGGTCCTCTGGAGTTGGTGCATATAGATCTATGTGGACTTACCAAAATAAGAAGCTCACATGGTGATAGGTATTTCGTGTTACTAATTGATGATTATTCTAGAATGACTTTGGTGACATTTTGTAAAGAAAAATCAGAAGCTCTAGACAAGTTTAAATCTATGGTTGAGAATGAAATGGATGTGAAAATAAAATGCTTGAGTTTGACAAAGGTGATGAGTGTTGGAAACAAGCTACACTAAGAGGGGGGTGAATCAGTGTTCTACAAAAATTGACTTTATTATTTTGATTATTAACCCACTTAAAATATTCAACCAAGAGAAATATGTAGACACAGAAAGAAAATAACTACAACACCATAACACAAGGATTTTTACGTGGAAACCCTATTAAGGGAAAAACCATGGTGGATGGCCAATCCTCAATATAATCTGAGTATACTCAAAAAGTTTACAATATGGGAATGCATTTCTATTTAGGCACACTGCTTAGAGCTCACTACTCAAAATAGGAAGGCACATTGCCTTACAAAGATTTGGATTAGATCCAAAAGAATGAACTGAAGGAATAGCATCTACAAATGCTTGATTATAGTTCTGATTAGGCTCAGGTGTCAATCTTCTATCCTTCTGACTGATACTGAACTTTTGCTCTGCTCTGCTCTGACTCGCTTCACAAAATCTTTATGCACAAGTGAAACTATGCATAAAATCACTTTGATACTCTTCTAATATTCGCAATACACATTGGCACACCGTACACACATATCAAAATGATATAAGAGATCATACATATATATCTGTGACTAGCAATTTAATCACAACATGTCGGCTCCAAATAAAACTTGAAAATATTTGCAACTGTCAGCTCAAATCTTAAGAGTTATCCAATGCACATCCACAACGGTTGGCCATAACTTAGCTCGGACCCAAAAATAGATGAGAAAACACAAAAAAATTCAAATAAATATTTCCCAAATATCTGCAACACATTACATCAACTAAGTCGGCCCCAAATTATTGATAAATAGAGAAGTATCAACCGGATCTCCAAACTCACACAAGACTTAATACGAGGCACTAAGATTTTTGGACAACACATTAGATGTACTAATAAACCTCCCATGAGTTCCACAACTCAAAATAAAAAGTCAAAATTTGTAAGTGAATCGATGATCACCAAACTGCCAAATGCTCCGTTCTTCTTGATTGTCTTCAATCTTACTACCAGTATAAGCAAATGATGTCATGTGTATCTGACACCAACTAGTGTTTCCATCAATGACAACACCAAAAAATATTCGCAATGTCTCTTTCCAACAATCTCCCCCTTTAGCATTGATGGCAACACTTAGTGAAAAATGACTAAGTGTCGGATCAAAACCAACATGAGTTATACTACCATTTCAAAGCTCCAAAAAAAAGAAACTTCAATCTTGGGAAAACAACTCCCCCTATGATGACTATACATTTTTCACTGTACACTTCTCCCCCTTTGACATCAATGGCAAAAATTGGGGAAATCGAAACAAAATTCCAAAACTGTACAGGCATGAACTTGTAACTTACAAAAGTTTGAAAATATCTGCAAAATTTTACTTTAGCACTCTTAAATTTCCATCACAAACCTTTTTGAGACTTCCAAAACTATTGTGTGACCACACATTAAATAGGATTGAGCCTCTACAGTTTCAATATTCTTCGGGTCACTAACTACTACAATAGCTTTTGCTTCCTTCAAAGCACTCACCATTATCTCAATCTTCGGACAAATTTGTTCCCTGAATTCACTTACTCTCCCAACAATTTTATCATTTTCATTCTTTAAACATCTTATTTTTTCAAGTAGGACTATTACTTGACCTTCTTGCTGAACCACATCACCAGCTAAAGGATCAAAAGTGGCATAAATGGTAGCTAATTGATTTTCTAGATCCTTCACCTTTTTCTCATTACCTTCAGTAAACTTGGACAAAACCAAACAAGACTTATAGGATTTTCCAGCTTCAGATACAAAACCTTGAGTGTTCTTCATGCAAGTAGCTAACAAAATCTTATCCTTTGCAATCATTTCCTTCAATTGACTAAGTCTTTTTCAATTAAACTCCTTTTTGCACTTTATCCTCAGCAGATTTCTCAAGAGACTCAAATTGAGTACTTACAACATTTATGAGCTTCTTTATCTTGCCAAAAGAGGAACCTGATGGATCCATGACATGAGTAGGAATTAATTTTTGTAGAACTCCAGATGCAAGGCTTAGAAATTCACTATCCTCTATGTGAGACTTCAAATTTTCTCACTGGCCTTAGCTTGAGCGATTGATGCAACCTTCATCATCTGAATTGGGGACATAGTAGATAGATTGATTGAATTCTCATCCAATTCAAGATCAAAGTCTTCCTATTGCTCCATTAGAGATCTCTTCACTGCCTTGGTAGTGCCTCTTGCCTCCACTCTTATTTCCTAAAATTTTTCTTCTTCAACCTTGGGTTCTTCAAAGACTGTTTCTGAATTGCTTTTAGGCACTTCAACCTCTTCATTTTGCACATCCTTCTCCTTAGCTAATATCACCTTAGGAACTTTAGTTTCCATAGGTGTCTCTGTATTTTCCACATTAGGAGAAATCAAAATATCCTCAACTTCTAGAGGATTAGATACATTCATATTCTCCTCATTCACATTCTCTTCTTCATTTACATTTACCTCCTCATTCGCTACCTTATTTTCCAAAACATTTTCAATATTCATTTCCTCAATGTTAATTTTATTCTTTGATAGAAACTCTTCCAAAATTTCCTTAGTTTCACCAACAATAGCATCAGTTTCACCAATCATGAGTTTATTCACCCTTTTCTTGCTCTTAAATTCCTTTTTAGCTTTTTCAAGGAGTGAATCCATCTCTTCAATTGACATTTCTGGACACAAATCTGCAAGAAATCTCTTCCTCAGATTCTCTTCTTCTGTTCTAGCACTTAACCTTCTCAACTCCAAAATATCATATAGATTCTTGGGTAAGCCAGACATAATCTCAGCAAGAAATTTATTAAAAATGTTCATATGTTTTATTGTAGCTTCTTCTAGAATTCTTTGACTTGATTCATCAAAAGCTTCATACAATTCATTGAGGGGCTTGAGATTACCATCATTGACAACTGCATTCACAACTTCATCAATGGACATACCAAGTTTGTCAACTTTAGCCTTCTTTTCCTTTTATTTTTTTCCAGAAGATTTGCTTTTGTTTAACTTGACAACCTAAGTTCTGGTAGATCTTACTTCTTTCAAAACTTCTTCTGATTTTGTTTCCTCATCTTCTGAAATAGGCTTATATGTTCTTGTACTTTTATTCTTCTTCCTTTTACTGGAAGGCTTGTCTTGAGCTGGCTTTGCTACAAGGGAACTCCTTGTAGATATAGTGCAGGTAGAGGATACACTAGGACTAGCAGACTCTATTTTTTCTTTCAGTTTTGCTACTTCTGCCTCTTCTCTCCTCCTTTCTTCTCTCAAGGATTCTATAGGTAAGCCCATCCTTTCTGCAAAATTTTTTGTCTCTTTTCTTACTCTCCTTACTATCATCAGTTTTCTCAATTCCTCATGAACTTGCATACTTTTCTCTACATATGTTCCAAACCTCTTCTCCCAGATCCAGAGGTGAATTCAACAAGTGGTCTGCATACATCTTCAGAACATTTTCCTCTACTTTGTATCCCATTGGCATGATCCAAATTATTTTGGGATCAACAACTTCCATATGCCATTGGTCAATATCCACCATGAAGTAGATAGTATCTTTGTAATGTTCCGCAATTGAAGTGGGAATTCTTTCCCTGGCACGCATCATATCCTAATTTTTTTTGAATTACCCCCGAAGGATAGTGTTCCTAACTTGATGGTCACCCATTCCAAACAACTTGTTCCTTATTTGAACAACTATAGGCTCATCATTTTTCCAATGTACTTTTCCAATGTCTAAAACTTCATTCATGAAATAGAAAAATAAGTACAATAGAAGATTACCATATTTGAAAGTATTCTTCTTGTCTTTCTTGATTTTTCTCAAATTCTCCAACAACTAACTTTTGAGTAGCTTGCACAGTCATATTCTTCATTTTTCTTTACCATTTCATAAGCTGCATAGATGGTCATACCAGATACAAAATTGTCCTGGCTAGAATGGTATATCTTGTAACCAATAACCATTGATGTGAATTTCAAATCTACTTCAACAATGTCTTCTATTGTCATTTCCCTTCTATCCCTTTCACGCTTGTTGCCTCAGTAACCTTATCATTCCTCACAGATTTCAAGATTGGAAGTCTACCCGTGGAATTCAGACCTGTTACTACACATATAGCCTCTTTTGTGATTTTTAAGGGTATATTCAACCACATGAACTTGTAATGAACATGGATCAAAATGTATCTCGCCCATTCATTTTCCTCAAATACAGGAAATATCGCAAACTGTGCAAAGTTCATCTCTTCTAGGGTTTGAAATTTTGGCTTTACAATAAAATCTTCTCCAATTATACGATGGGAATATAGATTCATTAGTTGAGAGGTTCCTAATTCTTCAATGTTCAAATGAATATATTCCCTAATATCCTTAGTGTGGAAAAATCCGTACATCACAAATGAGAATGCTCCTAAAGGTTTGGTCTCAACAAACTTATGAGGGTTCCATTTGAATTTAGGACACGGTCTATCCTTGACCTCTACTACCAATGGAGTGGCCATGATTGCAAACTCATAAAATCACAGGCTTTACAAAAAATACCTTTCCATTGGATTGAAGCGTGTTCACAGATTCTTCTCCACACTTTGAATCTCTTCACAATTCAACAAGGTTTACTCTAGGGCTCTTCAAATTGCTTTCCTTTAAAATGTAAAGTGACAAATGAAGGATAGAAATGGATTTTTATCACTCGCACAACTAACCCTTTTTGTCACAATAAATTCCTTAACCCTAGTTCAACCGGTTGCTCTAATTTCAAGCACTGAAATAGATAATTCTCCTACATATCTCCAAAGCTTTACAACACTAGCTCCAATTTAGTTAGAAAACATTTGAAAAACAGTGATCCACCTACTGGACTGGTCCACATTCCAGTACCATTTTCCTACAAGGGGTTGAAGAAATTTCCTGACAACTCTCCCTACACCAAAGGCCTAAAACTAATTCCCAGTGGAATTACCAGAAGCAGATTCTAGTGCTAGCACATTTCCTTCGACAAAGGGATTCCTTTTCACCCATTTTTTTTGCATTTTCCTTCTGATCACATCTGTAGTGACTTTCCCTTTTCCTTTGACATCTTGTTGTGTATTTTGTCTTACCAAATCTCTTATGTTCTAACAAATCTAGCAATATGCCCAAATTTGTTGCAGTTGTAGCACACAACATTTCTCTGATCAGACCAATTGTTCCACTAATTTTTCCTTGATCTACATTGGTTAGCAATATGCCCAAATCTATTGCATGCATAACATCTGACATCTCTATGAAATTTATTCATCACAACTCTGCATTCACTTGACTTATGACCATACTTATAGAAATTAAAGCACTAACCTAAGAATGATGGTCCACTTGGATTCATCTTTCTTCTACACTGAGAAGCCATATGACCAATTCTTTTGCAAGAAAAACAATAACAATTGAATCTCTGAGCATTTGGTTGTCTCATTGGATTTCTTCTGGCTCCATTCATTTGATTTCCTTGTCAGAATCTCCCTTGTCCAGAATTCCTTTGTCTAGATCCGAAACTTTCTCCTTCTTCATATCCAAGACCTCGCTTGTCATCATCAGTCCTCTAACCTTTAATCAATTTGTCAAGCTTGGTTGAACTGGCTTTGAATTTATCCTTGTACTCATTTGCAATAGTAAGTTCATCTCTGAGATCATCAAGCTATTTTTCAAGCACTTCCTTATTGTTTTTAGATTGTTCCAATTCATTGTCCAATTGGCTGCATTGTTCATATTTTTCTTTCAAGGATTGAGCAAGCTTTTCTTCATTTTTCTTTCTATCTTCAATTTCCTTGGTCATTTTCATCATGATAGACTTCATCTCACGCTTCAGGGCAACATTTTCTTTGGTAAACTTTTCACACTCTTTTTTTTTCTCCTTTAAGGCATGATTGAGTTGTTCATCTTCCATGCTTCTGTTCTTTTGATTGAGCTAATCACATAATTCCTTTCTTCTCTCCCTTGGTTCACTGATTTTTTCTTTCAATGACTATATGAATTTTTCTACATTTTCAAGATTCTCTTGTAGTTCCTAGTTCTCATATTTTGACTAGTCAAGATCATCCAGGGCCACCATAAGTTGTTGTTGAAGATTGCTCGTATCCATTGAAAACACTTTCTGAGATCTCCCCAAGCTGTTAAACTTATTTCAAGGAACTAACTATGATACCAATTGTTGGAAACAAGCTACACTAAGAGGGGGGGTGAATCAGTCTTCTACAAAAATTGACTTTATTATTCTGATTATTAACCCACTTAAAATATTCAACCAAAATAAATATGTAGACACAGAAAGAAAATAACCAAAACACCATAACACGAGGATTTTTAGGTGGAAACCTTGTTAGGAAGTGGATGGCCAATCCACAATATAATCTGAGTATACTCAAAAATTTTACAATATGGGAATGCACTTGCATTCAGGCACACTTCCTAGAGCTGACTACTCAAAATAGGAAGGAACATTTCCTTAAAAAGATTTGGATTATATCCAAAAGAATGAACTAAAGTAATAGCATCTACAAATTCTTGATTATAGTTCCGGTTAGGCTCAAGTGTCAATCTTTTGACCTTCTGATTGATACTGAACTTTTGCTCTACTCTGCTCTGACTTGCTTCACAAAATCTTTATGCACAAGTGAAACTGTGCATAAAATCACTCTGAAATTCTTTTGATATTCACAATACACATTGACACACCACACACACATATCAAAATGATATAAGAGATCATACATATATATATGCGACTAGCAATTTAATCACAACATGGCTCCAAATAAAACTTGAAAATATTAGTAACTGTCGACTCAAATCTTAAGATTATCCAATGTGCATCCACAATAGTCAACCACAACTTAGATCAGACCCAAAACAAGATGAGAAAACACAAAAATATTCAAATAAACATTTCTTGAATATCCGCAACACATTACATCAACTGAGTTAGCCCCAAAATACTGATAAACAAAGAAGTATCAACCGGATCTCCAAACTCACACAAGAATTAATACAAGTCACTAATATTGTTTAGACAACACATTAGATGTACTGATAGGGTTTCCATCAAATGCTAATAGGGTTGCCATCAATGAAAACACCAAAAAACAATCACAGTGTTTCTTGCCAATAGTGAGTTCACTTCCAATGAGTTTAATAGTTTTTGTGAAGATCATGGAATACATAGACATTTATCAACTCCTAGGACTCCTCAACATAATGGAGTTGTGGAGAGGAAGAACATAATAGTTTAAGAAACAACAAGAAAAATGATGAAGGAAGCAAATCTATCAAATATCTATTGGAGAGAAGTTATTCATACTAGTTTCTACACTCTTAATAGAGGTCAAGTAAGAGTGAATAGTTCAAAGACTCCCTATGAGTTATGGTATGGTAAACCTCCTATTGTGAAGTGAACGGTGGAAGATTCCTATTAGGATAGACTAATGAAAGTTGGTTATGGCAGAAAAGGATGGGTCATATTAACATTGATCATCTAGTGAAAGTCAACAAGAAGAATACAATCAAGCATATGCCCAGTATTGGAAAACCTGCAAACCCATTTTATAAAGAATGCTTTGAAGGAAATAAAACTAGGATTAGATTCAAGAAAAAATAATATTCAACTTCTAAATGCATAGAGTTGATACATACGGATCTGTGTTGACCAACAAGAACTAAAATTATTAATGGAGAAAGGTACTTCATGTTATTGATAGATGATTATTCAAGAATAACATGGGTAAATTTTCTTAAAGATAAATCTCAAGCTTTAGAAAGATTCAAAATTTTTAGAGCTATGGTTGAGAATGAGATTGGTTCAAAGATAAAATTCTTAAGATCTGATAGAGGTGGAGAAATTACCTCTCATGAATTGGATAAGTATTGTGAAAAAAATGGAATTAGAAGACATTTCTCTATAGCTAGAACACCTCAACAAAATGGAGTTGTTGAGAGAAAGAACATAACTGTTCAGGAAATGGCTAGAACAATGTTGAATGAAGCCAAAAAACTTGATAGATACTAGAAGGAAGCAATTCATACTGCTTTTTACATTCTCAATAGAGCACAGTTAAGATTAAATCATGATAAGACTCCATATGAATTATGGAAAGGAAAAACTGCATCTATAAAATATTTCAAAATATTTGGAAGCAAATGTTTTATAAAAAGGGATGAAGATACTGTGAGTAAATTTGAGACAAGATTGAAGGGAAATTCAGTTCATCTTAGAAAAAGCATCTGAGATCAGTAAGTGTCTTCAATAATACTCATTACTTTAGATTGCCTCAAAAACACATACTACTATGCCATAAAGCAAAACCAAACATAGTTTATTTCCCACGATTAATCCTTAGAGGAAAGTTCATGCAATTTAAGATCTTTCAAGATCAACTAATTTCAACAACATGGATTAAACAAATTCAATAAATAGAATCATCAAACATGAAAGATAGAACAAAATACATGAACACAAAGACTTATGACAGGTTGTCATTAGGTCCTATCTCTTTAGTTGAAAAATGCATCAAATGTATCTACCGAGTAGTGTTTAGAGGCTATATGCAATAAGAAACATCTTGACTATATCTCTCAGATTTTCTAAATGTTTGGAATAGTTGAAAATAGAACTTAAACTAAAGAGGCCGCTAAACTAAAAAACATAAAATTGTCTAAACTAGAAAGCAGTAAGTTATTCATCTAGAAAGCATAGAATGATGTGTTGGATATTGTGATTGTGTTGCTGATATGTGGTTGTCATTGATGTCAACACTATTAGCATTTGATGTATTGAAGGTTGTATATGTCGAGGATATTGAGAAAATTGTAAAAGAAAGTGTTATAGGTTCTCAGTGGAACTGTGAAGGTCATGAAGGTGTCTTGTCTTGTACATTGAAAATCAGTTGTTGTGGAATAAAGGGTTTATTGCTGAGTGTATCTAGTCCATCCTCCAAAAATTTCAGAGGTCCACATAAAGATTTGTTCGAGTTATAAAGATCTATGTTCTGATAGTATTTTTGTGGGTTCTGTCAGTGTTCTTAATTAAAGTTGGTATAATTTTGGTAATTCTAGTTGTTGCGGATGTTTCTCTATTGTTTCTTGGTGCTCATGGATTTTTATAGATTGTGCTCTATCTTTGTTGTACATCTGTGTTGATTAGTGTGCTTGTGGTTGAATATTTTTCTCGGTATGTTCAATTTTTGTGTTCTTGGTCGACATGGTGGTTGTAGTGTGTTGCAGATCCTTGAAGATTTAATTTTGAATGTTTGGCACGCTCGAGGATATTGTTTTGGGTCGTATCATGGTACTGGCCGATGGTGTTTGATCCACATTGAAAATTTATTTATAAATTTGGGCTTGTTGATGGTGTTTTCTGCACAGCAACAACTCAGACAGATGCAATATTCTCTCTCTTGAAAGGTTATTTTCAACAATAAACTACTGAAAATCACCCCAAGGTCTCTCGGGTTTCAGGTCATGACAATGCATAAACAACTCAGATAAAATGTGAAATGCTGGTAATCACAATCGGACCTTACTACAAACAAACTGTATCTTTCCACTTATCAGATATTGCAATATGATGATCTCAAATCCTAAATCTAACTAGATAATAAAGAAATAGCAAAAGATAAGGGTGCAAGAATATAATAAGATCTAAACTATTCCTAGAATGAGCAATGCAAATGATAGATATCTGGAATGGACCAATCTCAAATAACCAGTTCTTGCTTAACCCACAATGCAATATCACAAGAACGGTGCAATCTTCTAAGGTATATAGATTTTCAAATCATAGACATTCATCCACAATCGAACTTAAGCACATGTAAATATATGGTCCAGGTTGACTTCACCAGCCTACTACAATCAGATAGTTACTGGGAGTATAGACCAGAGATTGCTACAAACATTTCAAATATGAAATCATAAACACCATTCACCAAACTACAACTAATTTAATTATGAACACTAAACCCTAAATCCTTAAGCAATTTGAAAGATAGAACAACAAGAACCATGCAAGATGAAATAACACAAGAGATTGCACCAGGAAAACCACAATGTCTTCAATTGTATTAGACCACCAGAATGCTGCAACAATTCCACTGTTTGTTTACAATACTTGCTTCAAAGAAACTAACTACTACTCTAGCTATTTCTGCTCTTACTTATCTCTATTATTTTCTAGCTGACCCCTACAATGGGACAAGAATGCCCTTTTATAGAAAATTCTCAAGACATGTCGGCCCAGCCAAACATTTACAAAAATAAAACAACTGTCAAAACAAGTCGGCCTTAGGAATTCAAAATAAGGCACACATTAAATGTCGATACATCATCAAGGTCAGCCTAGACACGGTCCCCAATGCAGCTCAGATCAATACATGCCCTATAATAATAGGGAAGCACAAATCTCAAAATAGGCATTAACTACCGCCTCCCTTATCCTCGCTCTGGGCCAACGATCCTTGAACCTTCAAAAATGTTCCATCCAATTCGGTGACAGGTGGCAAAGGCAATATCCTAAGCCGACATTCTATGGA
This sequence comes from Sequoia sempervirens, assembly GCA_007258455.2. Lineage (NCBI taxonomy): Eukaryota > Viridiplantae > Streptophyta > Pinopsida > Cupressales > Cupressaceae > Sequoia > Sequoia sempervirens. Next base: position 210,390,653 of record VDFB02000015.1, on the reverse strand, counting down.
GCCAATCTCCTCCTTTGACTGTTTAACCGTCTTATCCCAATCATCCTTGCTAGCATGATACTTATCCATTACTGCCAGATATGTGGCTGCATCATCTAACTGGTGGCCAGTTAGAACATTCTCAGAATTCGGGGTATAAACTTCATGCCACCACTCTCTTAGCTATTCCAGACTTAGGTATTTAGGAGCAATCTTTCTCCTTCCAGTCATGACTTCAAAAAATGCAATGCATCCTTCATATACTCCAGTAAGATCACCATCTATTTGTTTCTTTCATTTCTGAATCTTCTTCATGGCCTTATGCCGAATCTACAGAGCCTCAAACCACTCCCAAGGTTCATTTAACCTAGAAGAAGGAAGAATCCCATCTATAGCCAGTTGATCCCTACCATATCCCATGATGACCTTGGATTTCTGTAATAGAAGATCAATGTCTTCCTTGTCCTGGGATAGCACATGCTCCAATAATTCCTTGGCCCTAACTGCATCTTTTCCAATTGACAGGATCTCCTTGATTGCATCATCTCCCTTTACCTGCACATCCTTTAGCCAATCTATTGCAGCTTGAGCAGAAGCCTTCATTTTTTCAATTTCGGAGATGGTTTCCTTAGGCAAGAAACCATGAGTGGCAGAAGAAGATGGGTGAAGGGACTGCAAAATGAACGTGCCTAGGCAATGAAAATCCAGACACCGGCACCCAAACAATCCACACGCACGTGATTCAAGATCAATCTTCATAGCTCAAATGGAGAACTCTTAAATGCCAGAGCAATAAGCAAGTGAATAATGAAGTGAGAATGATGCTCAAAATGTTTTAAATTCACCCATATGTGCGTCTGAGCAAAGGTACCTCGGTCATTAATGAGTGACAAGACGTATCTGAAAAATTTAGAAACCCAAGCCCAGGATGGAATTTCAGAAAATCCCCAAATACGCGGGAAATCCGGATGAACACGAATTCAGTGGAAATAGCAGAAACCGGGATTTTAATGAGGTTCGAGAATTTAGCATAGTCCGGGAAAATCTGCCAAAATTGGAAAATCCTGGATTTAAGCAGAAACCCGGATTCGGAAAGTTCAGCAATGAACAGACTATGAACCAGAGCCCGGAAAAATCCACCGGAGCTGGAAAATCCCGGATTCAGGTCAAAACCTGGATTTTCACTAAAAGCCAATTTTAACCAATTCAAGCCTCAGGGAGGGATCAAAGCTAGCAAGACCAACATGTCAAGACCTTAAAAAGGTAAATCCAATAAAACCAAAGCTCAAAAGACATTTGAAAAGAGGGTCCCTACTTCCAAGTGGTGCGTGTGTGCAAAACTGCACAACAAATGGCGACTCTGCTGGGGAAATGCTCCTGAGCATTTCGATGACAAACTGGAATCAAGAACCTAGAACTCATGGTTTTAACTCACCTATCCTGCCACCACCCATGTGAAAACAAGGAAGCCCCCAATCACCCAGACTCTCCTACACCAGGGTCAAAGTGTGTGCATATGCATTTATTATCCTCCCTTAGCTACAACAGGGACCAAACTTGGTATGAACAAGCTACGTAAAGATTCATACTCTAAAAGCAACCTAGATAGAGTCTCGCTGCTAGCCAGGTGTCCATAGCCCCAATGAGGTTATCGCTGTAATTCCCCTGAACATAGCTCTACTGCCAGTCAGGTGTCTATAGCCCCGGTAGAGATATCTAGATCCCCCTAATGAGTTGAATTCAAACCTTTCAATTTTCAATATGTATTTCCCTCTTTTTTTTTATACTCCTTATCTTTTCACTGTTTTCACTTCAACCTGTGAACAATGAAGTTCACACTCAGGGATGAGAACCACAGCGGCACTAGAGCAGAAAAAAGATTTTTCACTTGTTCAAACTTCATAAGGACCTTATGCAAGTTCAGGTATCTTTAATTTAAAATATGAGACCCTAATGTATTCCTGTTGATTCTGACTAGAAAATCCCTTGCCTCAGCACAAGGATAAGTGACAGTGGGTAGGAAATTCATACCATAATACCCTGGAAGGATGATTAGAGTTTGTAAAAGAAATACCAAGGACATTAGACCAACTTCGTCACCACTATCATACAAATGCAACCAGGGATCCTCAAGAGAGAAGGAACCAAGAGCAGGAGCGACGCAAACAAAAGCAAACAAACCAAAGCAAACCTAATCTAACCAAAGCAAAATAAGCAAACAAAAAAGAAATCTACTCTAACCAAACAAAACAACATAAAGCAACCTAAACTAACTATATACAAAGCAGGGAGCTGAAAACAGCTCAGGACTGGAAATAATGTTTCAAATACTGCCCATTGACAGGCAGTGGAATATCTTCTCCTGTGAGAGTCTTCAGATGGAAGGCATTATCTCCAAGTATTTCAGCAATCTGATATGGACCAAGCCACAGTTTGTCAAATTTTCCATGGTCTCCTTTTCGATCATGAGGTTTATCCCATTATAGGACTAGGTCAGAAATCCTAAAGGCTTTGACTTTAGCCCTCCTATCAAACCATCTCTTAACTACCCCCTGATGTTTGGAAAATTTCTCAAGGGAAGTGTCTCGTTTCTCCTCAAGGTTCAGTAGCTCTGTCAACCTAGCCTCCCTTATGTCCCCCTCGTCATAAAACTCATTGATAAACTTCAAGGTTGGGAACTTAAGTCTTGTACAATCTGCCCAAAGGGCAAACCGAAGCTGGGTGTGCTAGTCTTTTGGGTTCCTCTCTAACATCTTACGAATGACAGTCAATAAGTTCTTATTAGAGGACTCCGCTAAGCCATTACCTTGAGGATAGTAATTGGACGCAAACTTCACAATAATTCCATGCTCAAAGGCCCAATTTGAAAATTTTAAAGATGCAAAAGCGGGACCATTATCACAGACAACAACAATAGGGCATCCAAATCGATTAAGAATAGCAGCTTCTAAGAAATCAATCACTACCTCTGATATACATTGCCTACAAGCAAAAGCTTGAGTCCATCTTGTAAAATAATCAGTAATAGTGAGGATGTACCTGTGTCCTGCAGAAGATGGTGGGTTGATGGGACCTATGAAGTCCATACCCCATTGAGCAAAAGGCCTTACCTCAGTGACCAGTTGAAGCGGAAGCGCTACATACCTTTCCCTCGTTGCTGTGGTCTGGCAAGTGTGACATGTCCTGACATGATGGTGGACGTCCTTGAATAACGTGGGCCAGTAATAACCTGCCCTCAAAATTTGATTTGCTGTGGCAATCGCAGAACCATGGCTAGTACCATACTTTTTGTGGAATTCGTTTATCACCCTTTCAGCTTCATGTTTCCCAAGACACCTCAAATAAATACTTTCATAATTTTTTTGTACAGAACAGCTCCCTTCAACATGAAACTGTCACTCTTTAATCATAGGGCTCATCTCTGAACAGGATTAAGATGACCTGGAGATCGTTGGTTCAGCAAATAATAAACTATGCCATCATACCAGCCGTCTGGGGAAACCTCCTCAGTGTTATAATTCTGAACAGTTAATTCAGGACCTATTTCTGCCATAGTCTAAGTGAGTCCCTATCCTCTTACCAGCTTCATGGGTTGGATCTCAATGTCATACTCTTGTAGCATTGTCACCCACTTAGCCCTACGCTCTCCTAGCTCATTTTGCATCAAAAGTAATTTGACTGCGGGGTCTGGAACAACTGCATAAACCTTGTTCCTGAGGATATAATGTCTGAATTTCTTTACTGCTCTGACCAGGGCATATGCCTGCTTCTCTACACTTGGGTATCTCAATTTAGCATCCTTTAATGGGGCACTCATAAAGGCAATGGGATGCTCATTCCCCTCATCAGACTTTTGAGTTAACATTTCAGCACACGAATGATCTGAAGCAAATGAATAGATGAAAAAGGGCTTACTGTAATTAGGACTTACCAATACTAGAGCATCAGTAATGGCCCTTTTGATTTCTGCAAATGCTTCCTTTGCTTCCGCATTCCATTCGATCTTAGCATCTTGCTTGAGTATTGCATTGAGTGGCTTCATGATCTCAGCAAATCCAGTGATGAATTTTCTGACGAAGTTGATCTTGCCAAAGAAAGACTTCATCTCCTTTTTTCTAGCGGGTGGCAGAATCTTCAGGATAGCCTCCACTTTTTCTGGATCAATAGCAATTCCCTTCTCTGATATCACATGTCCTAGCAACTTTCCCTCTGTTACTCCAAAAATACACTTTTTAGGGTTCAAGGATATGCCAAATTCCCTGCACCTTTGAAACACTTTGTGCAAATCTGAAATGTGATCCCCTCTGTTTTTGGAAAAAACAGTCAAGTCATCCATGTAAATAATGATGCATTTTCCTATGATATCTTTAAAGGAAATATCCATAGCCCTTTGAAATGTGGCCCCTGCATTAATGAGTCTAAATGGCATCCTCCTGTAGGCAAAGGTACCCCATTTAGTTATGAAAGCAGTCTTGTGTCTGTCCTCATACTAAACCATTACTTGATTGTACCCTGAATAGCCATCCAGAAAGGACATCATCTGAGATCCATTAACCACTTGAAGTACTTCATCCAACGAAGGAACTGGATAATTATCCTTTTCTGATGATCTATTTAAATTTATGAAATCAACACAGAGCCTAATTTCTCCGTTCTTTTTCCTCACTGGGACAAGGTTTGCCACCCATGTTGAATGTTTGACCGGAAATATGATTCTAGCAGATAGTAACTTCTAAACTTCTTTCTGTATGAGTGGTTCCAACAATGTGTTTATAGGCCTCTGTCTCTACCTGAAAGGTTTGGCATCTGGCCTCAAAGGTATAGTGTGAGTTATGATTGATGTATCATAAGTTTTCAAGTCTTCATAACTCCAGGCTACTATATCTGGGAAGCTGTGCAAGGCTTCAATTATCCCTTGTTTTTCTTCAGGAGTGCATACTTTGCCAATGAAAATATTCTTAGCATTATCTTTAGTTCCCATATTGTAGGTATCACACTGTCCACTGACGGATTCCTTCTTGGACTCTTGTTCCTGATCCTTAATCTTATCCATATCAAAAATTTGTTCCAACTGTACCATTCCCCTTGGAATAGTATTAGATTTTAGGTTCATCACTCCTTCTAAATCTAGTTCTGCTTTCTGAAGCTCTGTCTCATCAATGATTTGAGAAGCAAAAACGTCTGTATTTGTGATGAAATCTAGAATATGTTTGTCATCTTCGAACACCTGGAAGTTAGTAACGTTGTCTAGAACTAATGGCACAGGAGTCAATTCTACAGTGAACTTCTTCAGACCTGACAAAGATAAAGGCTATAGGGTGCTTGCTGCCTAAGCCAGAGAATCAGCTGTTTGATTCTTCCGCTGTGGTATTAGCTGAATGTTGAAGGCATCAAATCCCTCAATGAGGTCCCACACTCTATGCCTATAGTTAGTCATTCTCCTATCATGGCATGAATACTATTTTCTTACTTGCTTAACTACTAACTCAGAATCACCAAAGACTTGCAGGATCTTAACCTTTCTCTTAAGTGCCATAAGAAGTCCATGAATTAGCGCCTCATATTCTGCTACATTGTTAGTACAGTGAAATTGAAGCCTATGGGCTGCAAAGAAATTCTTACCCTTTGGACTGATCAGTTCAAACCCTGCCCCAACTCCATGCTTGGACTTGGATCCATCAAACCTGAGAGTCCAACATTCAGCAGTGGTAGTCATCTTCATCACATCTTTCAGCTTAATATTGCTGGATAGTTTTTTAGATGACACGGACTCCTTTCCTTGATATTCTTCCTTAGGGTTCTATATATCTATTTTATCTTCCAGGGTTGGATTCATGTACTTTTGTACTTGTTCTACCACTGTTTGGCATAAACAACACTCCAACTCTGAATGGGAAGCATTATGGACTCTACACCAATTGGGTAAGAGTAATTCTTCAAAGCTTGTCTTTCTACCTAGATGAATTTGATTGTCAACACATTGCTTGATGAATTCCTGAAAACTGTCTAATAGACTGATCTGAGTATCTCCAGTTTCCTCTTCTTCCTCTACTGATTTTGTCAAAATAGTAACAGGGCTGGATCCTGTTTGTGCATCGATAGGCATCGTGTGTAACATCAATACCTCCTCTGAATCTGACTCCTTATATTGTGTTGACAACATATAATTTCCCATGCCAACTTCTAATATTAAAATTTATGTTGAAGTCTTTTGGTATTCTGTGATCATGTATTTCATTCTTGGCTCTCTCTCAATTCTGATCTGATTGGGCACTCCTTTCCAGGGAAGCCACATGTGAGAGTGATCAGTAGACACATAACCATTCAAAGCCTTAGTAAAATCTCTTCCTAGAATCAAACCATACGCATCCAAAATATCAGCTACTTGAATATTGATAACCTGTTGAATCCTTGGGTCTGAAGCTATCTGCATGTGAATCCTATTTAATTCTCCCACCACACTTGCCTCAGTTCTATCTAGCTGAGTCACCTTCTTCTGAGAGTTGGAAGCTGTAATCCCTAAAGCTCTACAAACTCCAAATGGCATCACATTGGTGGAAGCACTAGAATCTAGTAAATAATTATGCAAATTCTTACCAAATATACGCACAGAAATTAGAAATGGTCGAGTTTCTGTCTTCCCTTGAAACAAAGTAGGCTGAGTATCTACTTGAGCCACTTGAGTCTTATCTTTCTCCTTTCCTTTATCTCCAGGAGGAAAATTAGTTTGACCATGGGCTTGACTTTGTGTCTTCACAGACTGAGAACTAGAGAAATTGTTGATACCTTCGCCAGAAGGTTTATCCAAAGATATTGAACGTGCATCATAAGTACCTAAAACTGCCTTCCTAATTGCAAGGAATCTTAATAACTCAAATTCTGAAAGATTTACCTTTAATTTCTTGAATTCCTCAGCAACATAGGAAGCCATTTGCTCCTCACTCACGTCAGTTGATGCTTCCCTGGGAAGTTCCTCCACTTTGTCTTTGCTTGTTTGAACAACCTTTTCCTTTTGTGGGTCAGTTTGAGCTTGTCTTTCCTTCGAAAGGTACTACCTGGATACCTATGGGAAAGATGGATTATTGCTAGCATTAGGATCTGGGGGAGTACTGAAGTTGTTAGGAGGAATAGAGGTAGTGAAAGGTCCTCTAGCATGTGGGTGCCTATGAGACATATCTCTCAAACCTTGCCTCTGGAACATCTGTACCTCTTCAACATAGGCTTCCTCCTGATTGAGGGGGCCATTATCATTCATTGTTTCTTCATTAAATAACTAAGCCACTTCATCCCCATTGCAGATTTGATCCATTTTATCTTCCTGGGAATCAGATTCTTCCTCTGGACTATTTTCTTCACTTACTGGGAAGGAAGCGTGATTTAATACTAGCACGGTAGAATCATAGGGGGAAGAAGGAACCATCTCCTACCCATTTGCATTATTCTCCACCTCATACTGGAAAATGGAAGCAGCAGTTTGGAATTTTGGACATTCTAACTCTGAATGTTGACTTGTCTTATGAAGCCTACACCACCTTGACAGGGCAGCCTCAGCCAAATATACACCACTAGGAGGCTTGTCTTGACTGATTGGCTGGTTTGTTGATTGGTTGACAGGTTGATCCAAGGGAGTAGGAACTCCTCCATTGTTAGGTCCTGTATTCCATGTTCTATTATGTCTTTGTGATTGCCTCTTATCGAATCCTGATCCACTACCTTGGCCCCTATCAAAATTCTGTCTCTTATGATTATTGAAACCTCTATCATTGTTGTAACCCCTATCCTGATTATATCCTCTATCATTGTGGAATCCTCTCTCATTACGCTGTCATCTATCAAAATTCTGCCCTTGTGGAAATTCTCTATTCTGATTGGATTGTATATTCTTCTGAGTGGCTTATAATTGGCTATTTTGATTCCTCAAGTAAGTCACCTCTAGGTTCAGCTTCTTTATTTGCTAAGCCATTTCATCAATCCTTTCTTTATTTGGATCAACATAAGGGGGTCGGCTTGGGTTACTCTGAGGATGGACAGGCATTGTAGCAGATCCCATAGACTGATGCAACACTTCAGAGTTCTGCAAATAAGCAGGGAAACTATTTGGCTGTGGCTGATACATGGGCTAGTTAACCTGCTGTTGGGGGAAATTCATCACAGGAGAGACCTGGCTCATGGGAAGACCAGGATGTGGCACCAAAGGTAATTGAGGTACTGGATTCATGATTGGAGTATGATTGGTAAGTGCCTGATTTACTACTTGAACTTGACCAGGATGCGCAACTGGTCCTAAAGAAGGCAACGGTCCAGTTATATGTTGCCTTAGATCTGTGCTAAGCTTAACAGCTTCTGTATAGGCATCAGTTAGGTTAGCTGGAGGGTTAGGTCTCCACTTCAGGAAGGTTGTTGTGAGGCTATCCAGGGCTTCATAATAAACTCCCAGGGCTATATTGTCATCCAAAACATAAGGATCTTGAAGTCTGGTGTACGCACGATGAAACCTATTATTGAAACTGGATATTGGTTCATTAACTTCTCTTTTGACTCTAGTGAATTGCAAATACAATTCATTGGCACTAATGGGTATTCTGAACTTCTGTAAAAAAACAGTCTCAAGATCATTCCAATCAAGAACTGAGCCAGATGGGAGGTGATTGTACCAATAAAAAGCCTCTTCCCCTAGTGAATAAGGAAACAACCTACAGGCAACATCCTCATGAACAATCCCTCTATCTTTGAGACAGGTTTGGAAAATCCTTATATGCTCTTCTGCAGTCCTGTTTGGGTCATTAACATGGAACTTTGAACAAAAGTGTTTAGGGTTTTTGGGCATTACATTGTAAGCATTGAAAGACAAAGGGGATGGATTATTAGCTAGGAAAGCCATTGGCAAAAGAGGGGGTGGTGGTTGTGGTTGATTAACGATAGGCTGAGGTTGTTGAATGGGAACTACTTCAGGGATGGGTATGGCCTCAACCTCTGGATGTGAAGATATGGATGATGCTAGCGAAGGGATGGGTGATGATGATTCTCCCCTTTCTTGAGTCCTTCTTGACCTAGTGGGGAACTGTAATTCCTGTAAATCTTCCTCTCTTGTGGTAGATCTGGTATTTCTCCTATATCTCTCTGGAGAGATGGCGTTCAAGAAACGATCCAGTGTGCTCATTCAGGCCCTCCTTCTAGCGCCAATCTGTTGATGGTGTTTTCTACACAGCAACAACTCAGACAGAATGCAATATTCTATCTCTCTTGAAAGGTTATTTTCAACAATAAACTACTGAAAATCACCCCAAGGTCTCTCGGGTGTCAGGTCATGACAATGCATAAACAACTCAGATAAAATGTGAAATGCTGGTAATCACAATCGAACCTTACTACAAACAAATTGTATCTTTCCACTTATCAGATATTGCAATATGATGATCTCAAATCCTAAATCTAACCAGATAATAAAGAAATAGCAAAAGATAAGGGTGCAAGAATATAATAAGATCTAAACTATTCCTAGAATGAGCAATGCAAATGACAGATATCTGGAATGGACCAATCTCAAATAACCAGTTCTTGCTTAACCCACAATGCAATATCACAAGAACGGTGGATTCTTCTAAGGTATATAGATTTTCAAATCATAGACATTCATCCACAATCGAACTTAAGCACATGTAAATATATGGTCCAGGTTGACTTCACCAGCCTACTACAATCAGATAGTTACTGGGAGTATAGACCAGAGATTGCTACAAACATTCCAAATATGAAATCATAAACACCATTCACCAAACTACAACTAATTTAATTATGAACACTAAACCCTAAATCCTTAAGCAATTTGAAAGATAGAACAACAAGAACCATGCAAGATGAAATAACACAAGAGATTGCACCAGGAAAACCACAATGTCTTCAATTGTATTAGACCACCAGAATGCTGCAACAATTCCATTGTTTGTTTACAATACTTGATTCAAGAAACTAACTACTACTCTAGCTCTTTCTGCTCTTACTTAACTCTATTATTTTCTAGCTAACCCCTACAATGGGACAAGAATGACCTTTTATAGAAAATTCTCAAGACATGTCGGCCCAGCCAAACATTTACAAAAATAAAACAACTATCAAAACAAGTCGGCCTTAGGAATTCAAAATAAGGCACACATTAAATGCTGATACATCATCAAGGTCAGCCTAGACACGGTCCCCAATGCAGCCTGGATCAATACATGCCCTATAATAATAGGGAAGCACAAATCTCAAAATAGGCATTAACTGCCACCTCCCTTATCCTCGCTTTGGGCCAACGATCCTTGAACCTTCAAAAATGTTTCATCCAATTCAGTGATAGGTGGCAAAGGCAATATCCTAAGCCGACATTCTATGGAGCCAATCTCCTCCTTTTACTGTTTAACCATCTTATCCCAATCATCCTTGCTGGCATGATACTTATCCATTACTGCCAGATATGTGGCTACATCATCTAACTGGTGGCTAGTTAGAACATTCTCAGAATCCAGGCTATAAACTTCATACCACCACTCTCTTAGCTGTTCCAGACTTAGGTATTTAGGAGCAATCTTTCTCCTTCCAGTCATGACTTCAAAAAATGCAATGCACCCTTTATATACTCCAGTAAGATCACCATCTATTTGTTTCTTTCATTTCTGAATCTTCTTCATGGCCTTATGCCGAATCTGCAGAGCCTCAAACCACTCCCAAGGTTCATTTAACCTAGAAGAAGGAAGAATCCCATCTGTAGCCAATTGATCCCTACCATATCCCATGATGACCTTGGATTTCTGTAATAGAAGATCAATGTCTTCCTTGTCCCGGGATAACACATGCTCCAATAATTCCTTGGCCCTAACTGCATCTTTTCCAACTGATAGGATCTCCTTGATTGCATCATCTCCCTTTACCTGCACATCCTTCAGCCAATCTATTGCAGCTTGAGCAGAAGCCTTCATTTTTTCAATTTCGGAGATGGTTTCCTTAGGCAAGAAACTAGGAGTGGCAGAAGAAGATGGGTGAAGGGACTACAAAATGAACACACCCAGGCAATGAAAATCTAGACACCGACACCCAAACAATCCACATGCACGCAATTCAAGATCAATCTTCACAGCTCAAATGGAGAACTCTTAAATGCCAGAGCAGTAAGCAAGTGAATAATGAAGTGAGAATGATGCTTAAAATGTTTTAAATTCACCCATATGCACATCTGAGCAAAGGTAACTCGGTCATTAATGAGCGACAAGACATATCTAAAAAATCTGGAAACCCGAGCCCAGGACAGAATTTCGAAAAATCCCCAAATATGCAGAAAATCTGGATGAACACGAATTCTGCGGAAATAGCAGAAACCGGGATTTTAATGAGGTTCGGGAATTTAGCACAGTCCGGGAAAATCCGCCAGAACTGAAAAAATCCTGGATTTAAGCAGAAACCCGGATTCGGAAAGTTCAACAATGAATAGACTATGAACCAGAGCCCGGGAAAATCCGCCGGAGCTGGAAAATCTCGGATTCAGGTCAAAACCCGGATTTTCACTAAAAGCCAATTTTAACCAATTCAAGCCTCAGGGAGGGATCAAAGCCAGTAAGACCAACATGTCAAGACCTTAAAAAGGTAAATCCAATAAAACCAAAGCTCAAAAGACATCCGAAAAGAGGGTCCCTACTTCCAAGTGGGGCATGTGTGCAAAACTGCACAACAGGGCCGACATTGAAAATATGTTTTATATTTCTGACCAACGAAGTTGTTGATGTAATTTCATGTTGCGGATATATAAGAGCGATTGTTTGAGTGAAGTTAGTGTGTGCATAAGACTGAATGTATTCCAGAGAAAGTGCAAATGAGCGAATAGTGTCCTAATTGTAGAGCAGAGTGAGAAGAAGTCTGATCTAAGTGTGAAGAAAGTTTTTTGTGCTTAATTTGAACTGTAATCAGGCTTGTGAAGAAGCTATTTTCTCAGTTCATACTATGTGGATCTAATCATATTTTTATGCTTTGTTGGGAAGTGAGCCCTCTTGTATTTGAGCAGTGAGCTCTAGGCAGTGTGCTTGAATGCATGTGCATTCCCATTATTTCTCTTTATACTTTTAACAGGGTATAATATTGTGGACTAACATCCACCATGGTTTTTCCACTAATAGGGTTTCCACATAAAAATCTTGGTGTTCTCTGTGTTTCTAATGTGTTGATTGTTTATGGTTTATTTTTCATTCATCAGATCTAAGATTAAGCTAAGTAAAGTTTGAAAATTTTAAATATTCTGTGACAACTAATTCACCCCCCTCTCAGTTGTACGTCCTTTTTTTTCCAACAATTGGTATCAGAGCAGGTTCCTCTGAAGAAGTTTAAAATATTGAGGTGATCCAAGATGGCATCATACAAGGATAGTCCTAGATTTGATGGAACAAACTACTCATTATGGAAAGCTAGGATGGAGTTTCATTTGAAGTGTATTGGTGAACCCTTCTGTAAAATTACAAAGAATCAATATGTTATTCCTCATAATGGTCCTTCCACTGCTGGTGAGATTAAAGAGGTTGAGAATAATGTCTGGGCTATGGAAGCTTTGTTGAGTGCTCTAATAGATTCAAAAATTAAAAATGTGTTAGGTCTGAAGACAACTCATGAGATGTGGACAAAGTTGGAAACTTTGTATGAAGGAGATGTACATGTGAAGATGGATAAGCTATAGAGTTTGATAGACAAGTATGAAAATTTGAAGATGGGTGAAGATGAAAATATTCCTTCTTTTATGTAAAGAGTAAATGAACTAGTGATGGGTATTAGATGTGCTGGTGGTATCTTGGATGATGAAGAAATTGTGGCTAAGGTGCTAAAATCATTGCCTCCCTCCTACAAAGCAAAGGATCATGCTATTGAAGAAACTAGATCATTGACAAATGTGACAAGGGATACACTGATTGGTAAACTTGTTGCCTTTGAATTGAGCAAATTTGGTGATTTTGTTCCTAAGACTGAAATTGCATTCAAGGCTACTATATCTGGAAGAAACAAGAAAAGATATGATCTGAGAGAGAGTTCCAGAAAGACATTTAAGTATGAGGAAGAAATGAAATAGCTTGAAGATTAAGAAAGAGAGGCAGAAGAGTTGGAAGCATTGATTGTAAAGAAAGAAGATAGAGGACAAGGTAAGTATAAAGGAAAGCTTCCTATCAAATGTTTTTCTTGCAGTAAAATAGGTCATTTTGCATCAAGGTGTCCTGAAAGAGTCCCTAGATCTAAGGCTTACAAATATAGATTCCAAAAGAAATGTTATTTTTCTAAAGAAGGTGTGACTGATGAAGAGTTTGATAAAGAAAATGGAAATGAAGATGATTGGGTTTTCATTGCTATCAAGGAAAATAGTCTTGTGGCTATTGAATCTGCTAAAGTTGAGAAAGCTAGTCTTGCAGTCTGAATTGAAGAAAAGGATGAATAGGTCATTGACAGTGGATTCTCATATCATATGACTGGTGACAAAAGAAAATTTGTAAGTCTAAAGAAGTATGATGGTGGGGTTATAAGATTTGGAGATAAAAATTCTTCTACGATTCATGGCAGAGGATCTATTTTTCTCGGTGGTAAGCTTAACACTGATGATGTTCTTTATGTTGAAGGCCTAAAACATAACCTGTTAAGTGTTGGACAAATGGTGGAAAAGGGTTATGATATTCAGTTCAAAGATGGAAGATGCAAGATATTTGGAAGCTCTAGAAATGTAATTGCTTCAGTTAAGCAAACAAAAGGTAATATTTTTCACCTGAATGCTGCTAGTGAAAGTTGTTTAATTGCTCAAATAGATGAAAGTTGGTTATGGCATAGAAGGTTGTGTCATGTGAATTTTGATAAGATTGTCAAAATAAGTTCCACTCAAGTAGTAAGAGATCTACCTAAGCTAGTGAAGCCTACTAGCACAATTTGCAAGGAGTGTCAAATGGGAAAATAGACTAGATTTTCTTTTCGGAGAAAACAACATCATTCAAATGGACTACCGAAGCTTGTACATATTGATCTATGTGGTCCCTCCAGAGTCAGAAGTTTCCATGGTGAAAGGTACTTTATGCTACTTATTGATGATTACTCTAGAATGATATGGGTTGCTTTCTTAAGAGAAAAATGTGAAGCATTAGAAAAGTTCAGAAGTTTCAAAGCTATGGCAGAGAATGAGAAAGGTCTGAAAATAAAATGCTTAAGGTCAGATAGAGGTGGTGAGTTCACCTCCAAGGAGTTTAATTCTTTCTATGGAGATCATGGAATCAGAAGATAGTTGTAGAGAGGAAGAATAGAACAATTTTGGATGCTACTAGAACAATGATGATTGAAGGAAATGTGCCTCACATCTACTGGAGTGAAGTTGTAAGCACTTCTATGTACACATTAAACTGGGTAAATGTAAATGGTAATTCTGGTAAGACTCCTTTTGAACTATGGTTTGGTTATAATCCTACTATTAAATATTTCAAGATCTTTGGAAGCAAGTGTTACATCAAGACAGATGACGATATAGGAAAGTTTGATGCAAGAAGAAATGAAGGAATCTTTCTAGGCTACTCTACTAGAAGCAAGGCCTATCGGTGCTATAACAGAAGATTAAGAAAAATGGTTGAGAGTGCAAATGTCAGAGTTGATGAGGATTCTGCTAGATCATCCAGATATTATGGATATGAGTCAGATGAAGAAAAAACAAGCAAAGGGAAGAATGTTCAAACACAAAATCAACTTCAAATTGTGCCATATGTTCTGATAAGACAACTTCAATTTGTTCTGGTAAATCAAGGTAGTCAAGAAGCAGAGACAAGTGCAAGTGTAGAAGAAAGAACAGAAGAATCATAAGTTTGAGAGAATCCTAAAACTCCAAGGTATGTAAAGCTAAATCATTCTAAAAATCAAATTATAGGAGACAAGAATAAAGGTGTGCAAGCTAGAAGAAAGATTGCAGAAGACTATTGCCTGACATCCAAGATTGAACCTAAAGATGTCAATGAAGCTTGCAATGATGAACACTGGATGGAAGCTACGAAGGAAGAATTAATGCAGATTGAAAAGAATAATACATGGGTACTTGTTCCCATACCTAAAGATAAAAATGTGATTGGTACTAAATGGGTCTTTCAGAATAAGTTGAATGAACAAGGTGAAGTGGTTTGGAATAAAGCAAGACTGGTATGTAAAGGGTATTCAGAAATGGAAGGTATTGATTTTGAAGAAACCTTTTCCCTTGTTACTAGAATTGAAGCTATAAGGTTATTTTTTGCTTATGCTACATATAAGAATTATAAAGTCTATCAAATGGATGTGAAGTCAACTTTTTTGAATGGTGAGTTAGAAGAAGTATATATTGAACAAACAGATGGATTTAACTTGACTGACAAAGAAGACATGGTTTGTCTATTGAAGAAAGCTCTATATGGACTCAAGCAAGCCCCCAGAGCCTAGTATGCTAGACTAGAAAAATACTTATTAAAGCTTGGATTCAATAAAGGTAATTTTGACAACAACTTGTATTTAAAATTGGATCATGATAAAGAATTAATTATTGAGGTCATTGTTGATGACATTATTTTTGGAGGAGGTGATAATCTATGTATGAGGTTTACTGATGAAATGAAGAATGAATTTGAGATGAGTATGATTGGAGAGATGAAGTTATTTCTAGGATTGCAAGTTACTCAATTAGACAAAGGGATCTTCATATCTCAGTCCAAATATGTGAGAAAGTTGTTGAAGAAGTTTGGAATGGATGACTCAAAACATTTTCGTACTCCCATGGTAACCGAATGCAAATTAGCACAAAATGATGATTATCCTAAGGAAAATCAAACAAGATATAGGTCAATGATTGGTGGATTTCTCTACTTAACCCAGACTAGGCTAGAAATTATGAATGTTGTATGTATGGTTGCTAGATTTTAGGATGATCCAAAAGAGTCTCATGTGACTGTTGTAAAGAAAATCTCCAGATATCTAAAAGGAACAATTAATTTTGGACTTCGGTAACCTAAGGAAGATGATCTTACTTTGAATGCATATACTAATATGGATTGGGTAGAAGATGTAGATTACATGAAGAGTAATAGTGGTGGTTCCTTCTTCCTAGGGAAGAAATTGGTGTCTTGGTTGAGCAAAAAAAATAATTCCATTTCTCTATCTACTGCTGAGGTAGAGTATATTGTTGTTGCAAACAACTGTACTCAAGTGATGTGGATGAAATAGATGCTGAAAGATATCAGAGTAGTATATGATGAACCTATTTCCATATACTATGACAACTCGAGTGCAATAAGAATATCAAAGAATCTGGTGCTACACTTTAAGACCAACCATATATCAATCAAGTTTCACTTCTTGAGGGAAAAATTAAGTGAGAAAGAAGTCAGACTGGAGTATGTACCTACCAAAGAGCAAATTGCAGACATTTTCATCAAGCTGTTGATGAAGGATACTTTTGAGTATCTCAGAGGGATGATAGGGTGATTACCCCTCTTGATATAAACTAAAGATGCATTTTCTTGCATCAATCCATGTGCTTCATAGATATTTACTAATCTGGATTGATGCTTTTATGGCTGCTACTCGAGAGGAGTAGTCAGATGTGCAGATATATGGTTCAGAGCTTGTATGTGGGAAGATAATGCTTATCTTTTCCATTGACATCAAAGAGGGAGAAGAGTAATGTGAAAAATTGTTGCTTACCTAGAGTGAAGAGTCTTGTGGGGAGAAGATCATGTAGAAGAGGTTAAGGGAGAAGAGTCATAATTTAAGGGGGAGTAAGTGTTGATTGAGAGTTGGGTTGATGGTGTTTTTCACATCATGTGTTTCCATCAATGCCAAAGGGGTAGATTGTTGGATATTGTGATTGTGTTGTTGATATGTGGTTGGCATTGATGTCAAAAATATTAGCATTTGATGTATTGAAGGTTGTATATGTCAAGGATATTGACAAAATTATAAAAGAAAGTGTTACAGGTTCCCAATAGAACTGTGAAGGTCATGAAGGTGTCTTGTCTTATACGTTGAAGATCAATTGTTGTGGAATAAATGGTTTATTGTTGAGTGTATCTAGTCCATCCTCCAAAAAATTCAGAGGTCCACATAAAGATTTGTTTGAGTTATAAAGATCGATGTTCTAACAGTATTTCTATGGGTTATGTCATGTTCTTGATTAAAGTTTGTATAATTCTAGTAATTCTAGTTGTTGTGGATTTTTATTTGTTGTTTATTTGTGCTCATGGATGTTTCTAGATCGTGCTTTATCTTTTTTGTATGCCCACGTTGATCGGTGTGCTCATGGTTGAAGATTTTTCTCGGTATGTTCAATTTTTGTGTTCTTGGCCAACATGGTGGTTGTAGCGTGATGCAGATCCTTGAAGATTTAATTTTGAATGTTTGGCATGCTCGAGGATATTGTTTTGGGTCGCATCATGGTATTGGCTAATGATGTTTGATCCACATTGAAAATTTATTTGTAAATTTGGGCCGACATTGAAAATATGTTTTATATTTCTAGCCAACTAAGTTGATGTAATTTCATGTTGGGGATATATAAGAGGGATTGTTTGAGTGAAGTTAGTGTGTGCATAAGAGTGAATGTATGCCAGAGAAATTGTAGATGAGCGAATAGTTTCCTAATCATTCGATTGCAGAGAAAAGTGAGAAGAAGTTTGAGCAAAGTGTGAAGAAGGTTTTAGGTGCTTAATTGGAACTGTAATCAGGCTTGTGAAGAAGCTATTTTCTCAGTTCATACTTTGTGGATCTAATCCATATTGTTGTGATTTTTTGGGAAGTGAGCCCTCTTGTATTTGAACAGTGAGCTCTAGGCAGTGTGCCTGAATGCATGTGCATTCCCATTATTTCTCTTTATACTTTTAACATGGTAATATATTGTGGACTAACATCCATCATGGTTTTTTCCCTAATAGGGTTTCCACGTAAAAATCTTGGCGTTCTCTGAATTTCTAATGTGTTGATTGTTTATGTTTTATTGTTCATTCATCAAATTTGAGATTAAGTTAAGTTTGAAAATTTTAAATATTTTGTGACAACTGATTCACCCCCCCTCTTAGTTATTTTTCCTTGTTTTGCCAACATGACTAAACTAGAAAGTATAAAATGTTTAAACTAGAAAGTATAAATGATTAAGCTATAAAGCATGTAAATTACTTGAAAATAAGTACTTGCAATAAAATTGTAAGTCAAAATAAAAAAAACTTTTAACTAACATTCAGTTGTTAACAAAAATCAAAATTAAAAACCTACAACTAACAACTACAGTGGATGCTCTGGAACTTCAAATAACATAACTAAAGACTATAAACTCAAACTAAAACCTGTAGGAATAACTTAATAGAGCTCAACACACATAGATAACATTCACTCACATTTATCATGTACAGAATAAAATAATAGAATTGAAAATAAAATACTTATCTATCTATTATGCACTCCCTCGAGTGGCCAGCTCTTAGGTGCTACTATGCCCAACTCAAATCACATAAAATTTGTATCTTCAAAATTATTCCATCCAAGTAATTCCATCACACAACACTAACAACTCAGAATGAGATGAGAAAAGCTTATTTTATTCATATAAAAAGTATAACTCAGAAAAACATAGCTTAAAAACACATTATGACAACATAACGATATCCAGTATCATTTCTTTTGATGGTTACAT
Organism: Sequoia sempervirens; assembly: GCA_007258455.2. Lineage (NCBI taxonomy): Eukaryota > Viridiplantae > Streptophyta > Pinopsida > Cupressales > Cupressaceae > Sequoia > Sequoia sempervirens. The sequence continues at coordinate 210,371,995 of VDFB02000015.1, read as the reverse complement.
ATTTATACAAAAACTAGTAACAAAATCCTATAATTCAGATGGTGAAGATCACCACTAAAAAATTATTCAAAAAAATTCAACTAAATAATGGACTTAGGTCCATAACATAAAGCATTAAAGAGGCTTGGAGTGAGCCATAAAGTCTTTGAATAGAAAAAACAAAAAGCTTTAAAAACTCAATCCATCATGCACTTCCTAAAATTTTGACACCTATACTTTCAGCATCTATCTTCAACTATATTGAAGCCCGCTTTAAATCCACTTGGCTGAGCATAATGATTGATAGAGTATAATAACTTGTATAATACTAAAAATTGTACATTATGTTAGTGTTGGTAAGCTTATTTCAATCAATTTCAGAAAATAAAGATAATACATTTTTTAACAAAAAGCAAGCAATTACTAATCCTAAAGATGATTAATTGGTAGGGTAAAAGTGACTGGGAGGAATAAGGAAGGGTATTTGACTTATTAAATTTATGAGGTTATTTTTACCTCATCACTTCTTCCCTTCCTAAGCTTGAGCAGGTTCTCCTACTCTTTGTTATATCCATTGTCTTCGATTTCCCCTATTTCTACTCAACTCTCCATACTTAGCACTAAGGTCATAAAAATCATCTGCTTCTTTGTCCAAATCCTTAGGATTTCTCAGGAAACCCTCATTGAGCATAACCCTTGCTTTCTATCTCTCAAAAATTTTAGAGTTATGATTTGTTGTAATATGCACTGGAGGGGGTGGTGAAAGAAGTAATGGGTGTCTGTATCTCATGCCAATCTAGTAAGTTTTAAGTTGTCATTGAATATTAGCCAAGGCTTATTCTCTTCTATAGGACCACTTCATGTTAGTGGGTGAAATCACCTCTCTTCTCTTAAGATGCATGGGGAGAGGAGTGTACCTCTCTTCACAAGCATGCCGAGCTCTTCTTATCAATTTTGGGCCTTGGTCTTGGAAATTCTCAAAGAATAGCCAAAGGTTATTATTATATTTACTCTTCAAAATTTCTTTAATCTTAAGGCTTCAGAACTGTGCTTTGAAAGTAGAAGGTTTCCTATGAGGATACTGAATTTGGAGTCCAACGGTTTTCTCTAACTATGCATACTCCCTTGTCCACTCTTGCCATTGAATTTGATTCTGCATGGTAGATAGAAATGCCGATAGTTGAACTTCACCAAAAAAGAAATTAACATAGAAATATGTATCTCTCCAAAAAAAAATTATGAACAAAGAATTCACACAACAAATCTTGTTGATCAAGATTTGATTCTATAAATATTTTTACAAACTCTCTATCCATCAGGATCATGTGGTTCATTGTTGTAAATTCTGAGTAATTTCCATCTCAAGAGTTGCTCATTTAAAAACATGGAATATAGCCTGGATGGCTTGCAAGCTAATAGTAACTCACCAATTTGAAAAACATCTTGTTTAGCATGATAAACTTGTCAAATGATTCCTTTAACAAAACTAGCTCCTTTTTCAACCTAGTATTTTCTATTCCTACCTGCCTCAGAAAATAACATCTCTCCATCCATGTTACTAACAATGGAGATATATGAACTTGGAACCATTCGATTATGGTTGGTTCAATTTGTACCTCTTTGGACTCCATTGTAGGCTTGACATTAATTTCCTATAAATCATGTTCCAATTCAACAATTTTTCTTATGGAAGCATGGAGCTTATATTTTTGTTTATCTTTTTCTTCTTCAAAAGCAGTAAATAATTGCATGAAATTATTTGTTAAACTTTTGATTTGCCTATCTTTTTCAGACAATTCTGTCACATACTTTTTTCTTTCATCATTCCATTGTTGTATTTGAAATTGCAATTGTTCAATAATCTTATCTTTTTGTTCCATTTGCATTTTAAAATTCACAATTTCTTGATTTCTTTTCTCTAAAATTGTAGTGCACACTTCTATATTTTCTTGGTGTTGGCTAATTTGCTCTTTATTTTCCTTCAACTAACATTTCAATTCAGTAATTTCTGCTTTTAACTTCTCTGGTTCCATTTCTCTCTAATCAAATTCTTCAAACTCTGTATTTATAGAAAAAGGAAAATTGGGGATTTCCACATCATCACTAATTACATTTTCCTCATCAGGCACATCAACTAACCTTGCTCAGTAGCTTTATCAATTAAGGGAGATAACTGTCCCATAGGATCATCCTCAACATCCACACTATGTAGTGGTTGTTCCCTCTCTTCTTCCTGCCATGATTGAGATGGTATATTCTCCTTTTCAAACCTGGGGAATTGACTAGTCTGTTTGTCACTTTCTTTTGTTACCTTCTCACAAGGCTGATTTTTAGTTTCCAATGATTGTGCTTTAGTTCTACTCTTTTTCTTTTTAGAGGCCCTTGATGTGTCATAAGCTACAGTATCACTAGATTTAGCAGATAATATTTTACTTCTCCTTAAATAAGGATTTGTTTGAAATGTTACTTTGGTTCTCTTTTTCCTCTTGCGGGGAGGTTCTACTTCATCTTTTGAATGTATGATTTCTACATTTTCTAAATGACTTGGGGTTTTTGAAGTATGAGGTAAACTTTTAAGTGCTTCACTGTTAGGAGTTGTTGTGGTCCATTGAGGTTCATGAGCATATAAAGTCTTAGAGGAATGTTCTTCCATAGGGTGAGTCACTTTCCTAGACGACTCACCTTCTTCAAGGTGTCTTTTAGGCTCCAAATTTTCAAAATTTTGTAGAAATTTTTCCCATTTATTTTCTGGTTTCTTACGAAAATGATATTTACATATCAACTAAATAAGGCCATGGTGTTTAAGTGGCCTTGTACCAATTTTTTATTTTTCTATCATGCTAGTAAAAAATTCACAAAGGAATGCATGAAAATTAACCCTAAGGGCAGGGTCTTCAGCGCCATGGTGCAAATGGGTAAGTAGGCGAAAAGAGGGACCTACAATTACTGCTACCTGTCCTTCACAAGTAAAATACTTAATAATCCAGGCTACAACTATTCTCTAGGGTTCTGGGATAGACATTCTCTGGAACTCTTTATTTTGGCCTCTAGTACTCATAGTTATCAGTGGTTGAGGTTCTACTTCTCTATGAAATAGTTCTACCATTCTCTGATAAGTGATATTGGTAGTTTCTGATAAATTAATACCTCTATTTTCAAGACCAGAAAGATGAGAAATAATCTTAGAACTTACTTGAAATCTCTTACCATGTACTATAAACTAACCATATGCAAAGTTCTCTGCAAATTCCTTCACTAATTGCTCATTATTCCCCTCAAATTTCTTTATAAATTCTAACCACTCAACTCTATGGAAAAAGTTACTTCCCAATGCCAATAATTTGTTTGTTGAAGCCAATTCGGATTTCTTTTTAGCTCCTCCCATTTTGTACTTTCCTTATTACTCTGCTTAATTCTATTGAAATGCTATGATGCTTAAAGAAAATTGTTTAAACAACTAAATTGTAGAGTGAAGAAAATACAACTTTTAATCACTTGTACTTGATACAACCAATGAGAGATGAATTAATTGTCTCTTTTAAGCTTCGTTGTATTCTCATGATGATTTTGTATGGGAAAAAGTGCAAATATTGCCGTACTTCAAGCAACTACACAATGGCACAGTTTACTAAATTTGGAAAGGGGATGACACATGCCAATTATTTTATCTTTATTCAAAATAATTACTTATTGCATGATTTGGTGAGGGTGACAATAAATTTATGATAACATAGATGGGACAGCTAATTAATGGCAGAATTACTATGACGAAAAAGTAGTCATAATAATTATAATTTATTATGAAAGGATATGGTAATGTAGGGTGAAATGGTAATGTAGGGCATGGATTCAGAGGTGATGACAAAATTTAATTAATGGGAATGTGTATGATATTGGAAAATCAAAGCATTCAGATAAGAAAATAATTTACAAGAATCTGAAGCATCGCTGGAAGATGCAGCCAGAATGAGGAATGAAAAGTTATGGAGCATGCTAAGAGATGCACTCGGAGTGAAAAAGTGAAGTGGAAAAATTTCAGAGCATTGCTGAGAGATGTCGTCAAAATGTAGCAACAAAATTTTTGGAGCATCACCGAAAGATGTAGCTGAAGCAACAACCAAAAAAATTTGGAGCATTGCTGAAAGATGCAGCTGGTGTTGGAAACAAGCAACACTGAGAGGGGGGGTGAATCAGTGTTCTACAAAAATTAACTTTATTATTCTAACCTTTAATCCACTTGGAACATTTAATCAAAAGTAATATGCAAAAACAAAAGGCAAGAAACCACACAACCATAACACAAGGATTTTTACATGGAAACCCTGTTAGGGAAAAAACCACAATGATGGCCAATCCACAATAAGTTCTAAGTATACCCAAAAGAAATATTACAAAATGGGAATGCACTTGCATTCAGGCTCACTACCTAGAGCTCACTGCTCAAAAGGATGGGTCACTGCCCTTACAATGATTTGGATTTGATCCAAAATAAAATGAACTGAATGGATAGCATCTACTAATGCTTGATTATAGTTTTTATTAAGCTCTGATGATGAACTTCTATCCTTTTGACTGATATCAAACTTATGTTCTGTTCAGCTCAAGTTCGCAAAAAAATTCTTTATGCGTAAGTGAAACTGTGCATGACATTGCTCAAATACTCCTTAGATGTTCGTAACATACACCAATTTACCTTCTTCATTACTCCAAATGATGTAATCGATCATCTAAATATATCTGTGACTAAGGATTTAATCGCTACAGGTCAGCTCAATAAAATTTTGCAACTTGTCAGCCCAAATCATGAATAATTTTGATGTGTATTCAAACAAGTCGGCTAGTCCATAGCTAGGACCCATAATTAAAAATTTGAACATGAAAGCATCTTAGATTGTTTCACTTAACACATCCACAACACACCACATTCACTGAGTTGACTACAACAAACAAATAGATAGAAAGTATCCTACCAGACCTCCAAACATGTGTTGCAACCCATACAACACCACAAGACTCAATAATAAGATAATCCATGTGCTCATCAAGCAATTCTAGAGATCCACAACACAAAACGATGATCCAGTGAAGCTATATGATTGGATACCCTATTCCTCAAGTATTTTACCAGTAATATGCAGTATTTTACTTTATTTTCAGGTATGATTAGATACTGATCTGCGGACCATGGGGATGACTTCAATTGCCATCAATGAAAACACTAGAAGCCATATGCCAACAATCTCCCCCTTTGACATTGATGGCAACACTTAGTGAAAAATGAATAAGTGTCGAAGCTGATAAGCACACTGCCAAAATACAAAATATTGCTCCCCATAAGAATATCAAATCATCTTTCACTTCATTCTCTCCCCCTTTGACATCAGTGGAAAAATTGGGGAATCCAAAATTGCAAAACTATACAAACATATCCGGAGACTTACAAATATTTGAAGACTTCTACAAAGACATTCTTCAATCCACTTAAGTTTGAGTCCCAAACTCTTTTTAGACTCTCCAAAATGGTAATATGACCACAAAGAAGATATGACAAGGTTTCTGCTACTTCGAGACTTACTGGATCAAAAGCAGTCTCAACACCTCTAGCTTCTTTCAGAGAATTTACCATTGTCTCAATCTTTGGACTTATTAGCCCCCTGAGTTCACTTTGCTAATAATCCTTTCCTTTTCAAGCTTTAGATTCTTTATTTGGTTGAGCAAAGACATTACCTAACTTTCTTGATGACAAACACTATCGGCTAATGGGTCAAAAGTGTTGCAAATAGTAACCAACTACCGCTCAATATCTTTCACCTGCTTCTCATTTGCTTCAGTAAATTCTGACAAGACTAAGAAGGACTTGTACACTTTTCCTCCTTCAGATATAACACCTTGAATATTCTTTATGTAGGAGCCTAAATTTTTTTTCTCTTTAGCAATTAATTCATTTAGGCTAACAATTCTCTTCTCCTTGAACTCCTTTTTCACTTTGACTAGAGTTGATTTCTCAAAACATTCAAAATGAGAATCTACAAAGTTTATTAACTTCTTCAACTTACCACAGGAGGAGCCTAATGGGTCCATAACATAAGTGGGGATTAATTTTTGTAGGACTCCATATGCAAGTTTTAGCAGTTCAATATCCTCAATGTGAGATTTCAATATCTTCTCATTGGCTTTAGCTTGAGCAATTTTGGCAACCTTCAACATCTGGATTGGAGACAAAGTAGATAGGTTGATTGAACTTTCATCTAACTCAGGATTTGATTCTTCCTGTCACTCCAATAGAGACTCTTTTACCTTATTTATTATGATTTCTTGATGCTTTTCTTTTTCAATCTTGGATTCTACTTCAAGATTGGCTTTAGGAATTTAAAATTCTTCAGTATGCACCTCTTTTTCTTTAGCAACCACCTCAATTTGGACCTTAGTCACCACAGGTGTCTTTGGGTTTTCCACATTGGGAGAAGTCAAAATATCCTTAAATCCTGGAGAATCAGACACATTCATGTTCTCCTCATTCACCTTTCCTTCTTTTGGTTCTTTTACCTTCACATTTACTTCTACATTGCCTTGAACATGTTTAGTATTGATCTCATTAATATTTATCTTTTCCTTTGACAAGAATTCTTCTAGAATTACCTTAGTTTCATTGATAACAACATCAGTGTCACCAATCATGAGTTTATTTACTCTTGACTTGTTTTTGAATTCCTTTTTAGCTTTTTGAAGAAATAAATCCATTTCTTCAATTGTCATTTCCAGGCACAAATCGGCAAGAACTCTTTTCCTTATATTTTTCTCCTCTATTTTGGAATTCTCTCTTCTAGATTCCAAAGCATTATACAGGCTTGTAGGCAAGCCAAACATGATTTCAACAAGAGTTTTATTGAAAACATACAAGTGCTTAACTAAAACTTCTTCAAGAATCTTCTTACCGGATTCACAAACTGGCATGAGATTTTCATGTTTTACTGCTGCATTCTCAACTTCCTCAATAGATATGCTAGGCTTGTCAACTTTGGTCTTTTTCTTTGCTTCTTCACCTTTGCTGGAAGGTTTTCTCTTGTTTAGTTTGATAGCACGATTCCCAATAGCCTTTATCTCCCTTACTACTTCTTCTGAGTCAGTTTCTTCCTCTTCATCTGTAGATACAACTTTGTAATTTCTTGAGCTTTTATTCTTCTTCCTTCTTCTGGAGGCTTTGACTTGATTTGATTGTCCTACAGGGCAACTCCTGGTAGATCTGGTGTTAGCAAAATATGTTCCCAAACCAACATATTCAGCCTTTTCTTTTTTCTTAGCTTCTTCAACTTCATCTCTTTGCCTTCTTATTTCTTTCAATTTTTTCCACTGGAAGACCCATACTCTCTGGAAGAGTTTCTGTCAATTTTCTTACCTTTCTGATTGACATGGGTTTTCTCAATTTTGAATGAACTTGTAGGCTTTTCTCTGCATATGTACCAAACCTTTCTTCACCTTGATCTAGTGGTGAATTTATCAGATGTTCTGCATACATCCTCATAATTTTTTCATCTACTTCATAACTCATAGGCATGATCCAAATTGTTCTAGGATTAACAGCTTCCATATGACACTGTCAATGTCTATCATAAACTATATAGAGTCTTTATACTATTCCACTATTGCAGTAGGAATTCTCTCTGGCGTGCATCAAATTTTGAATTTTTTTAAAATGTCCCCACAAGATTGTGTTGTGGGTCTGTCGATCACCAAGACCACATAACATATCCCAGATCTAAACAGCTACTAGCATATCATTACACCATTGAACTTTACCAACTCCTAGTACCTCACCCGACAAGTAGAAATACAGACAGATTAATAGGTTTTCAAATTTGAATACATTATCCTTTTCCTTCTTGATTTTTCTTAGATTCTCCAATAGTTGACCTCTGATCAATTCACATAGATCATAATCTACATTTTGTTTGATCATTTCATATGCTATATAGATGGTTGTTCTGAATACTAAATTCTCTTGGCTTGAGTGGTAAATCTTGTAGCCTATACCCATAGATGCCATTTTTGCGTCAACTTCGGCAATATGATCTATTGCCATTGCCCTTCTATCCAAATGCGAGCCAATCGCTTTAGTAACCTCATCGTTCTTCACTAACTTCAAAACTGGAAGTCTACCGGTGGAATTTAAGCCTGTAATTGCACAAATAGCTTCCTTGGAGATTTTGAAGGGCACTTCTAGCCACATGAATTCATCATGGACATGGATTAGTATATATCAAACCCACTCATCTTCTTCAAATATAGGAAATTTCATGAATTGTGCAAATTTCATATCTTCTAGGGTTTTGAATTATGGTTTCACAGAAAAATCTTCTTGAACTATGTGCAGAGAATACAATTCCAATAACTGTGAACTACCCAAATCTTCAATATTTGCGTCCACATATGCCCTAATATCTTAAATATGTAGAAATTTGTACGACACTGATGAAAATGCACCTAAGGGCTCTGTATCTATGGAATTATACGGATGCCATTTGAATTTTGGACGTGGCCTATCCTTAACTTTGACTAACAAAGGAGTAGACATAATTGTGAGCACACAAATTTATAGGTTTTGCAATAAATACCTTTCGGGGATGAAACAAAATTTGATCGCAGATTCTCCTCTATGCTTGAATCTCTCTCAATTTGGAAATGATCACTTCAAAACTCTCCAAACCTCTTTCCTTTGAATGCAATATGACAAATGAAGGTGGAATCCATTCTTTTATTATCCTCAAACCTAACTCCTTACTTTTGCAATAAATTCCCTTTCCCTAATTCAACCAATTTTCTGTCTTTTATGTTCCAGGGCAAATAATTCTTATGAGGATCTCCAATAGTCTTCACTAATGCCTTAGATTCATTTCACAATGTCTTAGAAGTATCAAATTTCCTACTAGAGTCATCTAAATTCTAGTACCAATCACTTGTAGGGGGTTTAAGAGTTTTTCTTGATAGCTCCCCCTATGGTAGAGACCTAAAATTAATTTCCTGAGGTATTACCAGAAGTGGCTTCTGGTGTGGATCCATTTCCTTCTACGTAGGGATTCTTCTTTGCCCATTTCTCCTGCATTTGCTTCTTGATCTCATCATTAGTGACTTTCCCTTTTCCCTTAAAATCTGGTTGCTTATTCTGTTTTACTAGACCTCTTTTGTTCCAACAGAATCTAGAAGTGTGACCATAGTTGTTGCAGCTGTAGCACACAACACTTTGCTATCCAGACCAATTGTTCTACTAACTTTGTCTTGATCTGCATTGGTTAGCAATATGTCCAAATCTATTGCATGCATAGCATCTGACATCTCTATGAAAGTTGTTCATCACAATTATGCATTCACTTGACTTATGACCATACTTATAGCAATTAAAGCACTAACCTGAGAATGATGGTATACTTGTGTTCACCCTACTCCTACACCAAGAAGCCATATGACCAAATTTTTTGCAAGCATAACAATAGCCATTAAATCTTTGAGCATTAGGTTGCCTTACCAGATTTCTTCTGGGTCCATTCATATGATTTCCTTGTCTAAAATTCCCTTGTCCAGATCCGAAGCTTTCTCCTTCTTCATATCCAATACCTCATTTGTCACCATCATTCCTTTGTCCCTTGATTAGTTCATCAAGTTTGGCTAAGCTTGCTTTGAATTTTTCCTTATACTCATTTGCAGTAGCAAGTTCATCTTTGAGATCATCAAGTTGCTTTTCAAGCTCCTCTTCATTATTCTTGAATTTCTCTAATTCATTATCTAGTCGGCTACATTGTTCTGAATTTTCTTTCAAAGATTGTGTAAGCTTTTCTTCATTCTTCTTTATGTCCTCAATCTCCTTGGTCATTCTCATCATGATAGATTCCATCTCACACTTCAAGGCAACATTCTCTTGGGAAAACTTTTCACATTCTTCTATTTTCTCTTTCAAAGCCTAACTGAGTTGCTCATCTTCCATGGTTTTTTTCTTCTATTTGAGCCGACCACATAATTCCTTTCTTTTCTCCCTTGATTAATTGATCTTGTCTTTCAATGACTGGATGAATTTTTCTGCATTCTCAAGATTTTCTTGCATTTCTCGGATCTCGGATTTTAATTGGTCAAGATCATCCAAGGCCACCATAAGTTGTTGTTGAAAACTACTTGTATCCATTGAGAACACTTTCCAAGATCTCCCCAGGCTATTAAACTTCTTTCGTGGAACTAGCTCTGATACCGATTGTTGGAAACAAGCAACACTAAGAGGGGGGTGAATCAAAGTTCTGCAAAAATTAACTTTATTATGCTGACCTTTAATCCAACATTTAATCAAAAGTAATATGCAGAAATAGAAAACAAGAAACCACACAACCATAACACAAGGATTTTTACATGGAAACATTGTCAGGGGAAAAACCATGGTGGATGGCCAATCCACAATAAGTTTTGAGTATACCCAAAAGAAATATTACAAAATGGGAATGCACTTGCATTTAGGCTTACTACCTAGAGCTCATTGCTCAAAAGGATGGGCTCACTTCCCTTACAATGATTTGGATTCGATCCAAAAGAAAATGAACCGAATGGATAGCATCTACTAATGCTTGATTACAGTTCCAGTTAAGCTCTGATGACAAACTTCTATCCTTTTGATTGACATCAAACTTTTGTTCTACTCTGCTCAAGTCCACACACAAAATCTTTATGCACAAGTGAAAATGTGCATGATATCACTCAAATACTCCTTGGATGTTTGGAACATACACCAATTTACCTTCTTCATTACTCCAAATGATGTAATCGATCATCTAAATATATCTGTGACTAAGGATTTAATCGCTACAGGTCGGCTCAATAAAAGTTTGCAACTTGTCAACCCAAATCATGAATAATTTTGATGTGTATTCAAACAAGTCAGCTAGTCCATAGCTAGGACCCATAATTAAACATTTGAACATGAAATCATCTTAGATTGTTTCACTTAACACATCCACAATGCACCACATTCATTGAGTCGGCTACAACAAACAAATAGATAGAAAGTATCCTACTAGACCTCCAAACACGTGTTGCAACCCATGCAACACCACAAGACCCAATAATAAGATAATACATGTGCTCATCAAGCAATTCTAGGGATCCACAACACAAAATAATGATCTAGTGAAGCTATCTGACCGAATACCCTATTCCTCAAGTATTCTGTCAGTAATACACAATATTTTACTTTACTTATCGATATGATTAGATATTGATCCATGAACCATGGGGATGACTTCAATTGCCATCAATGACAACACTAGAAGCCATATGCCAACAGTTGGAAACAACAACAAAATTTTTGAGCATGGTTGAAATATGCCACTGAAAGAAGGAAGAAGAATGAAGGACTTTTGACTTGGAATTTCTAGAGTGTCATTGAAAAATGCACCAGCCTATAGGAATAAAACAAGGAATAACATGAGTCAGGCATGCAAGTTTTAGAGTATCGCAACAACCAAGCCAACAAGTTTTAGAGCATCACAACAAGTGAGCCAACAAGTTCCAGCGCATCACAGCAAGATGTGCTAGAATTTGTGTTTGATGAAATCCTAAAAAGTGGAAACAAAATTTAGCCAATTCCAAAAGATGAAAATTTGAAAAGAAATGATTTGAAGTAAAAGTAAATTCATACTCATGCATTTTTTTATTTTATTTATGTTGATATAGTTATTAATCTGAACATTCCATTGGCTCCACTATAGTAGAGTCAATGCATTGCACTTCTCCTTGCATTTCTACCATCTTTGTAAATTCTTCCTTGTTAACTGGCTTATGGTAGATGCATAACTGATGTCTATTGGCCCAAAGTGTTCGAGTGTCACCAACAATGGGTTTGAGTTGCACAACTCCATTTTGAAATACATCAAAAATTTCATAAGGACCCAGCCAATGAGTCCTCAGTTTCCCTTGGTGATCCTTGTATCGAGAATCGAATAACAACGCCCAATCCCCATTATGGAACTCTCTTTCCTTTATATGCTTATCATGCTAGACTTTTCATTGTTGTTGCACTAGCTCAGTTTGGTGGACATCATCTAGACGGACCTCATCCAACTCACTAAGTTGTAAGACTCTTTCAACCCGGCTCATTTAAGATCTAAACCTAACTCCATTGTTGTTCTGAGAGTTTGGAGCTCAAACTCAAAGGGTAAGAGAGGCTTCTTCCCAAAGACTAACTCATATGGACTGAAACCAGTGGTTGATTTCCAAGTTGTGTTATAAGCCCAAACAGCTTCAGGTAGTTTCCTAGCCCAGTATTTCCTTCTTGATGAAACTATTTTTGTTAGAATGTTCTCTAGCTCCATGTTAGTGACTTCCACCTAACCATTTGCTTGCGGATGATAGGGTGATGACTTCTTATGGACTACTTGGAAATGATTATAAAAAGCTAACAAAACTTTAGACATAAACTGGGGTTCCTGGTCTGTGACAATTGTCCTAGGGGTTCCAAATTTGAGGAAAATTTTATTGTATAGGAAATTGGCTACTTATTCTTCCCTAGCAACTTGTAGAGCTTGAAATTCTACTTATTTAATCAGATAGTCAGTACATACCAAAATATACTCTTTTCCTTGTGAAGGAGGGTCTATAGGACCGATAAAATCCAATCCCCATTTTTCAAATGGCTCAAGGACTACCTAAGGTTGCAGAGGCATTTCATTGGATGTAGTAGGTCTCCCTACCCTGTGGCATTCATCACAACGGTGGACATATTTATTGACATCTTTATGCATGGAGGGCTAGTAATACCCTGCACCTAAAATCTTATGGGACATCTATTTAGCAGAGTAATGGCCTTCTAAGGGATCATCATGGCAAGCTCTAAGGATGCTATAGGTTTTATCTACCCTAATGCAATCTCACAACACCATATCAGGACCACATCAAAATAGTATGCCATTAATCCATTTGAATGGAGAAATTTCTTGAATGAGTTGTTTCCTTTATTTTTATGTGAAATCAAGTGGTAATTCTAAGGTGGCCAAGTAGTTGGCTACGTCAGCAAACCAAGGAGTCTTAATGGAGATAGAAAAAATATTTTCATCTGGAAATTCATCCTGCATGGGAGCACAATCACCATCATCTTGTTTAAGCCAAGATAAGAAATTCACAACTACATTGAACTTCCCTGGTTTGTCAATAATTATTATGTTGAATTCTTGGAGAAGCAATAACCACATGATTATCCTTCCATTCACTACTGGTTTATTCATTAGGTATTTGATAGCTGAATGATCTGTGTACACCATTACTTTATACCCCATAATATAATGGGAAATTTTCTTAATTGCATGGACTACTGCTAGAAATTCCTTCTCTGTGGTGGTGTAATTTTGTTCAGTACGGTTCAATTTTTTACTGATGAAATAGATGGCATATTTTCCTCCATTCTCATCCTCCTATCCTAAAACTGCTCTAATAGCATCATTAGAAGCATTAGCATAGGTGTGAAATAGGCGGTTCAAATTAGGTCCATGTAGGATAGGAACAAAGATAAATTTCTCCTTAATGATTTCAAATGATGATTGACACTCAAGTGTCCAAATAAACTCTACATTCTTTTGGAGAAGGGAAAACATAGAGGCTGCAATCTTACTAAATTTTTCTATGAACTTGCGATAGTATCCAACATGCCCTAAGAACCTTCTAAAGTCAGTTTGGGTCTTTGGAGTGACAAGTTGTTGTATCACTTCAATTTTCTTAAGGTTGACTTTTATTCCTTCTGTTGAAATATGGTGTCCTAGTACTATTCCTTGCTCTACCATTATTAGGCATTTTTCATGACATAGGGACAAACGATGATCCTCACATTGCTTCAATACTTTGTCTAGATTTTGGAGGGCTTCATCAAAAGTTGACCCATACATAGTGAAGTCATCCATGTGAACTTCAACACAATCATTCACTAACTCAACAAATATGGCTAGGATAGCTCTCTAAAATGTTGCAAGAGAATTACATAGCCCAAAAGGAAGAACCCGATAAGCAAATGTTCCCCATGGGCAAGTAAAGGTTGTTTTTTCCTAGTCTTTTGTTGCTACTTTTATTTGGTTATATCCACTGAATCCATCTAGAAATGAGAAATACTTTCTCCCAACCAAATTATCCAAAACATGGTCTACAAACAGTAGGGGAAAGTAATCTCTATGGGTAGCTTTTTTGAGTTCTCTATAGTCAATGCACACTCTCTACTTCTCATTTTTCTTTGGAACAACTACCATAGGCAAAACCCATTTGCTATCAGAAATGGGGTAGATGAATCCCACTTGCAAAAGTTTCTCGATTTCAGTTTTAATGATATCTTTCAAGGTGGGGTTTAATCTTCGTTGTGGTTGATGAATAGGTTGAACATCTGTTGTATAGATGTGATGGGTACAAACACTTGGGTAGATTCCTCTCATGTCCATATAATCTCAAGAAAAAGCTTTAGATCTATTTATCAAAATATCAAACAATTTATGCTCTTCTAACTATGTCAACTAGCTGTTGATATTCAATGTTTTTCCTAGCAGTAACATGATGGCTTTGGTTCCTGGGTGATTGGAGGTGATAGTGTAAACTTCCTTGGTTAAGGTATTGAGAGAACAACTATGTGGTAAAGTTTTATGGATTCTAGTAATATCTTCAAAGAAATGATTCATTTTTGGAACAATATTAGCCAAGGGGCAAGGTAACCCCATGAAAATGGTATAATCAAATTCAATATGATCAAGATTGATTGGATGCCCTAAAATCTCTTCTATGTTTAACATCTCCTTACAAAAATTCTTACACTCCTCCTGCTAATGGTCTGAGTACAAATGAAGAGATCAAAGCACATGAAGCAAACAATAAGCTAATAGTCTAGTGCATTCCAAGTTGATTAAGGTTTAGAATTTGAAAATGGCTAAGGAAGTCTTAGATGCTTTGGAAAGAGTACACGATGGTGATGAAAGAGTTAAAGAAGAAAAATTACAGAACTTGGAAACACAGTTTGATCTTCTACATATGTCTGAAGATGAGAATATTAAAGCTTATGTACAGAGATTGAATGAGATAGTGGCCAAAATGAGAGGACTTGGTGCTACTATAGATGAAGATAGGATTGTAAAGAATATTCCTAGAACTCTTCCTAATGCTTACAGTGAAAAAGTGAGTGAAACCTTTACTAAGGATCTGCTATTGGGATTTTTGATATCTTATGAAATGAGGAAGTCGAGTCTAAGGAATGGGTGCAAATCAGAGGCTTCTTTTAAAGGTACAAAAGCTAAAGATTCAGATGAAGAAAAATTTGATGAAATATAATCCAACTTTGCAAGAAGAATGAGAAAAGGCTCTGGTAAGTATGAAGGTAAGTTTCCCTTTAAATGCTTTAGTTGTGGAGAAATAGGTCATTATGCTGCGAAGTGTCCGGAAAGAGCTAAAAGAAATAAACAAAGATATGAGAAAGAAAAGAAAGGGAAGAAGATTAACAGATCTTATTATGTGAATGAGAATGCTAGTATATCTGATGAGGATTTAGAATATGAAGATCTTGATGACTATGAATGCTTGTTCTTGGCGATTAAGGATGAACTTACTTCTGCTAATTCTTTAAGACAGGTAAAAGAAAGCCTTCTAGAGAAGGAGAAAAATAAAGGTACAATTATCTCTACCCTATATGCTAAACAAGAAAAGAATTTCTAGGTAGTTGATAGTGGTTAATCACATCACATGACTGGTGCTAAGAGTAAGTTTGTTAAGCTTGAAAAATACGATGGAGCCTTGGTTATGTTTGGAGATGATATTGGTGCTAAAATCTGTGGGATGGGTTTAGTAAGTTTTGATGGAAAGCATCATACTGACGATGTCTACTATGTTAAGGGTTTAAGGCATAATTTGTTAAGTGTTGGTCAGATGTGCAGAAAAGGATATGATCTTGTGTTTAAGGATGAGAGATGTGAGATCTGGAAAGGATCTGAAACATTGATTGCTACAGGAAAGAGATTTGGAGGGAATATCTATCAACTTAAGGGTGTTGATGGACAATGTTTTATGACTTAGATTAATGATAGTTAGTTATGGCATAGGAGAATGTGTCACATGAATTTTGATAACTTGGCAAGGATCAGTGTTGTTCAAGCTAGGAGAGATTTACTGAGAATTACAAATCATGTTAATGTTATTTGCAAGAATTTTCACTTTGGAAAGCAAACGAGAAATAATTACAGATCGAAGGAATAGCCCACTACCGAACTACTAGATTTATTTCATACAAATCTTTGTGGTCCTATGAGAGTAAGAATTCTACTTGGTGAAAGGTACTTTATGATTTTAATTGATGATTATTCTAGATATACATGGGTTACAATTCTTAGAGAGAAATCAAATGCATTAGATAGATTCAAGGCATTCAAAGATATGGTTAAAATTGAAGTGAATTTGAAGATAAAATGCTTAAGATCTGACAAAGGTGGATAATTCACCTCCCACGAGTTTAAATTTTTTTGTGAAGTGCGTGGAATAAAGAGATAGTTATCTTCCCTGAGAACTCCTCAGTGGAATGGAGTTGTTGAAAGGAAAAACAAAATAGTTCAAGAGGCTACTAGATCAATGATTACTGAGGTTGCTTTACCGGAAGTTTATTGGAAAGAAGCTACTCATACTGCTGTTTATGTATTCAATCAAGTTCAAGCAAGAGAAAACAGTACAAAGACTCCCTATGAGCTATGGCATGGAAGAATTCCTACTGTTAAATATTTTAAAGTTTTTGGAAGTAAATGCTATATCAAAAGAGATGAGGAAACTTTTGGTAAGTTTGATGCAAGAAGTGATGAAGGCATTTTTCTTGGATATTCTACTAATAGAAATACATACATGTGTTTCAATAAAAGACTGAGAAAGATTGTAGAGAGCTCGAATGTGAAGGTTGATGAGATAATGAAGAATCATATTGACATTGACGAATATGTATCTGATGAGCATGATTGTGTAAGAAGAGAAGAATTTGTGGAAGAATAGGAAAAATATGAGCAAGGGAATCAGGATGAACATAATGAAACAAAAGAAGATGCTCTAGGTCCCCTAAGAAACATAAATATGTACAGAAGAATCATTCAAAAAGAGTGATTATTGGAGACAAGACAAAAGGCGTGTTGATCAGAAGTAGAGCTGCTGCTGAAGTAAATCTATATCTATTTTTTGAGGTTGAACTGAAGACTGTAGGTGAAGCTTGTAAAGATGAACACTAGAAGGAAGCTATGAAAGAAGAACTTATGTAGATTGAGAAGAATCAAACTTGGGAATTGATCCCAAGATCAACAGACAAAAACATCATTGGATTAAAATGGGTATTTAGAAACAAGTTGAATAATAATGGAGAAGTTGTCAAAAACAAAGCGAGGCTTGTGTGTAAAGGCTACTCATAGGTAGAAGGTATAGATTTTTAGGAAACTTTTGCTCTGGTGGCAAGAATGGAAGCTATAAGTATGTTCTTGGCATTTTCTGCTCATAAAGACTTTAAGGTCTATCAAATGGATGTCAAGTTAGCATTTTTGTAAGGAAAGAAGAGGCATGGAAAAAATTTCCTAATGTTAATTCTAAGAAGAGAATATATACATATGGTTCAATTTTGAATTATAGAAATTTAGCAGAAAAATAGAACAAAACACATTTAACACAACCACAAAATGGACACTAGATTTAACATGGGAAAATCCTTTCGGGAGAAAAACCCACACACCAAGCAAAAACACTTTGTATTATAGTGAAAAAAGTTCACATACAAAGTGACAGTTTATTGCTTCCAAAGATGTCAATTCACACTCTTAATACAGGAAGCACTACAATTCCTTATCAATCTCATTCTCTCTCATCATACTCACAACACAACTCTAAAGCTTTATTACAATGCATTACACATTATAGCATTTTTCCTTTTGAGAGAATTTCAATCAATCTGCATCACCAGACCCATACTCAAAAACATACCAATTTGGCTCCCATTCTTTACAACAGAAAAACCGTCAATCAACAGTTACCATACTGGGCCATGTCAAAGAGACACATCCAATCTCTCATTGATCTACTCAAGTCACACTAATACGTGCTTCTCATGATACACTGTCGAATAAGTCCATCACCATGTTCATGAGAGATTTGAGCTTCTCCCACCAATACACAAATGTCTCATCAATGTCCACTTTATCATTCCAAGATTTTTAGCTTATTGACTCATCGAAGAGACATTGCCCAAAGTCATGACGAACGCTTGAAGTCACATCGACAAGAACATTCAAGAATTCTATCGGCATGTCAAAGAGACATTTCACAATGTCTTGACAAAGCATCAAAGTCTCTCCAATACGAAGCCTCATCAGGATGTCGAGGAGACATTGTCCAATGTATTAGTGATAGTACAACCTCATGCTGACAAGCAACTTCATCAGAGTTTCAGAGTATCAAAGAGACATCTTAGAAACTCCTACCGAAGTGAGCTACTCTCACCGAAAAATTAAACACGTCACAACAGGAGATATTGGTATGTAGAGGAGACAATGGGTGAAGTCTCACCGACAGCTAGGGCCCACAATTCACTTTTCTTTGTTGAGCAGTAAGTTAGACATGTTCCTGAAAACATCGCCAACCTTAAAGCATAAACTTCATAAGTTCATAAAATTGGATAAAACACCACCCGAGTTAGACAACGTGCCAAAAGTCCTGCCAATGGAGCATAGTTTGGCCAATCAAGGAGATAGGAGAAAACAATGCTTCCAATGTCAAGCCAGTAAGTTGAGACACATTTCAAACATGCTCCCACTTAACAATGACTTACTGGCTTCTCCCAAAACTTTGATGTTACTGAATATCATAGGCCCCAAGGCCCATCAAATTGACACACCACCTAAACTTGTATGTTCTCATAGGTTTCATTAATGCATCTGCAACATTTTCTAGAGTATCCACTTTTTCAAGACTGGCCTTTTCATCCTCCATCATATCCCATACAAAATAATACTACATGATGATGTGTTTTTTATGCACTTTCTCAACACAGGCAGTGCATAGGTGCACTACCTCTCTTGAAAGGTAATCTCCAGCAACAAGTTGCTAAAAATCACCCCAAGGTCTCTCGGGTGTCAGGTCATGACGTGCATGGAATTTCTCAGTTGATATATTATGTGATTTTTTTGGTAATCACAGGGAAAAATTATGGAGTTAAGCTGGAGGAAAGGTGAATCTTAAAATGGAGATCCTGAGATGGGAAGTTAGTGTGCAATTTGCTACAGGTTCGAACAAAAATCTTAAACTCCTATTTTATCTTAATATTTGGCTTTACAATGTGTAATGAACCTTAGCATAGGTTACTTATTAAAAAAAAGGAAAAGGGGCAGGGACGAGAAGAGGTTCCTAGATCTGAAACTAGCGATGAACAGTGACCATGGAGGGTTCTACTACGGACAACCTTCCCAAAACATAATTTCACTTAACCAGATTAACTCACAGTATCATGAAACTTGTGCAAGCTTCTAAGGACTGCAAATATTCAACCATTCATTCACCATAAACATGCATGAATAAAAGATAGAAGTTTGGAGCAACTTTTAGTGTATGCCTAGACTAACTTTACACAGCTATCTACCATCAGTAAACAACAAAAAGTATGGACAAGAAAGGCATCAACACAACAAAAATATAAACAACCATTGAACAACATTAACTAATCTATCAAAGTAATCTAAAACATGAAGAAAAACAAAGTAAATCTATCTAAATCAACTAAATATGGGAGATGAACCATATAACATGCAATAGAAGCTCAAGAGTCCACCAAAATCCAATGAACTTCTATTAAAATTTCTACAACATGCCTTTACAACAACTCAACTCTCTCTTGAAAATGAGAGGAGACCCCCTATTTATAGTGTTCAAAAAGAAAAATGAATGGCAAGATTGATTTGCATTGTGTGGCCAAGATTCACTACAAACTAGGGTTTCACCTACCCCTAAATATATTACAATTTAAAATACATCTTTGTATTTTCCCTATTTTGTCCTCTTGTGGCAGCACTGTAGCACTTTTGTCTTTTGTTGATTTCCTTTGTTGCAGCTATTTTGTGAGGAGCTTTTCATCAATTACTGGGTTTCCCTCCTGCTTCTTCAAAGCATCATACTCTATGAACTTGCTAATTAATGTCTGGAGCTTATCAATCTTCATTATATTAGATTGTAGCACCTGGTAGTTCCATTGCTTGGATCGTCCTGTGAGTGTATCCCAATCTCCATCACACTTAGCTGTGTTGTCCCTGACTTGTTTAGATTGGGTGAAAGCCTGAGCATCACAACTCATAAAATCTATGGTAAGCTCGCCTGACATCCCATCTTCCATCTTCTTATGGAAATAAGGCTTTATCTTTTCCAGATCAATCTCGATTGCAGGCATATCATAACCTGTCATTAATTTCAAATATTGAATACAGTCTACCCTAATGTCTTTGGCTCAATCAATTTCAGGCTCCACTTTACAGAGCACTTGCTCTAGTTTCTCTTTTCTATGATTGAAGTCTAGCTTCCACATATACACCATCCAGTGGTCATCCTCTGTTAGTCAAGTTCCTTTTTCCACATTTTCTAAGGCACTTTGAGGATGGCCTTAGTTTTAGGGTAAGTGGACCCGTATATCTTTGGGAAGTCAGTGTAGAACTTCCTCATGCCCTCAAGGTGTCTTTGTACTTCTAAGAACTTATTTGTTGTCTTGACAGCACAATTGATGCCCATGTTTCCAGCATATAGGACCTGTCGAAACCAATCCTCTGTAGTCTTAGTCTAGTTCTTTCTTTTCTTAAGATTTTCAATATGGTCCTTGGAAAACAATTTTGATGGCGCTAAGGATGTGGTGGGGAGATCTTCCACTGACAACAATTGTTGAATAAGTCAGTCAAATCAGCCACCTATGCCTTGAGCTCCTCCTTGGAGATCTTATCCTTTTGCATCAGATGTACCACTATGGCAACAGACTCTTGGAGATGATCTATTTTTTGTTCTCTAGTGGTTGTCCCCAAGTTGATGGTGGAGACATTATATTCTATCCCTTCTTCACCCACAACTAGCGTGGAAATTTGCACAATTCTAGATCTAGAGGCATCCATTATCATCTTGGATCTGACTTTAAGCATCTTTTCTTTCTTGGTGCTGATCTGAGCTTGGGCCAAGATGGCCTCCAATCTTTCCTTGGGATCTCTAGGAGTCAAAGTCTTCTTCTCTAATTGCTTCTCTAACCACTCGATCATCTGAGACTCTTCCTTGGGTGATTCACGATGACCTTCTTCTTCGTCCTTCTCGACTTCAATCTGCTTATCACCTGGAGCTTCTTGCTTCATCCTCATGTCTTCTCCTTCTTCTTCATCAAAGTCGTAGATGAACACTGTGTCTTCAATTAGGGACTTGGTGGGTGTGCATTTCTTGGGGTTGTCCTCTCCTTTATAGGTCTTTTCCTCTTCTTCAACCTCATGCTTATGTTCCTCAAGATGTTCTTCTTTTTGAAACTCTATCTCTGGATTTCTTCCTGCTTTAGCCTCCTTCTCAGGCTTATCCATTTCTAGGCTCTTATTAGCTTCAGACTCTTCTTCGGGTTTATCTTCTTCCTTATTCTCCTCTTCATCGTGTTGAGGTGGAACATCCTCTTGTTCTTTCTTTTCTTGCTTGGAAGGTGGTCTTTCTACTTCCTCTCCAACATCCTTCAACTATCGAGCTAACTCCTCCTCGAGATCTGCATCAAAGGTCTCTACAATGTATTTGGTGTCATCCTCTTCTTCATCACCCTTAGAGGATTCCATTTCTTCTCCTTCACGGACCACCTTATCAATTTGCAAATGCTAGTGCTTTGGGTGTTCATGGTAATCATCTACTTCCTCCTCCAATTCCCTAGTTGCTTCCTTTTCTTGCCTCTCTAACTCCTCAGATATTTGCATTATGGCTTTCATCTTCGGTGGTTCAGTTGGAGGAGTTGAGGCAAGAATGTTGGCAAGAACCTGTGCCAGGGTAGCTTGGATGGTTGGATTCATCAATACTCTAGAAAGCTCTATAGGAAAATTTTGCATATGTTGGGAGAATGCTTCTAGAAGTGATAGTGAATACATTAGTATTGTTTTTGTTTGCAAGGATAGTGATGTAGTTGGAGACATGGAAGTAGAGGAGAGTAGAGAAGTGGTGGCGGAAGAAGAGTCTATGGTCACAACTTGCACGACGGGTGGAGAAGAGGCAAGGTGGACCAAGATATCCACCACAGGTAGAGAAGTGGCCACCATCGCCTGAGAAGTAGGCATAAGGGTAGCAGTAGTGGAGGCAGCAAGTGGAGATTTTGGTTGCTCAACCTCCATTTCCTCTCCTTCATGGAGTGAATCTTCTTGAATGGTAGGCAGCTCCATGAAGCTGCCTAATCTCTTGTGTCTCTTAGAAGGTTCTCCCTCCGAAACCTTTCTCACATACACCTTAGGGTTGGGTTGTTGTTCAACAGGTTCTTTTCTCTTCCTTGACCTGGTGGATGAAGGAGATTTTGAAGTCTCTCCTAATGGGACAATAGATTTCCCACTATCTATTTCACTTGTTGGCTCGTTTTTGAGCTCCTCATAGGTCAAAGTGACCCCTTGTTGTTTCAATTGGGAAATTTTCCCATCAATCCACTCTTTTGTTCTGGCCTCGACGGGCTTGGTCAGAATATCGAGGTCATCAACCTCTTGTTCATCCCAGTAAATCAGTGACAACAAGAGGTTGGCAATGGCATTGTACCAAGGATCCATCATTGTATTTTCATCTTCTACTACTTGATCTAGTATGGGGAACAACTTGACCCTCTTTATGAAATATGTCATCATTCACATATAGTGCCTCATTCGCACTTCATTATCATCTTTTGAATTAGCCCAAAAGTCCTCGGTGCTATGTAGATGGGCGTATTTAGGTCCAAGTTCCTTCTTGAGTTTTCCATAGGGGTCCATCTGTGGCTGGGCAATGTGGAGTCTCAAATGGTTATTTTCCATTTCCTTCTCTAAATTATCAGCACACTGAGAGGTATGGAGTTCGTATAGCCCTTGGCTGAAGAAGAGGGGATGAGGCATCCCCACCTTATGCTTTCCGCTCAAAAGGGTGTGTGCATGTTGTAGCTTCCGAGAGAATTCTAATAGTATTATCCAGTCATTGGAATACCGAGGCAGCTTGTATGGTCTTCCTGAAAAGCCTTCAACATGAATGTAGGTGAACTTTGGATACTTAATGAATAAGAAGGAAAACTGTTTAAGAAAGAAATTGGTGTTATGGGAAACTCTCCTTTCGAAGTCACCCCCGAGCAATCTGATAATATGACCTATGAAAGCATCATTGACCTTACAGTAGTCCCTCTTGAAGTTTCTGAATTATAGTTGAGGGTACTTATCATAAAATTTCAGCTCCCTACCTGGTTCCTCATCTGGAGCTCTGAATAAGCCTTTGTATTGCATTTGTTTGGCCAATGAATAGACCAAGTAAGACATCATGTAAAATATGGAGCTTTTCTTAACAACCATAAACTACTCATGAAAGCAATCACTGATTATCCCCGCCCAGTAGAACTTGGCTTCTCCACAGAGAATCTCTTCAACGAAATACAACATCCATTCTTGGAAGTAGGCTGCAGTTGGAAGGCCCATTACTCTGCTCAATAGGGTCACCAAATCATGGTAATCCTCATAAAAGTCTCTACGAAATAACTCCTGGGGACCTTTGCAACACTGCCCCTCTTCTCCTTCAACTAGTACTAAATAATAAGTATTTTAGACTTGAGGGGGTCTTGATCCCACATAGCCTTGCCATCATCCACGATTGGTACTTCCATCTCCCCAAAGGTAGGGATATGAAAAGTCCTTGTTATTGTCTTAGCGGACATGTTAGCCAAAACATTTCCATCTCTATCTACTATGGTTCTGGTCTCTTCTTGATACACCTCTCTGCAGGCCATAACAAGCTTGGGAGCGACGAGGGTAGGAGGAAAGCCGACAGCCTTAGCCAACCCACTACTTCTGATATTTCTTGCATTCTCTATTTTAGGGTTGATTCAGACTCTCTGCTTAAATTCATCGATGTCTATATGTCCAATATTTGTGTCGGATACCTCTTTCCAGGTTGAGGTGACTTAGAGTTCAGGGGTTCCCCTTGGAACTTGTATTTCATCTGGTCCTTGTTGTCTTTCCATGAGGTTCCTTAGTTTTCTTTCCTTTTTCTTTCTCTACAGTCGCCCCTAAAGGTCCTACACCTGATTCCATATATCTTGTAGGAAAAAAGGAGGTGAGCACAATCAAGCATGAAAACATAGAAATGTTAGCCCACATCCTGCAAATGGAGTTAGATCAGATAGTTCAGCATTTGATAAATCTAACATATCATTTAGATTAACATTAACATTCTACAAGAGGGTGTTTGAACATTTCAGGCCCCAGGGGTCGAACTTCCTTGGGCTATTGGCTATTTTAGAGTTACTGCAAGAGGGGTGACAATCAGGGCACGACGACCCACCTATCCCAACCCACCTTTTGATTTGGTCATTTTGAGGAGTCCACTGAGGAGGGTGCCCCATATTAACATGTGGGTCAAAGTCTATTTGGTGATTGGAGGGAATTTGGATCATCTCTTGGGAAAATGGAACTGGAAGGAGACTTGGTTGTTTGTGGTTTGTCGTTAGGAACGACTCTGGTAGGATGACATCCTGAGGGAGGAGATCCATCGGACGGGACCCGCAGCTCTAGAGGGAGGTCAATATCACTCTTTATTTCTTGGGAATTTTGGGCCAGAGGGAGCAGAAAGACGTTGGGAATGGCGGATGCCATGTGACAGTCCAGCGGGGGAAATGTGAGGGATCAGGTCTGGATGGAGGTGCAACCTTCACATTTACTTTTTTGATCATTTAAAAGTTCAACGAATGAGGTGAAGTCTGGTTCCAAAGGCCAAGAGGACGGAGATAGTTTTCCCCATAGTTACGGTGGTGATGGGACAAAGTCTCGATCACGGCGATCTGACATGAGGGGTCCGAAGGAGATTGAGCACTTAACAATATTAACCATTTCATTCGTGTAGCCGTGAGGCGAGCAGAACCCAAAGGGCAGAAGGACATTACCTAAAATTCATAAGAGGTAGTGGAGGTTGGACAGAATCCTCCAAGTTAAACATTCTTACAAAAAATTTGAGATAGGAGGCTCTTATTGACTAAGGCAGATCAAAGGAGAAAGGAAAGAAGAAGGACAAGAAGTCTAAATCAAAAAATGAAGGGAGATCAAAGTCTCCTGGTAAGAAGTCCAAGGTGAAATGCTGGAATTGTGGGTAGCCTGGTCATGTCCATAAGGATTGCAAAGAGGAGAAAAAGAAGAAGAAAAACAATTCTTCAGATAATGATTCTTCTCATAGTGATGCAGATGCCTTCATTGCAGCCTTGGCGACTCAGGCATCAGATGATGTCTGGCTAATTGACTCGGGTGCATCTTTTCACATGAAATCTTATAAATATTAGTTTATGAAGTATGAAAAGTATGTTGGTGGAAAGGTGTATCTGGAAAGTGACCCATCTCTTGAAATTATTGGTCATGGAAGAGTCAGAATTCAATTTCTTGACAAAAGAATCAAAGGAATTGATGGTGTAATGCATATACTAGGTCTAGCTCAAAGTTTACTTTCTATTAGCAAGTTGAATGATGTTGGTGTGCAAGTTTCATTCTCAAATGGTGGTTGTAAAATGACTAGAGGATCAATGGTGTTGGTAAGGGGTGCTTGAATTGGTACTCTATACAAGCTGGACGCACATGCTATTCAATGCAACAGGTCTCTATAAAGTCAGAAAAGGCTACTCATGTAGAGAAGGACAACGAAGTTCCTCTGGGGGAAAATTCTTTGGAGGTGAAACTCCTGCAAAAAATACCATGCTCTGGCATCAAAGGCTCGGCCACATTGGCGAGAAAGGCTTAAAATATTTGAAAAATAAAAACCTGGTTGAAGGGCTTGATGATTGTAACCTTGAGTTTGATTTTTGTGAACATTGTATATATGGAAATCAACATCGGTGTTTCATTTTATTCTAGTCCTCATAGATCTTTTGGTGTTTTGGATTATATTCACTTTGATTTTTTTGGTCCAGTAAATGTTCCTTCATTATCGAAATCAAGATATTATGTTTCTTTTATTGATGATTATTCGAGAAGGGCATTTATTTATTTTCTAAAAAGCAAATCAAAAGTGTTCAGTCGGTTTAAAGAGTATAAAAACTTCGTTGAAAATCAGGCTAGAAGGAAAATCAAATGCTTGAGGACAGATAATGGCAGTGAGTTTTGTTCTACAAATTTTGAAAGGTATAGCAAAGACCATGGAATAAAAGGGCGTAAAACAAATTCTTACACTCTACAGCAAAATGGAGTTGTTGAAAGGTTGAACAAGATGTTGATGGAAAGAGAAAGAAGTATGTTGAGCAATGCTAGTCTAGAGTAGAAGTTATGGGTTGAGGTTGTGGCTACATCATGTTATTTAATAAATTGATCTCCTTCTTTGACACATGTTGACAAAATGCCTATGGAAGCTTGGTCTGGTAAGAAGCTCTCTTTAAGACATGTAAGATTCTTTGGCTGTGAAGCATATGTTTATGTGTCGAATGAGAAAATATCTAAGTTGGAGAGCAAGGCTGAAAAATGTATTTTCATTGGCTACAACCTTGGTGTGAAAGGATACAAGCTTTGGAATCCTATAACTGAAAAGGTTGTATACAACAGAAGTGTAATCTTTGGTGAACTGAAACCTTCTTCAATGGATCTACAGTTAAAGATGAAAGAAGAAAAGAAGAATGAAGTAGATGAAATTCCTTGAACTCCAGATAAAGAGGAACTACGAAGTGTACCTAAAACTGAGGAGAGTTCTAGCACCTCTGAGAGTTCTGAAGAAGAAGAACCACAACCTCAGCCTTAGCCTTTGAGGAGGTCTACACATGAAAGGAAACAACCTGAAAGGTATAGTTTTTCCATGTTGGATGTAAATTATGCCTATGCTTTGATTACAAGCACTAATGAGCCTAGGATTGTGAAAGAGGAAATTGCAATGTTTGATTCAAATTCTTGGTTGGAAGCCATGAATGAAGAAATGGCACCATTGAAAAAGAATGAAACTTGAAGTCTGGTGCCCTTTCTTGAAGGTAGAAAGCTTGTTGGTTGTAAATGGGTATTCAAGAAGAAAATCAATCTGGATGGCAATGTTGAAAAGTATAAATCTAGGTTGGTTCTGAAAGGTTATTCCCAAGTAGAGGGAATTGACTATGGTGAAATACTTTCTCCTGTAGCTAAGTTGACATCTATCAAATTGCTTTTGTCACTTGCAGTAGCGTATGACTTAGAGATTGAATAGATGGATGTGAAGACAAAATTTCTTCATGGATATCTTGAAGAAGAAATTTATATGTCCCAACCCGAGCACTTTGTGGAAAAAGGTAAAGAAAATTTGGTTTGCAAGTTAAAGAAATCTCTCTATGGTTTAAAATAATCGCCTAGAATGTGGTACCAGAAATTTGACACATTTATGTTGTAATTGAGATTTTTAAGATCAAAATCTAATCATTGTGTGTACTTCAAAATTGAAAATGATCGAGTTCTTATTATTGCTCTGTATGTTGATGACATGTTGTTCATAGGTAATAGTAAGACTATGATTTTTTATCTAAAATATCAATTGTCAACAAAGTTTGAAATGAAAGATCTAGGTGCAACAAGGTATATTTTGGGGATGGAAATAAAAAGGGATAGAGGAAGTAGAAAGATTTGGCTCAACCAAAGTATATCAATATTGTCTCAAAGAGATTTGGTATGACTGATTGCAAGCAGCTAGTTGTTCTATTGTTGTACGGAATGAAGCTATCTATTGAATATTGTCCAAAATCTCCTACCGAGATGGAGGACATGACCAGAGTGCCTTATGCAAGTGCATTTGGTAGTTTAATGTATGCAATGGTCTATAAGAGGCTAGAAATTTCCAAAGCAGTGGGAGTTAGCCATCTTATGGAGAATCCTAGTAGACCACACTGGGATGCTGTCAAAAGAGTTTTTAGATATTTAAAAGGTACCTCTCAGTACGCTTTGTGCTATCATGGTAACTCGGTTGGGTCACAAAGATCCATCAACATTCAAGGTTATGTGGATTCTGATTGGGAAGGGGACATTGACAATAGGAGATCCACCGGTGGATACATCTTCACATTGAATGGTGGTGGAGTTAGTTGGATGAGAAAGTGGTAGGTTGTAATCACTTTATCTACTATAGAAGTTGAAAATATGGCAGCAACACATGCTTGTAAAGAAGCCATTTGGCTTAGAAATTTTTGTTTTGATATTGGGTTCAATGCAGGGAAAATTACCATTTGTTGTGACAGTCAAAGTGTTATTTGTTTCACAAAAAATCCAACTTTCCATGCTAGGATGGAACATATTGATGTGCAGTGTTGTGCCCTCAACACACACGCCTTGTTTGGAATAGGGACCCTCTCTTTCCTTCACCTCGCTGGGTCACTTTTGTTGCCACCTCATTTTGCATGCCCCCTATTTGGTGTTCAAAATGGTCAGTAAGCTCTTAGGGAAGTCATCTTAATTTGACCATGTTTTTTCCCCCTCAAAATTTTCCAAGTCCTTAGTATTTGCGGAATACCACTCACTATTTTCCTTAGTGTTTTGAAACTAGAGTCTTTAGACCTTATTGGGCCCGCCTTGTTGGGCCACCCTTTGGGGATTTCCCTTGCCTCATAGCCATTCCTAACGGCCTTCCTCTAGTGGATTTCTGCACATCGGGCTCTGGAAATCCTTTTTCCGTTTGTTTATTGCTGAACCACTAAACGACTATCCGTCGATGACCGCCTGACCATCGGACCCCGATGCTCCTGCGTCCGTTTTCAAATTTGCAACCCACCAACCTAGTGTCTGCCATACGAGCATTCATTTCCAGCATTTAACTCCTTAACTTCTATAAATAGGTGAGTTTTTGTTGTCATTTTCAACTATCAGTTTGTTCAAAGTGAGTCAGAGCTACCCCGTGA
This sequence comes from Sequoia sempervirens, assembly GCA_007258455.2. Classification (NCBI taxonomy): domain Eukaryota; kingdom Viridiplantae; phylum Streptophyta; class Pinopsida; order Cupressales; family Cupressaceae; genus Sequoia; species Sequoia sempervirens. Next base: position 210,342,939 of record VDFB02000015.1, on the reverse strand, counting down.
TCGCCTCCATCGATCCAACGTGTTTGCTAGCTGATTTGATTGCCTCCTTCATCAGATTATTGAGGTGAGTCTGCCATTTGCGCCCCGTTTCTTTTTTTTCCTTGATTTATGGTAAAATGGATAAATTTGAAAGAGGAAAACCTGTGAACTAAGCAAAAGAGACCAATGGCGCACAAAACCCATATGCTTGAATCTTCATAAAACCTCAAAATTGACCCAAACATCACCTACAAAACTTTAGCTTCTTGGCACCATTCTCCAGCTAGAGTGTTCACGCTCTATAGGCCTAGGCCCCCCTCATTGCCGACGTTAACCTTGAAACAAGTTAAACTCTGATGAACGGAAAATGCCTCTTCCAAGTCCACCATCACAGAAGGACCCCATCCTTTCACCATCTGGAACTTCACAATTTCATAAGTTGAAGGGAAATTCATTGACCCGTTCGGGTCCACGCCCATGGGACTCCATCCTCGAGGCTCCACTCATAACCTGCCAACCCCAAATGACTTTCTGGCCACAACTTTCTAGCGCTCGGGTCCCGACTTGCTAACTGCCCCAAAACTCACACTTGAAAATCCTAAAGTCTCGGCTTGTCTTAGATCCCACCTCGCAGATATCCCTAGCAAAACTCCATCTACATCTCACCGTCTTGGGCAGCTTTCACAACCTAGTCATTCAGCCTTTGGGCCCTGCTCCATCCGTCGTGTAACATTGTTGACTTCATGAACAAATGACCAAGTTCTAGGCATCCTTTGGGTCCCGCCTCACGGAATTTTGTCTGTGGGTCGCCGTGCTAGATCCACCGCCCTTCGCAACCACCAACATCCGATGTTCTGACCTCCGGGACCTGACCCTATTGCGACAACCGAAATCCATGATAAACGACTAAGTAATGAACCTTTGTAGGTAATCCCAAACGGATTTCTGTCATCCACAATAATCCAGACATTCTTCCATCAATACTTTCCAAATACCATAGTTAGTTCCATCAAACCTTAGATAATCAAAAACCATTTTGTCAGCCATCCCGGACCTTCCTCAAGTGGTTAAGCTCTTCACCAAGGAACCTTGCACTCTAATACCAATTATTGAATAGGACAACTAAGAGGGGGGTGAATCAGTTGTCACATAATTAAATATTTAATTAAATCACCAAAACTAATACTTAATACTTGCTTAAATGATTAATCATCAAATACCAATGCAAAAACTCAAATCCAATAACACCATATTTACGTGGAAAACCCAATGAGGAAAAAACCACGATGAGGATTAACCTACACTATAGAGAATATCAAAACTAATTACAAAAAGGCTCACTACCTGAAATAAGGACTCGCTATCCAATAGGGGTTCAATCTGTAGGGCTCACTACCACAAAGATACAAAGAAGAAAAAGAAGACTTGTGACAGAGAGAATACTGTAGATAGGGAAAAATCAATCAGATTTAGTATTGAAAACAATAAACTAACTAAACCCTATCAAGCACAATAGAGTATGAAACAAACACAAAAATCACAATAATAAGCACAAATGCAAACCGATCTCCACGCTAACTCGATTTATCTCCATTGCTCTTCTCCACCTGCATGAGAATGCAAGATTTTGAAGGGTTGACAATAGAAGAGTGTTGAGTGCTCATTCTTGCAGCGTAATGACTTGATATGATGACAAATGGAGAATGATAGAAACAGATGAAAGATTGAGGAATGATTTTGACAGAATAAGGATGTCTGAAGATTCGATCTAAATGGCCTGTGAAAGGTTTGATTTATAGATTTTCGATGTGGACAGAGATAAGATTTGATAAGATTGATAAGGATTTGATTTTTGAAAAAAGAGGAAATACAATGAGATGAGATAATATTTTTAAAAGATAGAAAGATTTTGATTTATTGTTTTAAAGGAATTAAAACAAGATAAGATAAGATGTGATTTATAGATTTTCGATGTGGACAGAGATAAGATTTGATAAGATTGATAAGGATTTGATTTTTGACAAAAGAGGAAATACAATGAGATGAGATAAGATTTTTAAAAGATAGAAAGATTTTGATTTATTGTTTTAAAGGAATTAAAACAAGATAAGATAAGATGTGAAAAGATAGAAAGATTTTGATTCTCTTTTAAAGGAAGTAAATCCTGAAAAAGATGAGAAGGATAATTGATGAATTATCTAATTAAATTAAATTAATTAGATGCACATGAGTTTCAATTTTGGAAAGAAAGTGAGAAGATATTTTTAAGATTTTATTAATTAAATAAATATTTGATTTATTTAATTAATGTTGGATTTATGATTTCATCAATTAAATAATATAAATTATTTAATTAACATTAGAAGAATTGATAGAAATGATTTAATTAAATAAATAATATAAATTATTTAATTAACATTAGAGGAATGGATGGAAATGATTTAATTAATTAAATAATATAAATTATTTAATTAACATTAGAGGAATTGATGAAAATGATTTAGGAAGGGAATAAATGAAATTAGTCAAATAAATAAGATTTATTTAACTAATTAGATGATGACATGGGTACCTAGTGGCAAAACATACTACAAGGTGTCTAAATGATGCGATGTTATGACAAGGTATCGTAAGAGGACAGATTTTTGATGTCTACATTTTGCCCCTCTTTGAGATGATGTTCGAGATGATGATATTTGTGTTGAGTAACATCATTTCAAAGAAGTTAAGATACAGGAAAAAGAAAATGGATGGTGAAGGAAAGATAGGATAATGGAATGATGATGCCCCCTCGAGAGGATAGGTGGGTTGAACAAACACGGGTAGGCTCTCGAAATGAAATGAAATGATAAAGAGAGGAATGAGACGAATGATGCAAGATAGAAAGTGGATGAAGGAGATGAATGATACGTTATGCTGCAATGAAGGTGAGCAACCATGATGTTTGATATAGCACTAGACGTTATGCACCAAGATATAAGGACTAAGGTGTCGATGTGTCTCGTGCCCCAGCAAAATATAATCTTGTCTAGACATATGAGGAAGTAAACTTAGAGCATTAAAGTCCTAATGCACAAAAGGTATTATGTGACCTTAGATGCAAAGGATATGCAAAAAGCTACTCCAACATACACAAGATATGAATATTAGCTAGAATGATACGGATTTGATACAAATACAAGATAAAATGATAACACACACAAGCAAGCAAGCAAGCATGCACAAATGATACAAAAACAAACAAGGAATTGCCCCTGTCAAGCTGTAAACTGTTGACTGATTAATTTTGATTGATGATGATAGTTTTTTCATTGCAAGGATATATCCCTAGAGCAACACAAGGATGATGATAATTGATTGATTGATTGGTTGATTTGGTTTACGACAAGATTAGGATCAAGACCAAAGGATGTGATTGGATAATTTGACAAGATTGATTGACTTGATTGGTATGGATTAAAGATTGACTTGCATTTGGATATTTGCTTGGAATGATTGAAGATGATTTGAAGAAACAGTTTGTAATGATATGATGATTGATTGGATGATAGGATGTGATGAAATGAATAGAAGAATTGATGTGATTGGAATGATTTAGGTTCAAGTGATTTGGTTAGATGATTGATTGATTGAATTGAGGAATTGATTTGATTGGAATGAGGTGAGGGATTGAATTGATGAAGAAATGAATTGATTTGATGATAATGATTAGATTGATTAGTAGAAGTGATGTGGTTTGATTTTATTGCTTGAATTTTTGAAATGTTTTGATTTTTTTGGATTGTTTTGAATTTTTTTGGATTTTTGAAATGTTCTAAAATTTTTTGGATTTTTGAAATTTTTTTTTTGAAATGTTTTGACTTTTTTGGACTTTTGAAATGTTTACTTTTTGGACTTTTGAAATGTTTTGACTTTTTTTTTTGGACTTTTGAAATGTTTTGAATTTTTTTTGGACTTTTGAAATGTTTTGAGGTGTTAAAGGATGAAATTTGAGTAGCCTTTGTGCTAGGTACCAATGACAAGGGGAAAACCAAGTCTAGGTGCAAGGGTGGGTGATGGGATAAGGGATAAAATGCTTATGATATATGGATGGATGGTATGGATGGTATGGATGTATGCATCATAAGAGAGCAAGAATGTGATCTCCAAAGACTATGGCACATAGGAATAACATGCCCCATTCTAGGTACAAGACTAAGGATTTTTCTAGACAAAATGTATGACAACAGGATAATGACATGATTGGTTTAGATAGGATGAGGTATGTCAAGAGATACCCAAAACATGTTTCAACCTTTGCCCCTATATCTTCACCAAAATCAAAAGAAGAAGGGTGGATGAATGGACTCAATATGATAGGTATGTATGAATAGACTCAATATGATGGCTAAAGATGGTAGGTAGGATGGAAATGGTATGATATGAAAATGATAGGTTGGATAGATAAGATATTGTGCCTCCAAGTGTAAGTGACATAGAAGATCAACCTACACATGACACCTGTTTGCCAGGTTTTCATCATGGTACTTACCCAAAGTGCCTGTTTACCAAGTTTTCACCATTGGATGAAGGGATTTCTCTTTACTTTTTTTTTGTTTTGTTTTTTTTTTTCCTTTTTGGATAGGAGAAGGGGAATATGGATAGGAGGGACTCAAGTGTCTAGTTGCATGAAAGGTGGTAGTCCCACTAGAGATGAATGTCATTGCATGGACCATGTCAAATGTCATTATGCTCATAGATTTTGGTAAGGGATGACATGAAATGGAAATGGAGTAGGTAGATAATGGATTATGATGTGGATTATGTAGGGAAGATGATAGGGATTATATGGGACTTATGAAAAAGATGAATTGGGAGGCTTAGCCAAAAGCATGGACCATAGGAAGAGGTTGGGGAAGATATGTAGAATAATGAGTGAAGGGTGAGGAGATGGAGGTATGTGGAATTTTTGTGAAATGGAATGGAACCATGACCAATGGTTGCACACACTGTGATAAACATTGAAGCTTTTGATGTGGATGGGGTGTAGGAAGCAATGGAGATGTTTGCTTAGGAGGTGGTGGATGAAGTGTTTTAGGTACCCACAGACTTAGTATTTTTATGACTTTTGTTTGGCTTGTGGGTTTTAGGAATTTGAGACTTTTGAATGGAATGAGAATGTGGGGTGGAAGTGGATGGTTGGGATTTTTGTGATGTAGATTCCTCATTTGACGTGCTTTCTTTTGGCTTAAGTACCCAAACCAATTTAGTTTTGGCCTTTACTTTTGGAGGTATGGGCTTATAAAGCTTTTTAGATGTATTTTGCTTTGAATTTTTGTATTGATGTCCTAAGGCATTAGAACCTTTATAATTTTTGACTTTATGTGTAGAGGCATCCCCATTTTTATTTTGGAATCCCTTGGGTTTGGTGGAATGAGTGGAAGCTTTATGTTTAGACAATGTGTGCATTGATTGGTCATGATTAGGATTTTTAGAAGATTTATGGATAAATGGATAAAAGGATTGGATGGTAGGGATATTAGGTGTTGGAAGTAATGGTGGTAAAGTTGATGGTGGGAAATTAGGAGCTGGAAGTAATGGTGGCAAAGTTGATGGAGGGATATTAGGAGTTGGAAGCAATGGTGGAAGGTGTATGGTCACATGCTTTTGACATTTGTAGGATGATGGAGGTGGAATGGAAACATATGTTTTGGGTGTATGATAGGCTTTATGATGGAAAATGGACTTAGGAGGCATGGAGGAAATACCAACATATTTAGGTTGTTGTCCTTGGGGTGTATGTCCAAGGCCATAAGAGCGTGGAGGGACTTTGACATGGATGGGCTCCAAAATACCTTGTTCATGAAAGTCTAGACCTTTACCTTAGTGGTTCATGTTTTGGAGTGTGCAATGGGAAATGGGACTAGGTGTAGGTGAAACACTAGACACGAGTTCCTTATTGGATGGAGAAAATGAAGCAAAGGAAGATAATGGTTGTTGTTTGTTTTTAAGGAGGAACATTCATGAATAAGGGTGGAAAGACCAATAGGATATGATGGAGGACTTGCAATGGGGTCCATAGTGGGTGATGGAGGATCATTAGGATCTTGATTAGCATTGTGTTCACTTAGATCCAAGGTATTTGTTTGATCTTCTATGTGTGCTTGGGAAGAAATTATCTCATCATGGGAAGTGGATGTTTGTGAATCATGGATGGGTGAGGTGGAAAGCTCTTGACCATGGAATGCATAAAGTTGGCTAAGAGGATCATCATGTTCTTCTTGATCATAAAAGGGTTCTTGATCAAAGATGGAAGATTGATCATGAATAGTATTAGGTATGTTATGAATGGAATCATTGGGAGGGTGTTGATATTTATGTGGATGATGTGGTAATGTTTTTTCATGTTTAGGATTGTGCTCTTGACATACCTCATGACTTATTTAAATGGAGGTGGAAGAGGATTTCTCATGGAGAGACTTGTCATGTTCTTGATGGTCAACAATATAGGAGCATGACAAAGGGTGACTTGGACTTAAGAGGGGAGACTCTTGAATTGACTCAAGGGGTTGTGGATGACACGATTGGGTTTAAGGGCTTGGCATGATGTTTGAGGACCCTTTTGCATGTTCCAGTATATGTGTTGAATGACATGGTGATAATTGATTCCTTGCTTGTAGCCCTTGGGTCACATCCCTTGGAGGTGTAGGGGTGGAAGGGATTGGCTTAGGGTTTTGATTTTGATTGGATGATGGTATGATAAATTTATAGGGTGCATGTGCTAGATTGGTATTCCCCTTGTCAATGGTTGCATTAGAACATGAGGAAGTTTGGCCTTGTTGCAAGGTAGAACTTAAAGTCACATGTGTTTGTCGTGATGTGGCTTGATAGGTTGATGTGGCATTGTCATGTGAAGAAGTGGATGGATTAGATTGGTATGAGGTGGAAGGGTGATAATGAATGGATAGGGGATGACATTGTGGTTGCTGGATTTGACAAGTGGCAATGAATTGATTGGCTTGAGCTAGGAGGTGTTGGATTTTAGGTGATTTAATTTGTTGAAAATATTGGAAGAGGGTTTGAAAGCTTTGTATGGTTTGGTGGTCTAGGGGTTGGGGTATTTGGTGAAGTGTCTGAAGGAGGTTTCAAAGTTGGGATGCTAGGGATTTGTGTTCGAATGTGGGCATGGTGTTGTTGGAGTTAAAATGACACTGAGAGGGGGGGTGAATCAGTGTCTTAACAGATTTGACCAATTTTCAAAAATTCAAAAACATAGCTCAAATTTGATCTCAATATTACTCTGATTAATGCATTCATGAGTTGAATGTAATCATTCATAAATAGAATTGAGAAAAGTAATAATCCCAACAGTGAACTAAAACAACAACAACACAGTAAAGCTGTGAGAACACAGAAGAACAAAGAGACGCAAAAAATTTTCGAGTGGAAAACCCTCTTGGAGTATAAAAACCACTCCTGAAATGCCTTCCAGGCTTAATCTTTTAATCAACTATTCACAATGCCTTATAGGCTGATTTTTGAGCACCCACTCAAGGAGCACCAACCCCTCATTTAGAGATATCTATCTCAAGGAGTAGCAACCCCTCAAATTATGAATTAAACAACAATAATAATTCAGAAGATTTCTCTATTTTTAGTTAAGCACATATTTCTCTGTTTTCTCATCTACAGAATACCTTAAAGATTCAATAATTGAATCCCTAAAATACTACATAGAGAAGAAATTTACAATCTCTGCATCTTGTTATTCAGATTTTATTGCAGAGTTTTTTCCATACATTTTCATATAGCCAAGGAATGATAATCTCATAATTACAAGAACAGCAGCAGAAAAGAGTTTTTTGCTTCTATTTATACATCTTCCAGATAGGTAACTGTCTTCAGGAGTAACGGCTGAACAACCAAAAACAAAACAAGAGTCGTTTCACCTAGCTAAGAGCCGTTCTCAACAAGTCTGAAACTTATGAGATCATTTCTCTGCATAAAAAGCACAATAGACAAATCTGCAACTCCCATGGCTCCATCAACCACTGTCGAGCTTCCAGCCAGAGAGGCGCATCAAACATAGCAGCCATACCATTCATTTCTGAACCAAAAATAAATTTCATCCTGGCAATGCCGTTACAACCAGAAACAATAGCAAAGAATAGTTTATGAAGTTTTCTCATGATGGCGGCCAGGCTAGGGTTCGATACCCAGCTAAAAGAATAAACTCAAAAATTTTACCCTAACATTCTTTTCAATCAATGTAACGGTATGTCGAAGGCAACTTTAACACCAGACATTCCCCCTAGTTATCACTTTCGTTGTGACACATTAGAGTTGGGAAGAAGTCATAAAGAATACATTATGTCTCATCAATGGGCTTCCTTAGAGCATAATTTATTCGCTAAGACATAAGGAAACTTCTCACTGAGATTTACTTTTGTTTCATTCACTATCACTGTGACCATATGATTTCAAAGAGACATCTCATAGACAAGTCTTTGTTTTGCTGAGAGGCCCCGTGATACACATTGGTCACCGTGACACATGGTTTTTCTTACCGACGAGTCCACCCATCCTGTATATGTTGCTGTAACTTCAAACCATCGGGGAGACATCTTGTAGATTGTTTCATGTCATACCGAAACACCTTGAATTCACCTCAAATCGCCAAGAGAGAACAAATCTCACACCGATAAAGTCCTTTTGAATTCCATCAGCGAGACATATCAAAGTTGGGGAGACCTCTCAGAGAGCACACTATGTCATACCGAAACAAAAACTTTATCCACTCTGAGTCAGTGAGACAATACCAACCTCTCGCCGAAAGCCACTCAGTAGACTTCGTCGGCAAGACCTGACGGGTTCGCTATGACATTACATCGAAGCCACAACCTTTTCCGATAAGACCTTTCAGTGCATGGTCGGTGAGACAATATGTCTTCGGTGAGACCACATACCGAATACAACACTCCTGTCGATATGTTCCTTTTCCTTCAGTCAGCGAGACAAAGTAAGTTCGCCAAGACATTACAACAAAGAAAAACCTCTTGCCGATGTGTTTCCATTTAATCTTCGATCGGTGTGACATACCAATTTCATTATGACCACATACCGACGGTATTACTCCTGCCAAAAGAGATCACTCAATGTCGCCGAAACAAAAGATAATGTCACACCGAAGGTTGTATGAATGACAAAATTCCAATTGACATGACATCATAAATGTCTTGCTAATAGGCAACATAGACATTTCAAAAAGGATCGGGGAGACCCTGCCATTCTCACGCCGATATGAGTAAACCTTCAAAAATGTGAGTTCAAAGAATGTAATCAAATGAAATAAACTTGCGGTATGCAAGGAGAACCATTTGAAAGGGATTTTGTCATCAAGGACAAACTGTAAACACAACTGAGATCCAACAGGTGTCACACATGTGTGTAAGCTCTTGCACATCGATTTGTTCCTCAAAGTATGTAACATCGTTCATGTAATTATTAGTGGTGATAGGAGAAGCCCCTCGAAGTCTGATTTTATGTTTTGGTTTTGTTTCATTAGTTGAACTAGAGAAAGAGACTCCTTGAATTATGACTTCATGCTTAGGTTTTGTCTCATGATTTGTCCTAGGGGGATAGCCCCCTTGGATTATGATTTTGGGCTTATGATTAAAATTGGGCTTGTTTATGATTATGACCATTTTGACAAGTGGTGGCTTGGACTTTCTTGGTGATGGTGATGATGTGGAATGATTAGATTGGATGACTTGATTGATTAAGATGAAATGGATAGGATGTGGCTAAGAAGAATGATTAGGATGAAAGTGATTGGATATGAATGTGTTGGAAGAATGTGTAGAGTGACTTGTCTTTATGTGTTTGGTGTTTAGCTTGATTTTACAATGTTTAAATGAATGATCACACATGTACACACATAAATCACTCACACAAGACACATAAGCAAGTTTGAATTTTGAAATCTGAAGAATGTAATGATGATTATTAAACAAGCACACATAGAAGACACATTAACAAGCCCTATGACTAGTCAAGTGGGGTATGGCCAATTAAGTCTCAAGCTAGGCTACACAAGGTTGACTAAGGAATGATTTGAAAGCAAAATCCTATCACACAACCGGGAGAAAGGGGTAACCCACCCTTCACCTTCACTTCCCAAAGGTATAAAGTTCTTTGGGGCTTAGCCAATAGTAACAAGATTTTAACTCCCAAACAAGCGTGTCTTTCGATTCACACTTCGATTGAGGTCGTCCCCAGGGGTGATGAAATCCCCTAGTAGGCCTCCTAGAAAGGGTTTGACAAAAGAAAACCAAGTGAGGTGTTTCTGATCACACACACACTTGATTCACACTCACAGTTTTTAATTGACTCTTAGAAAGGAAATGTGTGCAAGAAAGCAATGAAGCACTCATTCTTTTTAGATCCCAAATCAAATGTGTAGGAAGATAGTGGTTAATTTTAGACTCAATTTTCGATATGTGATTGAAAACAAGATTCATTTTAAGAGTCCAAATCCAAATGTGTGACAAACAAGATTAAAAAGTAAAAGATTAAACGAATGCACCCGAAAGTTTTTTCTTTCCAATCTATTATATATGATTGATATTGATGCTACTATAGCTCCTTATGATCACCTACAAGATCAAAAAAATAATATCATAATGCAGCCAAAGAAAAAAAAAGCTCATCAGAAAATTGCAATTTCAGATACATGTTTTTGACATAGCCGAATTAGATTTTATTATTTCATGATTTTATTGATCTGAAAAATGAAAACTCAAAGAAGAGATCACTAATAATTTTTTGAGAGCTTTCCAGAAACGTAAAGAAGTCAAAAAAATTCCCTATTTTTCTCTCAGAAATGCGGATTTGTGAAAACCATATAGAAAATGAAGATCATATTTTTTTCCATTTTATTTGACTCCTAAATTAAATCTGTAAAAAATAGACCCACTTTATAATTTAAAGATATTTCCAAAAATGTAATTTTTTTTGAAAAATTCGCTGATTTGCATCCCAAAGACCAATTTTATGAAAAAACATAAAATTACGATAACTCCTACAAAAATGATGATAAACCCTCAATTTTTTTATTGTAGCCTCTTGAGATTATGAAAAAGACTTTGTAAAAATATTGTAGAAAAATTCATAGTTATGTAGAAGATATGAAGAAATTAGTAAAACCTAGGGTTTTGTCCAAAAAAACTGATAGATCTGCAAAACAAAGTCAATAAAACCTGCAAAAACACCATTGAAAGCCTTGTATGCACTACAAAAACCCTTAGATGCGCTACAAAAATCCACGTATGCGCTAAAACAATTTTTTTTTTGAAAATCCAAATTCCAGAATGTGAAAACCTGTCAAAAAACATGCAAATAAATGTTAAAAACAGGGCAAGGCCCCATGGTGGGCACCAAATGTAGATAGGGAAAAATCAATCAGATTTAGTATTGAAAACAATAAACTAACTAAACCCTATCAAGCACAATAGAGTACGAAACAAACACGAAAATCACAATAATAAGCACAAATGCAAACCGATCTCCGCGCTAACTCGATTTATCTCCATTGCTCTTCTCCACCTACATGAGAATGCAAGATTTTGAAGGGTTGACAATAGAAGAGTGTTGAGTGCTCATTCTTGTAGCTAACAATTGATATGATGACAAATGGACAATGATATAAACAGATGAAAGATTGAGGAATGATTTTGACAGAATAAGGATGTCTGAAGATTCAATCTAAATGGCCTGTGAAAGGTTTGATTTATAGATTTTCGATGTGGACAGAGATAAGATTTGATAAGATTGATAAGGATTTGATTTTTGACAAAAGAGTAAATACAATAAGATGAGATAAGATTTTTAAAAGATAGAAAGATTTTGATTTATTGTTTTAAAGGAATTAAAACAAGATAAGATAAGATGCGAAAAGATAGAAAGATTTTGATTCTCTTTTAAAGGAAGTAAATCCTGAAAAAGATGAGAAGGATAATTGATGGATTATCGAATTAAATTAAATTAATTAGATGCACATGAGTTTCAATTTTGGAAAAAAAGCGAGAAGATATTTTTAAGATTTTATTAATTAAATAAATATTTGATTTATTTAATTAATGTTGGATTTATGATTTCATCAATTAAATAATATAAATTATTTAATTAACATTAGAAGAATTGATAGAAATGATTTAATTAATTAAATAGCATTAGAGGAATGGATGGAGGAATTGATGGAAATGATTTAATTAATTAAATAATATAAATTATTTAATTAACATTAGAGGAATTGATGAAAATGATTTAGGAAGGGAATATATGAAATTAGTCAAATAAATAAGATTTATTTAACTAATTAGATGATGACATGGGTACCTAGTGGCAAAACATACTACAAGGTTTCTAAATGATGCGATGTTATGACAAGGTATTGTAAGAGGACAAATTTTTTATTTCGACAAATACAATCCCAATGCAACAAAGGATTCCACCACAGTCACTCAATCAACTTGCATGAATGATAGAGTTCGCCTTCTGCTCACTACATCTGGAAACTCAACATTAAGCTTCACAATTATCTCCCACACTCTCAACACACACTCTTACTGAATATAATCAATGTCACACAAAACTGCACTTTCTCTTTTCTCTTATCACACTTCTTCACTTTTGTATATTTTCCATTACTAAATCATCTTGTATTTATACCATCTTTAACTTTAGAAGATATCCAAAGTCAACTATCCAAATCCAAATTCAAATTAGGTCGACACCAAAAAATACTAGGGTAGAATTAGAATGAGGGCAACCCAAACACATGCTTCATAGGGACCTAAATAGATCCAACATGCTTCATCATTCTCGAAAGTAGTATTTCACACAAGGTCAGCCACACCAATATAAAACACATAGAACCATTAAGCATGAAATTTCCAAATGCCAAAATTAACTTCAATACAATTAGGGCAACTCAGCTTTAGAACCATATAACATAAGACTTCATCAAAGAGAAATCTGGATCAACACCATTTCTCTCAAAACTCAATCAGAATCAAAGAGAACCACAATTCACAACTAGTCAACACAATTTGCACTGTACCATGAACCACCAACCAAGAATTTGAATATAGCACCTTCTCACAACCATGAACAATATATTTGAACCACACAACCACAGGAGCAAATCCGGACCAAAAACTAGAGCAACCATAGAACACCTGCAACATATCTTTATTACAATTTTCTCAATAACCTCAACATATACACCAACTAGTAGATAACCAGCTAATCAATTAACACTAATGAAAACACCTTCAATCTTTCCATTCTTGCAACAAGGAGGTCGGGCTTTCAATGATGGAGTTCACTGAAGATTGTTCGCAGTCTTGAAAGGTGGTTCTATCACCTAACTCCACCTTTGTGAGCCCATGCTCACAATTTTTTCTTACTCAGATTGTTTGATGCAAGAGCATCTAAGTCCATAGGCAATCCTATGTCGACTAAAAAAATATTAGTTTTTTGGTTCAATAAGGTTTCATGAAAAGTACTTTTACAAGCAAAATTTAGACTCTATTTTGGAATTGATAGCAAAAGTTTCAAAGTTAATTGTTAACATTTTTCGAGAATCAAGCATTTTTTTTACTTTGACTGGTAATTTGGATGGATGATAAAGTTAGGTGCAGTCCACATATTTGCTTCTTTTGTTACTATTCATGTGAATGTGTAATACCTTTGACAGTGTGAACAAGGAAGGAGGAATGACAAAAGATCCAAATTATGTGTTGGTGACCATCTAATTCCCATATAATGCAAGTTAGCTTGATATCTTTCTTTGTCATGTGTAAAGAAGGAAACATACAAAATTTTAAATGATTTAGTGGAAAGTGAGGGGGAAATGGTATGCAAAATCAGGGAATGAAGGTTCATGTAAGGAGGATTAATAGTCACATTTATGGGCTAAGCAATCATTTGCACAAACAAATGAAATTAAGACTAAAGCACAAAAGAATAACAATAGAGAATTTCTATAGCTACGTGGATTTGAAGGGTCTCACAACAAATTTAAATGATATAGTGGGGTAGCGTAATGAAGGGGAGAGAGAGGAGGAGTGATGGGAAGGAGGAAGGGCTGCACATGAACACAAAGGAACTCCTCCTTTCCTGCACCATGGAAGAAATGACATATAATACGGGTGCAATAACATTAGTTGCTATATTCACTAAAAACATAAACTCCTATGAATTGGATTTTTTCAGGAAGCAACAAGGCTACACTATGTATAGGATGAGGCATGTGAATTGCAAACAAGGGGTGACAGACTTGTTAGAAGGCATGATAAGAAGAGGAAAAATCTCATGAAGGAAGGGAATTCGGTTTTGTTTTAAATGTTCGAAAAGTGAAAAGTGCAATGGTAAAGCTATTATGTGCCATAGAAGGAAAGCCACTTTTTATAATTGCAATGGTATATGGAGGGAGTGAACTCGAGTAATAAGGTAAGGTGCATCATTTTCCTTGCACATTCAATACCAAGTTTGTAGACTGTGAGGGAAGGAAGAAAAATCACGCCTATGGAGATGTGAGAGGAGAAATCATAAGAGGTAGTTGTGTAGGAAAAATAAGAGAGTTTTATGAAAGCCAGAGGGTTCTAGAGCAGGGGTTTAGTGGAAACCAAGCACAAGAAAGGAGGTTGCAAAATTGATGAGTCGAGACAGACCATGTGCAAAAGATGAAAAGTTGGACAGAGGAGAGAGGAAAAAGAGTTTCCTAAAAAAATGTAATATATATATTCATGAAATTTGAATAATGAAATTAATTATTTTATTTTCAAATTTGAGTTGATCAATTGTAAATTGATATCAAAATCGACACATGTTATTGTCGAATTTAGGTTTAATTGTTTACAGAGTTGTGTGTAATCTAGGTTTTGTGACTATGAGATGAGAGTTGTTTTCTCATCTCTATCATTGTAAATTGTAAATTTGTTTGTAAATTATTTTTTTTAAACAAAATTGGTTGAGCCACTATAAACTTTGTATTGATTTTGAAAAGATATATTACATTGTGGTGCAGGGGCACCATTTAAGTATTTTTGTCAATTTGAAAAATTAAGGTGTAGGCTTTAGATTTTTTAGGTAATAGGTATTAAATAAGGTCTTGAAGACCAATTTATATTGCATTAAGTCATTTTAGATGGATATTAGGTGTTTGGAGATCAATTCTTAAAAATATGCAAAAATATTGAAAAATTGTAAAGTTGTTAGCAAAAATTGCAAAATTGCACTATGTAAGGAAGTTCAACGATCAAGCCTTTTCAAAAGGCAGTTGGAGGAAGTTAAACAGTTGGTTTAGGATGGAAATATTATATAAATGATGTAAAATCATCGATGGATTTGATTTTTGGATATTTGAATAAGAAACTTCAATTAGAAACTCTATTTTTTTATCAGATTTTTCTGTTTTTTCTTTATTTTTTTTCCAACACTTGTACAATACTGTACAGAGGTGCCATACTTGGAAACTTTTGAAGAATTTTGAAGATATGTGTTAGCATCCCTTTCCAGTTGGTTTGAAGGTATCATTTTGAATTGGTTGTGTTAAATCTTGAATTTACTCAAACTGCTTTGTTAACCCTGTTTTTGGGGTTTTGAAGGCCATTTAAGTGAAATTCTCCCATTCCACCCCCTGTGACTACTGTGATTAGTGGAATGGGTCTATACCAATATAAAATAGGTGTTTTCAGGATTTTTTGGTGTAGGGGAGGTCAGTAAGGGTATTGGGCATGAAGCCCTAGGAGGTAAGTTGAGTTTTCCATGTGAAAGGTGAGGTTTTGTGTTGGGAAAATGTGAACTGAGTTGGGACAGCAAGATTTCTTGGTGGTTTGATTTTTTGCACACTATATTGGACCTAATTGAGGTATTGGTTGGGTAGTTTGAAGGCTGGATGTGTGAGTTTTAATAAAACCCTAGTTTTTAGGCTTAAAGAGAGGGTTTCTTGTTTTGGCTATATGTAATGAATGTTTCTTCAAATAAATTGTAAAATTAGTGGTTTGAACACCTGATGAGTGCTACCCAAGAGGTTTAGAATATTGGTGAGAGGTTTAGAGAAAATTCTCTTTGGAAAAGAGGCCTAATTGGCATTAAAAGCTTCATTTGAGTGAGTTGTGAGAAAGCAACCTTCTGTGGGTTTGGGATATATTGAAAGGTGCCCTGATGGGTCCTTGAAATTGGTCAATACTTGGTTTGGAAGAAGGTTAAATTGAATAGCTACACCCAATTGAGTGGGTTGGCTATGCTACAAGGAATTAGGTTGAATTGGTGAAAGGTGAAGAATTTTGTGAATTGTGTCTTGAAACTATTATTGTTGATTGGTTTTTGTGTAAATTTGTGTTGTAGGACCTCCCTTTCTTACATCAAGTGGTATCAGAGAAAGGAAGTAGTTCCTTGAAGAAGAAAGTTGCAATTTGTGATTGGAAGGTAAAGAGGCAAGATAGGAAAGATGCCTCCAAAGGAAAGTGCAATGGAAAAGGAGATAAAGGAATTGAAAGAGCAATTAGCACAGAAGGAAAGGCTCTAAAAAGAGTCTCAAGAAGCCACCATAGAAAGGATAGCAGCTTTGGAGAAGAACCATAGAAGAGGAATGGTGAATGAAGACCAGAGTGATAAAGAAGATGAAGGGGAAGAGGGAAATCCTCCAGTTCAGAATGATGAAGATGATTTAGACCCTAATGAAAAGAGAATAATAAAGATGATAAAGGAAGTAAGAGGTGACAACATTCCAAAAGTGAAAGTTGAAGTTCCAATGTACGGAGGTAAGATGGATAGTGAAGAGGTTTTGGCTTGGATTGATGCCTTAGATAACTTTTTTTTTAATTTGAAGATATAGAGGATAGTAAAAAGGTGAATTATGCAAAGAAAAAATTGAAGGGTCCAACCCTCACATGGTGGAATTTTGTTCAAGAAGATAGGGTCAAGAAAGGTAAGTCTAAGATAAGCTCTTGGGATAAAATGGTAGCAAAAGTAAAGGCTCAGTTTTTACCAGCAGATCATGCCATACAAACTTTTATGAAATTGCAAGATTTGAAGCAAAGGGAGTTGGATGTAATGTCATATACTGAGGAATTTCATAGATTATGCATTAGGTTAGGTCACAATGAAGATGAGATTGAAAGAGTGGCTAGGTATTTGAGTGGCTTGAGATTGAACATAAGGGATGAAATTAGTTTGAATCCTCCTAAGACAGTAGAAGAATGTTTCCAAATGGCAGTAAGGGAAGAAAATAGAATCAAGAGAAGACAAGAAATGCAAGGAAGGGGCAGAGGTAACATGAATAGAGGAAGAGGCACAAGGAAGTCCAAAGAAGATCATGAAGATGTTGATAAAAGTAGAGAACAAGCACCTGAATCAAGAGGTGGATGGAGAGATGGAAGAACAAGTTTTAGGCAAAGAAGAGATTCAAATGAGTTTGCAAGAAAGTGTTACAAATGTGGTAAGTATGGTCACCCTTTCTACAAGTGTCCAGAGGATTTTGGATCAACTTCAAGTGGAGGAGAAAAGAAAAATGAAAGAAGAGCACAAATAGTTCAAGAAGATGAAGCTGAAAGCAGTTCAAGTTCAAATAGATTGGTTGCAAGGGCTGAAGTTGGTGAGATGTTGATGATGAAAAGACAAATGTTGAAGATCTCCAAGGAGAAAGAGTTAATCCAAAGAAGATCCTTGTTTAGGATAGCCTGCATATGCAAGAATAAGATATGTAAGGTAGTAGTTGATTCTGGATGTACATATAATATGGTATCTAGTGATATGGTAGACAAGTTAAACTTGCAAAGAATTCCTATAGATAAGCCTTATAGAGTGTCTTGGATTAGTGATCAACAATCTATATTGGTGAAAGAACAAGCTACTGTTGATTTCTAGACTAGTTAGTATAAAGATCAAGTTGTTTGTGATATCTTTCCCATGAATTGTTGCCACCTATTGCTAGGAAGGACCTGGCAGTTTGATAGCGCAACTATATATGATGGAAGACAAAAAAATTACACCATAGTGAAGGAGGGAAAAACTTACATTTTGACTCCATTGAATGAAGAAACAAAGGAGCATGGTAAGGTCATCATGGTGGGAAGAAAAGAGTTTGTAACTCTTGATGAAGGTAATGGTAAGAACAAAGGGTTGGCAGCCAATACAAGGCTGGATAGAGGTAAGACAATAAATGCAAGGAATGGAAATGATTTGAAGATAGAGGAGAAGAAAAGTTTCTTCATGTGGAGAAATAAAGTGAATAAAGAGGTGTCTTGAACTAAGATGGAGCAGTGCGAGTGCAGAGCCTGTGGAGAAACAAGAAAGGAGAGGAGAAATCCTTGTTGGGACAGTTAAGTGCCCTATAGTTGTGAAAATAGAGAAGAGGTAGTTGAAAGGTGTTAATGCAGAGGTTGGAGATATAGTAAAAGGAGGACAAAGGTTGGTGTAGTTGACAAGACTAATTTAACAGTGGTTTATGATGGTGATAGGACAATAAACAAGGTCAGTGCAGGTCTGGAAAATACCATTAAATGCAATGGTACAGAAGTTTATGGGGCTGACAGGGAGAAAGGTGTAGATAAAGAGGCTAATGGATAGAGGATAAAGCTAGGGACAAAGAAGTAAGTGATAAAAGATGAAAAAGAACTGAGTACAGATGTAAAGGAAGGTGTAATATCAGAGTTTGAAGAGGAGAAAGTTGAGAAACACCCCACAAAGCAGTATGATAGATTGAAGCAAGAAACAAATGAATATGTGAGCAAAAATGACAAGGGAAGTATGAAGCAAGACCAAAGTCAACCCAATAAAGACAAAACTGGAGATCAGAGGAATGGAGAGTATAAAGGAGGAAAATTCAAGTTAATCTTTCCAAGAGACTTGGAAATTTTCAAAATTGGGGTGTATGCTGCAGGGGCACCATTTAAGTATTTTTGTCAATTTGAGAAATTAAGGTGTAGGCTTTAGAGTTTTTGGGTAATAGGTATTAAATAAGGTCTTGAAGACCAATTTCTATTGTATTAAGTCATTTTAGATGGATATTAGGTGTTTGGAGGTCAAGTCTTCAAAATATGCAAAAATATTGAAAAATTGTAAAGTTGTTAGCAAAAATTGCAAAATTGCACTATGTAAGGAAGTTCAACAATCAAGCCTTTTCAAAAGGCAGTTGGAGGAAGTTAAAAAATTGGTTTAGGAGGGAAATATTATATAAATGATTTAAAATCATTGATGGATTTTATTTTTGGAGATTTGAATAAGAAACTTCAATTAGAAACTCTATTTTTTTATCAGATTTTTTTGTTTTTTGTTTTTTATTTTCCAGCACTTGTACGGTACCGTACAGAGGTTCCATGCTTGGAAACTTTTGAATAATTTTGAAGATATGTGTTATGATCCCTTTCTAGTTGGTTTGAAGGTCTCATTTTGAATTGGTGGTGTTTAATCTTGAATTTACTCAAACTGCTCTGTTAACCCTATTTTTGGGGTTTTGAAGGCCATTTCAAAAAGTGAAATTCTCCCATTCCACCCCCTGTGAATGCTATTATTGGTGGAATGGGTTTGTACCAATATAAAATAGGTGTTTTCAAGTTTTTTTGGTGCATGGGAGGTTGGTAAGGGTATTGGGCATGAAGCCCTAAGTGGTAAGTTGAGTTTTCCATGTGAAAGGTGAGGTTTTGTGTTGGGAAAATGTGAACTGAGTTGGGGCAGCAAGATTTCTTGGTGGTTTGAGTTTTTACAGAATATATTGGACTTGATTGAGGTATTGGTTGGGTAGTCTCAAGGCTGGATGTGTGAGTTTCAATAAAACCCTAGTTTCTAGGCTTAAAGAGAGGGTTTCTTGTTTTGGCTATATGTAATGAATGTTTCTTCAAATAAATTGTAAAATTAGTGGTTTGAACACTTGATGAGTGTTTCCCAAGAGGTTTAGAAGATTGGTGAGAGGTTTAGAGACAAGTCTCTTTGGAAAAGAAGCCTATTTGGAAGCCTAATTGGCATTAAAATCCTGATTTGAATGAGTTGTGACAAACCAACCTTTTGTGGGTTTGGGATATGTTGAAAGGTGCCCTGATGGGTCCCTGAAATTGGTCAAGTCTTGGTTTGGAAGAAGGTTATTGAATAGTTACACCCGATTGAGTGGGTTGGCTACGCTAAAAGGAATTAGGCTAAATTGGTGAAAGGTGAAGAATTTTTTCAATTGTGTCTTCAAACAGTTATTGTTGATTTATTTTTGTGTCAAGTTGTGTTGCAGGACCTCCCCTGATTACATCACATTGCAAGAGTCAATATTATCAAAAAAGGCTTATACCAGAAGCCATTAACTTCATATATAGATCGAAAATACGTTACAAAATAATCGAAACTGTGTTGGATGTTGTGTTGTGTTGTTGATATGTGGTTGTCATTGATGTCAACACTATTAGCATTGTTGCATTAGAAGTTGTATATGTCGAGGATATTGAGAAAATTGTAATAAGAAGTGCTACAGGTTGTCAGTGGTGAATTGAAGTTCTTTCTATCGGTGTGATCAATACATTGTTGTTCAGAGGTTGTGGACTAAAGGGTTTCTTGTTGAGTATATCTAGTTTATCCATGTCAAGTTTCAGAGATCTGTGTAAAGATTTGTATTCTGATAGTTTTTTTGTTACTTCAATTTGTGTTCCTAAATGAAGATCATGTGATTCCAGTAAGTTCAGTTGTTGCGGATACTTCTATGATGTTTCATGATGCTTGTGGATGTTTCTAGCTCATGCTCTATCTGTGTTGCACATCTACATTGATCGTTGTGCTCGTGATCCAATATTTTCTCTTGCGTGTTCATGTTTTTCATGTTCTTGGCCAACAAGGTGTTGAGGCATGTTGTGGATCTTCTAGGAGTAATTTATTGAAGTGGTTTGTGTTTGAGGATGTTATTTTCAGTCTTCACTATGTTGTGGCCAACCTTGGTTGATTCGCATGAATAATCTTTATTGATTTGGGCTGACTGTTTATATTCATTTTATTATTTCTTTGGAGCCGACTTATAGCGATGTAATTTCTTGTTGCGGATATATAAGAGTGATTGTTTTATCATTTAAAGGCATGCATTTATGTATATATTTGTGTTTGTGTGCGCGAAGTGTAAGAGTCCTATGTCTAAATAAAGTTTAGATCATTCGAAGGTAGAGCGAAGAGTGAAGAAGAACGAAGAAGTGTTCATGTGCTTAACCAAAACTGTAACTAGGCATTAGCATATGCTAATTTTCTTAGTTCAAAGTTTGATGGATTTAATGAGAACTTTTATGTAAGATAGTTTTTCTTCCTTTGGGTAGTAATCCTATTTTGTATTTGAGCAGTGAGCTTTAGGCAATGTTCCTTAATACATGTGCATTCACCATTTATATTCTCTTATACTTTTAACGGGGTATAATCTTGTGGACTGACCTCCACCATGGTTTTTCCCCTAACAGGGTTTCCACGTAAAAATCTTGGTGTTATGTGTGATTCTGATGTATTGTTCATTTATGCTTTCATGATTAATGTTCAGATTTGAGAATAAGGTTAATAAGTTGAATAATTTTGAAATTTGGTGACAACTGATTCAACCCCCCCTCTTAGTTGTCTACCCTTGAGTTGCCAACAATTGGTATTAGAGCTTGTGGTTCCTTGGAAGAAGTTTAACAGCTTGAGGTGATCCAGGATGACAACTTATAAGAAGGATAGTCCTAGATTTGATGGAATAATTTATTCTTTATGGAAGATTCGAATGGAGTGCCATCTGAGATGCATTGGTGAGCCCTACTGGAGCATTACAAAAAATATATATGTTATTCCACATAATGGTCCTACTACTTCTGCTAAGATCAGGGAAGTTGAGTATAATATTAGGGCTAAGGAGGCGTTATTGAGTGCTTTGAATGATACCAAGATGATAAATGTGATGGATCTAAAGACTGCTTATGAGATCTGGAAAAAGTTGGAAACCTTGTATGAAGTGATGCTAATGTGAAGATTTCTAAGCTACAAATTTTGAAAGGGAAATATGAAAATTTGAAAATGGGTGATGATGAAAATGTTACTACTTTCATTCAAATAGTGAATGAACTTGTGTGTGGTATCAAATGTGCTAGTGGATAGATAGACGAATTAGAAATTGTTGCTAAAGTGCTTAGATCCTTTCCTGATTCTTATAAAGTCAAGGCTAGTTCTATTGAAGAGCTCCAGACTGTAACGAATGTTACCAGAGATATGTTGATTGGTAAGCTTACTGATTTTGAGTTGAGTGAATTCGGTGATGAACTTCCTAAGGTTGAATATGCATTCAAGGCCACTACTTCTAGAAGAGATAGACAAAATTATGATCTGGGTGAAAGTTCATCTAGAAAGACATTCAAGTATGAGGATGAAATGAGACAGCTTGATGAAGAAGAAAGAGAGCTTGAAGAACTTGAAGCATTGATTGTGAAAAGAGAAGCCAGAGGAAAAGGTAAGTATAAAAGAAAGCTACCTATTAAATGTTTCTCTTGCAATAAGATAGGTCATTTTGCATCAAGGTGTTCTGAGAGAGTTTCCAAGCCAAGATTTAACAAGCCTAAATTCCAAAAGAAGTGTTACTATGTTGCTGATGAAGGTGTGACAAATGATGAATCTAACAAAGGAAATGCAAGTGAAGATGAATTTGTGTTCATTGCTATCAAGGAAAATAATCTTGTGTCTACTGAATCTACTAGTTGTACAAATGTGGAGAAATCCCTAGCTGCTCAAGTTGAAGAGAAAGATGAATGGGTAATTGACAGTGGTTGTTCTCATCATATGACAGGAGATAAAAGTAAGTTTTTGAATATGGAAAATTATGATGGTGGTGTTGTGAGATTTGGTGATAATACAGCTGGTGTGATCTGTGGAAGAGGATGCATTTCTCTTGATGGTAAGCATAATGTGATGATGTCTTGTATGTTGAAGGTTTGAAGCATAATATTTTAAGTGTTGGACAGATGGTTGATAAGGGATACAATCTTCAATTCATGGATGGTAAGTGCAAAATATTGGGAAATTCTAGAAATGTGATTGCATCAGGTACAAAAACAAAAGGTAATATTTTCCACTTGAGTGCTGCTAGTAAAAGTTGTTTGATTGCTCAAATTGATGAAAGCTAGTTGTGGCATAGGAGAATGTGTCATGCCAACTTTGATAATATTGTCAAGATAAGTTCCACTAAGGCTGTGAGAGATCTTCCTAAGCTGATGAAACCTACTAATGCCATATGCAAGGAATGCCAGTTAGGAAAGCAAACAAGAATTTCATTTTAGAGTAAACAAAAAAATTCAAATGGATTGTTGGATCTTGTGCATACTGATTTGTGTGGTCTTGCTAGAACTAGAAATTTACAAGGATACAGGTACTTCATGTTGCTTATTGATGACTATTCAAGGATGATGTGGGCTACTTTCTTAAGGGAGAAATCTGAAGCTCTGGAAAAGTTTGAGATCTTTAAGGCTATGGTTGAGACAAAGACAGGTCTAAGATTAAATGTTTGAGATCATATAGAGGTGGTGAATTCACTTCTAGTGAGTTGAATTCTTTTTGTGAAGAGCATGGAATAAAGAGATAGTTATCTACACTGCGAACACCTCAACAAAATGGAATTATGGAAAGGAAGAACATAACAGTTCTAGATGCTGCTAGAACCATGATGTTGGAAGGAAATGTACCTCATATCTACTGGAGAGAAGTTGTGAGTACTGTTGTGTACACACTTAACCGAGTATAAATCAAAGGTGATACTGGTAAGACTCCTTTTGAGCTATGGACTAGTCAAAAACCTATTGTTAGATATTTCAAGATCTTTGGAAGCAAGTGTTATATCAAAATAGATGAAGATATAGGAAAGTTTGATGCTAGGAGTGATGAAGAAATCTTTCTGGGTTATGCTACTAAAAGTAAGGCCTACCGGTGTTATAATAAGAGATTGAATAAAATGGTTGAAAGTGAAAATGTTAAGGTTGATGAAGACATAGATGCACTATCTAGAACCTATGGATATGATTCTAATTATTAGAATGATAGTACAAACAAAGGTCAGAACTCAAGTCAAGTGCAAATCATTCCAGAGAATCAAGAAGATCAAGAGGAAGGAGGAACTGGTGGAAGAACAGAAGAGAGATCAAAAGAGCTTGAAATTGAAGAACATTCTAAGAAGACTTTGAGGTATGTAAGGTTGAATCATTTAGAAGATCAAATTATTGGTGATAAGAACAAAGGTGTCCAAACTAGGAGAAAGATTGCAAAAGAATATTATTTGATTTCAAAGACTAAGCCTAACAATGTGAATGAAGCATGCAAAGATGAACGTTGGGTTGAAGCAATGAAAGAGGAATTACAAAAAATTGAAAAGAATGATACATGGATTCTTGTTCCCAGACCTAAGGATAAGAATGTAATTGGAACTAAATGTGTCTTTAGAAATAACTTGAATGAACAAGGTGAAGTGGTTAGAAACAAAGCAAGACCGGTATGTAAGGGATATTCACATATGGAAGGTATTGATTTTGAAGAAACCTTCTCCCCTGTTGCTAGAATTGAAGCTGTGAGATTGTTTCTTCCTTATGCTAGTTACAAAGACTACAAATTTTATCAAATGGATGTCAAGTCTGCTTTTCTAAATGGCGAATTGGAAGAAGAAGTGTATGTTGAACAACCTGATGGATTCCAGTTGACTAATTAGGGAGATATGGTTTGCTGATTGAAGAAAGCATTGCATGGAATCAAACAAGCCCCTAGAGCATGGTATGCTAGATTGGATAAGTACTTGGTGAAGCTTGGATTTAAAAAAGGTATTGCTAATAGTAATATGTATTTCAAGAATGATGATAAAGATTTGATTGTGGAAGTTTTTGTTGATGATATCATATTTGGAGGAGATGATAGCTTGTGTATGAAGTTTGCTAATGAGATGTAGAATGAGTTTGAGATGTCAATGATTGGAGAGATGAGATTCTTCTTGGGATTGAAAATTACTCAATTAGATAAAGGAGTTTTTATATCTCAGTCCAAGTATGTGAAAGAAGTGCTGAAGAAATTTGGTATGGAAGATTCAAAGCCAATTGGTACACCTATGGTGACCAGATGCAAGTTGGCAACTGATGATGATTCTCCAAAGGGAAATCAAACTAGATACAGATCAATGATTGGTGGATTGCTTTATTTGACTCAAACTAGGCCTGATATCATGAATGTTGTATGTATTGTTGCTAGATTTCAAGTTGATCCTAAAGAATCTCATGTGACTATTGTGAAGAGGATTTTTAGATACTTGAAGGGGACAGCTAATTTTGGTTTATGGTATCCTAAAGATGATGATCTTACTTTGAGTGCCTTTACTGATGTTGATGGGGCAAGAGATGTAAATGACATGAAAAGTATTAGTGGTGGAGCATTTTTCTTGGGAAAGAAGTTGATTTCATGGTTAAGTAAAAAGCAGAATGTTATTTCTTTATCTACTACAGAGGTAGAATACATTGTTACTACTAATAATTGTACTCAAGTACTGTGGATGAAACAGATGTTGAAGGATATTAGAGTTGTGTATGATGAGCCTATTGTTATATTTTGTGATAACTCAAGTTCTATTAACATTTCTAAGAATCATGTACTGCATTCCAAGACCAAGCGTATATCTATCAAGTTTCACTTTTTGAGAGAGAAAGTAAGTGAAAAGGAAGTCAGATTGGAGTATGTTCCTACTAAGGAGCAGATTACAGACATATTTACCAAGCCATTTCCTAAGGATACTTTTGAGTATCTCAGAGGGAAGTTAGGGGTGATTACCCCTCCTAATCAAAACTAAAGATGCATTGATTTGCATCAATCCATGCATTTCATGATCATATTTTGATCCAGAATGATGTTGTGGTGTCTGCTACTCAAGGGGAGTAGTCAAATGTTCAAAAGTTTAGGTGTTCAAATATGTGGTTCAGAGCTTGTATAGAAGAAATCTTTTCCATTGATGTCAAAGGGGAGAAGAGCAATGTGAAAAATCTTTGTGGGGAGAAGAGTTGAGGAAAGAAGAGTCAAAACCTAAGGGGAAGTAAGCGTAGTTGTGTTGATGGTATTTTTCACATCATGTGTTGCCATCAATTCCAAAGGGGGATATTGTTGGATGTTGTGTTGTGTTACTGATATGTGGTTGTCATTGATGTCAACACTATTAGCATTGTTGCATTAGAAGTTGTATATGTCAAGGATATTAAGAATATTGAAATAAGAAGTGTTACAAGTTGTCAGTGGTGAAGTGAAGTTATTTCTATCAGTGTGATTAGTATGTTGTTGTTCAGATGTTGTGGACTAAAGGGTTTCTTGTTTATTATATCTAGTTTATCCACGTCAAGTTTCAGAGATCCGCATGAAGATTTGATCGAGTTATGAAGATTTGTATTCTGATAGTTTTTCTATTACTTCAGTTTGTGTTCCTGAATGAAGATCATGTGATTATAGTAAGTTTAGTTGTTGTGGATGCTTCTCTAATGTTTCATGATGCTTGTGGATGTTTCTAGCTCATGCTCTATCTATGTTGCACGTCTGCATTGATCGTTGTTCTCGTGATCCAAGATTCTCTCCTGTGTGTTCATGTTTTTCATGTTCTTGGCTGACAAGGTGTTGAAGCGTGTTGTGGATCTTCAAGAAGTAATTTATTGAAGTGGTTCGTGTTTGAGGATGTTATTTTCGGTCTTCACTATGTTGTGGCCGACCTTGGTTGATTCGTATTAAAAATCTTTATTGATTTGGACCCACTGTTTATATTCATTTTATTATTTCTTTGGAGCTAACTTATAGCGATGTAATTTCTTGTTGCGGATATATAAGAGCAATTTTTTTATCATTTGAAGGCATGTATGTATGTATATATGTTTTTGTGTGTGTGCGAAGTGTAAGATTCTTGTGTGTGAATAAAGTTCAGATCATTCAAAGGCAGAGCAAAGAGTGAAGAAGAGTGAAGAAGTGTTCATGTGCTTAACTGGAACTGTAACCAAGCATTAGTAGATGCTACTTTTCTTAGTTCAAAGTCTGATGGATTTAATCAGAACCTTTATGTAAGACAGTGTGTCTTCCTTTGGGTAGTAAGCCTATTTTATATTTGAGTTGTGAGCTCTAGGTAGTGTGCATGAATGCATGTGCATTCCCCATTTATATTCCCTTATACTTTTAATAGGGTATAATCTTGTGGATGGACTTCCACCATGGTTTTTCCCCTAACAAGGTTTCCACGTAAAAATCTTGGTGTTATGTGTGATTTTGATGTATTGTTCATTTATGTTTTCATGATTAATGTTCAGATTAGAGAATAAGGCTAATAAGCTAAATAAGTTTGAAATTCAGTGACAATTGATTCACCCCCCCCCCCACCTCTCAGTTGTCTGCCCTTGAGTTGCTAACAAATTGGTCTAATAACTTTCACTTGAACTGGTAAGATCAAAGGGTGCTGGAAAGAGTGGACTTAAATGTAGATCATCTACAACATATTTGATGATTTGTCTTTTATTGGGTTTTCATTGTTCTTATTTTATCTTTGAAAAATTTGCTTGTGATATTTTGTAAATATTTTTGGTTTAAATTTTGAAATGTAATTTATTTCATTTTTTAATTAGTGTATTTTTTTAAAAAAATATTATAATAAACTTTTATTTATCTTTAAATTTATAAAATTTTATAATTTATTTGCAAAGCTGATTGAAGTTAGACATTTATTCATATAAAAAAAATATTAGATAATATCTTTCTAAATGAATGATTCATTTGTCTTCAACATTTAAATCCACTTATTTATGTTCATTTAAATTATGAAACTAACACTTGCATTGAGTGGGGGTGTAATGATTATGTTGATAAGAAAACTTTAAGTTATTTTTTAAATAAAACACTAATACACACATATTAGAATTCAATAAAAAAATAATTAGATATGTAATACTCAATCATCTATTCAATTAAAAGAAAAAACAACTTATAATTATTTTCAAACAAATATCTAATTCCATTATATGATTTGAAAAGTGCTTTAAATTGTAATTCTTTAAAAAAATATAAAAGAACTTGGATCCACATTAAAAAAAAGTATCACACAAAATGAATACCCACTCACTTGAAAGCATATACCCACTTTCTAGAAATGGGCTCTTTTTAATATGTAATACTCAATCATCTATTCAATTAAAAGGTCCATTCATAATGGGCATTAGTGCTTAAAAAAATATTTGTTTTTATTTTTTCTATTTGTTTATTGTTTATGACAACGACCATTACACCCCCCAAAAGTTTCACCTCCTCCCTCCTACAATTATTTATGATGAGAACTTTGAAGATTAGATAATTGAAGTTTATTATGCTAAGATGATTTAAGTTTAAGGACTTAAATCTTATCTATTTAAGAAATACATTTAAGTAATCTAAGGAGACTAAATGATTAATTTTTTAATAAGTTTAAATAATGGTAACATTATATGTAAATTAATCTTTAAAGAAAAATGTATTTAAGGTTATTTACCCTAAATCTTAAAATTGTAAAGCTTAAACCCTAAATCATAAACCATAAAATTGTAAACCCTAAACTCTAATCTCATACATGTATACTTTATAAAACTACTTATAATGAGAATTTTGATGATTAAATAATTAGGATTTATTATGTTAAGATGATTTAAGAAATTTAACCCTTAGAGTTTTCTACACATGTTTTTTTTTCTTGGTAAACTGCAACCATAGGGGTTGCTCCCTTTGTATTAAAAAATATTTTAAAATTTACAAAGTTTTTATAGTGGGTTGTAAAAAAAAAACTAAGCCCAATCAACTACCAAGTCATAAACAAAACCCTAAAATATATTATTAACTTAACTATTCTTTAGTCTATTCTTACTAGCCTTAAGACCTAAATAGAGATATTGTTATATAGTCTAGGATGAGAAACCAATTATTCATCTAAATTGTCTCAAACAAAATCCACCAACCACTCCACTCCAACTGGCGTGACCAAGCCTAGGATGTTCTTTAGGAAGTTCACCCCTTTGACGACTTTTCAACATCGTTGAACAACCAATGTCGGATGAGAAGAAGACACAAATGGAAACCATTCTACCAACTCTCCATACTCCATAATTTTATGAAAATATGAGGGAAAAGGGACACTCGAGCTATATCATGCCACACCCAACACCATGTCCAAATTTCCCAAAAAATGTTTTACGATCAATGCCCTAGTCAGGCTATTCATCATTTTATTTAGCTCCCCAAGATCCAACAAAGAAGCCACAAACATTGAGAAAACATTAGTGTTAACCCTATAACTGTGTTTCACACACAAGAACTAATGCAAGTGAGACTCCCAAATGCATGTTGTAACTCGCAACTCACAAATAATTTCTCAAGACATTATATGAAGAGGCTTTTTTCTCACAAACAAACTCACAATCCACCACATACACAACAAAAAAACTCATGCTCTTTTATTAAATTTCAAAGCTAATAAACAACTTCAATTTTAATTTGTATTTCAATAAAGAAATAAACCTGTCACATTCTTCATACCACTTCTATTTCATTAGAATGGATTTTATAGAGTGGTTTTTGGGTTTTATGCTCCCCCTTCCCAGCTTTCCAAAACATTTTGAATTTGTTGATTTCATTCAAAAATGAGAAAGTTATGCATATTTTACTAAGACAGGTTCTCATAGTTATGACTTTAGACAATCTCCCTCTCCTAGTCAAACCTTCTAAATGCCCCTGACTCCTTCCTTGGCATGGGTTTTCTCTTCTTGGCATATGCATTCAATGACAATTTTAAAATTTTCCTTCCCACCTTACAATCCACTCACACCACTTCCCCAACACCCTGCATTCCCATTTTTTTTAACAAAAATGCAAATTCAAATTTTTAAATGGAGGTACAATTCTCATTAAATGCCCACTCACATGCTTGAGCATGGGATTTTCCTTTTTGACAAATTAACACTTTGCAAAAATTTTAAAAACAATAAAATAATGTATCATATTAACAATTGTTTTTTCCCACAACTGTCACTAAATTCTATTATGCTAGTGGAGTTGAGAATTTCATTAATATGTGCCTACAACCAAAAAATTAAAACAAAACTCAAGCAATAAAAGTTAAAATATATTTGGTCATGCAGGATTGGTCGTGTACCCAAATACTTTTGAATTAGGAACTCAATCACCCAATACCCACTAAATATAAAATAGTATGAGGCCATCATGGGTTTTGAATACACTCTACAATCATTTCTCTGAGACCACCCCCAAGAAAGCCATATGGAATTGAGTGTTTACTAGACATATGGGGATATCTATGGTACCTAAACAATGAGGGGAAATTATCTATACACAAATTATGCAAATGTAAATGCATTGTAATCCCAAAAAGAAATAGGTGTAGCATCAAAGAAAACACATGGGTTGAGAGTGTAGGGAGTAACTTTCATGAGTGTTGCATTATGAAATATCTATCCTTTTGATACCATAGCTAGAGAAATTATCTCCACCCAAATGGATTAATCACTTATTGTAGTGTTCTTGCGACCATCATCCATATACTCACATAAATCTATGATATTGATGATTCTACATTCAATTCTTCAATTCAACTGTAGCCAAGTTGGCAAGCTCATCTGCATTAACATTTTCCTCCCCATACAAATGATTTGTAATATATCCTTTCATGCTCGAGAGAAAGGAGAGAACAATATTAAGGAGAAAGATAATTTTCCAACCTTGTTCAAAAAATATGGAGACGAAGCTCATTATCTTAAAACATTATCCTATTTTTCTCCTTCCAAATGTCCCATACGAGAATAAAAAGGTAGATAATCCAAAGATAGCTAAAAATTGAATTTTAAAAAGTACAAACCAAGTTGTGAACATTCTTAGAATGTTGAATTAAGTAAAGCACCAATCCACCCAAATTCGACACATAACCATTTCTAACACTCTTGGGAAAATTGACATCCCAAAAGGAGGTGATCCAAAGACTCCTCACTTGCTAAGAAAAGTGGTCAACAAGAAGGACCATGGTAACCGAGCATCCTAAATCTATCAGTCATAGGAATTCTCTTTTCTAATGCTTCCCACACAAAAACCTCGGCCTTAGTAAGACATGCTTTGTTCTATCTAATATGGATAGGAACACCTCTCTTCTTTGACCCAACTTTAGCCACCAAGTAACCTATTTTGGCATTGGATTGTCCAATACTAGAATAATTTCACTTTATGCAATCTCACCCATCTAACAAGAAGATGCAACTTTAATTGATAATCTTCCTTAATTTTTCTTCCTCATCAATAGGAATGCATGCAATACCCCTAGTTGACACACCGAGGTCAAAACTAATCAAACAACTTTTGAAAATGAAAAAAAAGATACGAAAACATGTCACACTTACATAATAATGTGCACACAAGTATCACGTGAAGTATTACAACACAATGAACTAACCACAAGAATAAATTCCCCATTGCTACAAGCAAGGTGGCACCAATGGAAGACTTACCAATCATAGGAGGAAACCACCACAATGAAACTACAAGAGGGGGATGACACTCAAACAATGATTGGGTATTGACCCACAATTGTGTTATAGTGTAAACATAACACCAAGGTAGAATGAGGGAATAATCTAACTCAAATCTACAGCAAGACACACTTACAAACCTTATAAAACCAAAATACCTTTACAAGAGGTTTTCTCACAAAGAGATACAAGGCCTCCACCAACTAGAATGATGAAATAATAAAACATAAGGCGCCAAAGGAAATTAGCACCCAAATAAGACACTAGTGTCGAAACATGACATTAGCACCCAAGCGTATTTTTCCACGTTTGGTTTTGTAGTCGTAATTTGGTGTTGGAGTCTCAAACTAGAATTGTAGTCCTAGACAAGCACTGTAGTCCATGGCTAGCGTAGCTGTCATGATCAGTGAGCAAACCCAAACTAATGTTTGGTACCTAGGACATGCTAAACCCATAGGGACTACAAATAAGGACATACAACCAAAATTAGACTCTAAAAATGATTGAGAGACTAAGGTGAATGCTCACACCCAATCTCCAAAACTACAAGAACACAAAGTCTAGATAACTCCAAGGGGATAAGGAGTCAATTGTTAGAACAAAATGATCTACTGAGAGGGGGATGAATTAGTAGATGTTAAAACTTTTAGTTCTTAAAACCTTTTGCAGTTTCAACCTTAAACATAAATGTGTAGATTTAAATACTAACAGATATGATAGCTACAAACACAAGAGAGATCAACACATAACACAGTATGTATGTGGAAAACCCAAGATGGGAAAAACCACAATGAGAAATGCTACTAGGATCTATTGTCCTAATCTAGCCTCACAAGCATCAAAGTTCAGTTACAATATTTAGGGTTGCAACCCAAGGTAGAAACAAATCCCTATTTAGAAGCTACAACTTCAACAATGCTACTACACCCTATTCTGAGCTACAACTCAATGAAAATAGAGGCTACAACTTCTTACAAAATATTTTCAATCAATTATGCATGACCTAGTTCTACTCAACCTATGATGCATCGATTCAACTCTTCATTCCTTTCTCTATGTTCACTCTCACATTATTGTAATCAGATTCTTGTTTTTTAATGATTCTTCTGCTATGTTATAGTTCTCTCCCACTTCTCTTTCTATCTCTCTACACACACATACACCACACACCTACTTTTTTAACTCATTCCTTTGTATATTTCATACAAGTCAAATCCCTTGTTAAGGTTTCTCACTTTGCAACCATCTTCAGCGAATGTTAAAGCATCAAGCTTCCCACATACTATCTTTCCATTAATGATGCCATCCAATCAGATTTTCCATATCTCATATCAGGATGCATACCAAACATCAAGCTACACACCAATCAAATCTCGTTACCAAGAATTTACCAAGTGTAGCTCTCTTTTCAACCCCAAAAGGCCAATATGCAATTAATTTTTTCTTTTGTCTATTCGATCATATTTGATTTTGATCGAGCATGTCATCTTTTAGCGCCATCTTCATTAAATGTTCACATGTCAGTTATATAGGAAATTTGATTTTGTTCATATGTCGGCCACCAACTTGAAACCCCTATTCGCACCAACCAGACCGTCAAGTGCAAACACTGGAAAACAATCATCTTTTGGACTAATCAAAAAGTAGAATCACAATCAGGAAACATCTGCAAGCTCATTACAATCTCAACACGAGCTTAGACAACATTTTGAAGAATTTATCAAATCAAAGCACTCTAAACAAAAAATTCATAAAGAGGAAATCACTTCCAGACCATCAAATCAAGAACCATTTGAGTTGAGGGCACATAATACTATTATAATCCTAATTCTAGAACCACAAATCAAAAAATGTAAATGTGGAGGAATGTGGAGCAGAAAACACTCTCTATCACCACCAGTTGTTCAGATAACACAGTTTTCACTCTGGCAAACATAACTCACTCAAATCTTTATATCGGACGCTCCAACTTGGAACATACCAACTTTAGACATGCCTCTAAATAACTTCCAATCTGCAAACATAGATATTCAATATGTAAGAAATGTGGAACAAATTGTTGAGCCATTCTTATTGGAGGCTTGACTTGAAACATAGCATACCAGAGACTCACTCAAATCTTCACATTGAGGAGCCAATCCAAGAGAACTCTTGATGGAGCACATATAACCCTATTATAGACCTTCTTCTAGATCCATAGGACTTGAAGCAAGACAACGGAGAAATGCGGAGAAAATACATTTCTCCCAGTCCATAGATAACCAACTTTGTCGGATCAGTTCACAAACCGGTGAACTCACCTTTCTCTCTTCATCAAACTAGCGGTTGTAATCCAGGATATATAACCCATGAGAATCCTTGAACAACATTTTAGCTCTGCATTTGTATAGGATCAACGTAGTAGAAGTGTGAAGCCCATACCAGAGTACATTCTAAACAAATACCAGAGCATATTTTGAACCTACAAATACTTGTGGACTTCAACTACAACAACTTATATTGTGTTGACATCAATGACAACACCAGTTAGACACATATTTGCAAAAATCTCCCCCTTTGTCATTGATGGAAACACATGATCTGAAAAACCATCAAAGACAACATCCATTTCATTCCAACTCTTTTATCTTTTTCACATGACTTGCTCTCCCCCTTTCTTGTAGTCAGTCTCCCCCTGAGTTTTTTGAGTTTTTCACATGATTTCACTCCCCCTTTGACATCAATGAGAAGGGGCACATATTTGCACTCTGGTTCCCTAGATTTGGAACCCATCCTAGTAAAAACTAGCTACTCCCCCTGAGGGATAGCCACCACTACTCAAATCTAGTCAACAACTAGGGTCAAAGGAATGTGCAATGAAACTCCCCCTAAATACATGCTCTATAACTAGAGTTTAGTGATAGGAGGTGGGATAAATCACTCCCATCATCTGCCTCAAGGATTCAAACTATTCTATGGGAAGAGGCTTTGTAAATATATCAACCACTTATTCCTTGGTTGGAACAAACTCCATGTCGACTTCCTTGTCTGCAACCTTTTCTCTAATGAAGTGATATTTGATTGAGATATGCTTGGTTCTGGAGTGCATTACTAGATTCTTTGAGATATTGATGGCACTTGAATTATCACAAAGAATGGTTATAGGCTCACTATATTCTACTTTGAGGTCTTTTAATGTTTGCTTCATCCATAAGACCTGAGTGCAACATGCAGCTGCAACAACATATTCTACTTCAACAGTAGAAAGGGTGATAGAATCTTGCTTCTTACTCTTCCAAGAGACTAGCATGTTACCCAAGAAGAAATATCCTCCACTTGTACTCTTTTTGTCATCCACATCTGAATCTGTGTATGCTATAAAATTGAAATTTTTTCTTTTAGGATACCATAGTCCATAGTCAACAGTACTTTTGATGTATCTAAAGATTCTCTTGACTACATTGACATGTGACTCTTTAGGTTCTACTTGAAACCTAGCTACCATACAAACCGCTTGCATTATATCAGGTCTAGATGTAGTTAAATATAGTAGATGTCCAACCATAGATCTATATGAAGTCTGATTTGCATTCAATGACTCATTAGATTTGCTCAATTTGCAGCTTGTAATCATGGGAGTACTAACCGGTTTATAGTCCTTCATGCCAAACTTCTTAAGAATTTCTTTAGCATACTTGGTTTGAGATATTAATATACCTTTATTATCTTGCATAATTTGTAGACCAAGAAAGAAACTTATTTCTCCAATCATGGACATTTCAAACTCATCTTGCATGGTTGTAGAAAATATTTTTCACATTACATCACTGCTACCACCAAATATAATGTCATCTACATATACTACAAAAATAATCATATGCAAACCTTTATATTTGAGATATAGATTGTTATCAACACAACCCTTCTTGAATCCTTGTTGTTGTAGATACCGATCCAACCTTGAGTACCAAGCCCTTAGGGCCTGCTTTAAACCATACAATACCTTTTTCAATTTGAAAACCATAATCATTATTCTTTGACAACTGAAAACCTTCCAGTTGTTCAATGTATACCTCATCTTCTAGGTTTCCATTCAAGAAGGCATAGTTGACATCCATTTGATATACCTTGAAGCCTTTATAGACTAAGAAAGCAAGAAACATTCTTATTGCTTCTAATCTTGCAACTAGAACAAGTGTTTCCTCAAAATCAATCCCTTCTACCTGTGCATATCCTTTGCACACCAATCTTGCTTTGTTTCTCACCATTGTTCCATCTTCATTTAGTTTGTTCCTAAACACCCACTTGGTGCCAATTAATTTCTTATCTAAGGGTCTAGGAACTATTTCCCATGTTTTGTTCTTTTCAGTCTGATTTAACTCTTCTTCCATGGCTTCTATCCAATTCTCATATTTGCTTGCTTCAACAAAGCTTTTTGGTTCAATCCGAGATAAGAGGACAAAGTTCACTTGTTCTTTGTTCTTTGCAAGCCTTCTTCTTGTCTGTACACCATCATTCTTGTCACCAATAATTTGATCTGTCGAATGATCTTTTTGAACATATTTTTCTAGAGGCTGGTTAACTTCTTGCTCATTCTCTTCTTCCTCTTGTTCTTCTTCTTCAACCCTTGCACCTATGTCATCCTCATCTGACTCACTTCCTATATTTCTTTTACTAGGTTGACCTTGATTTGTACTTTCATCAACCCTAACATGTACACTCTCTACAATTCTATGCGGTCTCTTGTAGCATTTATAAGCTTCGCTTTGAGATGAATACCCTAAAAATATCCCTTCATCACATCTTGAATCAAAACTCCCTAAAACCTCAGTATCTATTTTGATATAGCATTTACTACCAAATACTTTAAGGTGTTTGACTGAGGCAGACCTACCAAACCACAATTGATATGGAGTTTTACCACTGTTAAATTTGATAAGAGATTTTTTTTTAATGTATTTAGCACTTTGTACTGCTTCCTTCCAAAATGTATCTATTAAGTTTTCCTTATAGCACTTTGTATTGCTTCCTTCCAAAATGTATCTATTAAGTTTGCCTCATTCAACATGGCTCTAGCCATCTCCTTCACTATCTGGTTTCTTTGCTCTACCACACCATTTTGTTGTGGTGTTCTAGGGACTGAATACTAGTGTTTGATTTCATGGTCTTCACAGTATTCCATGAATTCTCTTGACATGAATTCTCCACCTCTGTCTAATCTAAGACATTTGATTCTTCTACTGGTATCATTTTCTACCAACATCTTATAACCTTTAAATGCTTCAAAGGCCTTAGCCTTCTCTCTCAAGAATGTGACATATTCCATTCTAGTAAAATCATCAATCAACAGCATAAACTATTTTTCTCCTTGAAATGCTTTTGTTCTCATTGGTCTGCATAGGTCTATGTGAACTAACTCTAGAGGTTTTGTAGTTGAATAGTCTTTGGTGGAAAACTTAAACTTTGTTAGCTTTCCATGTTGTCATCCTTGACAAATAATATTTTCAGGCTTTGCAATCTTAGCTAGGTTTCTAACCAATCCCTTTGAGCTTATCTTTACAATATTATCAAAATTTACATGTCCTAATCTTATGCCACAACCAACTTTCTTCTACTTGACTGATTAGGCATGTTTGGCCTTCCACTTCACATAGATTATAGAGGTTACTATTCCTAAACCCTTGAGCAATTGTTTCACCATTCATCCTTATCTTGCAGCCTTCAAAATCAAATACAACTTTATATCCATTATCACACATTTGACTTACACTAAGAAGATTATGTTTTAGGCCTTCAACATAGAGCACATCTTTAGTTATGTTCTTCCCATCCAAGCTCAGAATTCCTTTACCATGAATCTTGACAGCAGTGTTACCCCCTAGGCTTACTAAACCTCCTTTTTTCATTTCAAGTTTGATGAATTTCTTTTTATCTCTGGTCATGTGTTTGGAACAGCCACTATCAATTACCCACAAGTTTTATTCTTTTGCATGCAGGGCAGTTTGAGCAATCATTGACTGAGTAGGAATTTTATTTTTCTCTTTCCATACCTTTTTATGTCTATTTTCAACCTTTTCTTCCTCTTCCTTAATGTCCTCAATTTTCTTTTCAGCTTTAGAGAATGTAGTTTTCTTTTTCTCAAATTGAGTATTTTGTCTTCTAAAGTTTTCTCTACAATCTATAGCTATGTGACCAAAGTTATTACACTTGAAACATACTACATCCATATCAATTAAAGGAGAAAATGAATTTTTACTCATGAAATATATGTTTCTCCTTGGATTAACTTTGCATTCTCTAACCCTATGACTAAAGTTGTTTCAAGTATAGCAATACCCATTAAAATGATGAGTACCTGGTCATGGTGTATCTTTCATCCGGATATCTTCTTTGTTTAGATTTCCATGGATAGTGTACTCTTGTGAAACCATCATTGTCAATCATCTTAGGACTCTTCTTCTTCTTTTGCTAGTTCAGATGTGTCAATTTATCCTTGTTGTCTTTACTTTGCTCTTTCTCATTGACAAACTCCTCAACTGTAGTTAGCTTGTTTCCATCTCTGGAAGCATCTTCTTTGTTAAATTTTTCATCCTTAGAAGCTGATTTTTCTTCTTCTCTAAATATTTCA
The DNA here is from genome assembly GCA_007258455.2 of Sequoia sempervirens. Taxonomy (NCBI): domain Eukaryota; kingdom Viridiplantae; phylum Streptophyta; class Pinopsida; order Cupressales; family Cupressaceae; genus Sequoia; species Sequoia sempervirens. The sequence goes on along the minus strand of VDFB02000015.1, from coordinate 210,304,788 downwards.
TAAAGCTTTGAAGAAGTATCAACAAATGAACTCATTCCTTTTTCAAGTCCCAAACTGGATTTTTCTTTACTAGTTGGCTTTTGTGTACTTAGCGTTCATCTAAGATGTTAGTACCACCTTTCAACTTCAGAATTTTACTGACCTACTCATTAGTATTTCAAATTCAATTTTTGAGAATCTCTCCATCTCTATTTGCACCTTAGACTTCATAACATCTTCAACTCTTTTGAGTTCTTCTATTTGAAATTTTAGACCAACTATCACCTTATTAGATTCCTCAAGTTCTTGAGTTGCTCTGTCAGTCTCTCTTTGCACATTCTTCTTCAGTTTCTTGTTTTCCATCTTGAGAGCATCATATTTGTCTCTTAACTCCTCAAGGTCTTCAAGAGCACTAATTAATTCTCCTTCAAGATCAACAACTGCTTCTTCTTCCTCATGTAAATCCTCAACTGGTGTATCTTTCTGGTCCTTAGTTTCCTTAGCCATAAATAGAAACACTTTTCTATTATCTCTCATAACAAGAGCATGGTCTTGATCCTCTTGTGAACTATCACTAGCATCAGAAATTTGACTTTCTTCATTGATATACAAACTCTTCTTCTTCTTTCCAAAGTTCTTCCTTTTTGGATAAGCCATTTTATTCATTATGCTACCATCTTCTTGCTTAGAACTATCATCTTTCCCATATAGAAACTTTGAAGAAAAATGCCCTATTCTCCCACAATTGAAACATTTAAATGGGAGCCTACCTTTGTACTTATTAGACCCTCTCTGAAGTCTTCCTCTGAAGTTGGGTTCTTCCTCATCAAATTCATCACGATCGAATGCAATGACAGCAGCTTTTTCCTTTTTATCAACTTCATCTTTCTCTTTTTTTACCACCTTAAATGCAGCTTCTCTCCAGGATGATTCAGCATTGGGAATTCTCATCTCATAGGCAATAATTATGCCATGTACTTCATCAAGAGTGGGTTAATCAATTTCTCTACCTTCCTCTATAGCCAAGATCTTGGCATCATATTTAGTTGTCATAGACTAGAGAATTTTTAGCACATCTTCTTCTTTCAGGTCTACACCATATCCTTTAATGGCATTTACCATATCATCAACTCTCTGAAGATAGTTTGCAATCTTCTCTTCTTCGGTCATAATCAAACCTTCAAATTTTTCTCTCAACACTTGTAACTTTGCTAGCTTCACTTTGGTGTCACCTTCATAGATCTTCTTCAATTTTCCCAGACATCATAAGCAGTTTTACAATGCATTAATTTGCTATGTACAGAGTCAGAAAAGTTGTTCATAATAATGAGCCAAGCTTTCTTATTTTCCTCACGAGTTTTATTTGTTGTCGGATCAGTGGGAGTTGTAGCAGGAATAGTATATTGGGTTTCAAAAGTTTCCCAGACCTTAGTTCCAAGAGAGATTAAGTATCCTTCCATCAATGAGCTCCATTTAGCATAGTTTGCTCCATCAAACCTAGGTGGCTTGTTTGAACCTTCCATTGTGTTCACCTATCCAAGATCAACCCGAGTTGGTTAAGCTTCACTTAGGGAACTTGGGGCTCTGATACCAATTGTTAGAACACAATGATCTACTGAGAGGGGGGTGAATTAGTAGATATTAAAACTTTTAGTTCTTAAAACCTTTTGTAGATTCAACCATAAATGTGTAGATTGAAATACTAATAGATATGATAGCTACAAACACAAGAGAGATCAACACATAACACAATATGTACGTGGAAAACCCAAGATGGGAAAAACCATGGTGATAAATGCTAAAAGGATCTATTGTCCTAATCCAGCCTCACAAGCATCAAAGTCCAGTTTCAATATTTAGGGTTGCAACCCAAGGAAGCAACAACTCCCTGTTTAGAAGCTACAATTTCAAGGATGCTACTACACCCTATTTTGAGCTACAACTCAGTGAAAATGGAGGCTACAACCTCTTACAAAATATTTTCAATCAATCATGCATGACCTAGTTTTTCTCAACCTATAATGCATCGATTCAACTCTTCATTCCTTTCCTCGTGTTCACTCTCACATTATTGTAATCAAATTCTTGTATTTTAATGATTCTTCTGCTCTGTTACAGTTCTCTCTCACTTCTCTTTCTATCTCTCTACACACACATACACCACACACCTACTTTTTTAACTCATACCTTTGTATATTTCATACAAGTCAAATCCCTTGTTAGGGTTTCTCACTTTGTAGCCATCTTCAGTGAATGTTAGAGCATCGAGATTCCCACATACTGTCTATCCATTAATGATTCCATCTAATCATATTTTCCATATCTCATATTGGGCTACACACCAAACATCGAGTTGCACACCAATCAAATATTATTACCAAGAATTTACCAAATATAGCTCTCTTTTCGACCCCAAAAGGCCAATACACATTTAATTTTATTCTTCTGTCTATTCAATCATATTTTATTTTGATCAAGCATGTCACCTTTTAGCGTCATCTTCATTAAATGTTCACATGTCAGTTAGATAGGCGATCTGATTTTGTTCATATGTTGGTCATTGACTTGAAACCCCTATTCGCACCGACCAGATCATCAAATGCAAACACTAGCCAACAGTCATCTTGAGGACTAATCAAAAAGTAGAAGCACAGTCAGGAAACATCCACAAGCTCATTACAATCTCAGCAATAGCTTAGACAACATTCTAAAGAATTTATCAATCCAGAGCACTCTAAACAACACTGTCATAAAGAGGAAATCACTTCCAGACCATCAAATCAAGAACCATTTGAGTTGAGGGCACATAATACTATTATAATCCTAATTCCAGAACCACAGATCAAAAGATGTAAATGTGAGGAATGCAGAGAAGAAAACATTCTCTCTGTCACCACCAGTTGTTCAGATAGCGCAGTTTTCACTCTAGTGAACATAACTCACTCAACTCTTTATACCAGATGCTCCAACTTGGAACATACCAACTTTAGACATGCCTCTAAATAACTTCCAATCCGTAGACACAGATATTCAATATGCAAGAAATGTGGAACAAACTATTGAGCCATTCTTACTGGAGGCTTGACTTGAAACATAACATACCAGAGACTCAATCAAATCTTCACGTTGAGGCGCCAATCCAAGAGCACTCTTGAATACACTATTTGTAATCTTTTCCATATTATTTTCCAATTCATCTTCCAATTCTTCACCATGTTTTTTAATGACTACCATAGCGAGGCTAGATTCTCTTGTGCATTGGAACCATCTGGTTCATCAACCCAAAAAAATTTATGTTCAGTAGGTTTAGTAGGGGGATATAAGTATAAATGTTTATTGTTGGAACCTTGTGAGATGGTCATCCCTCCCTCCTTGCAATCAATCTTAGTTGCAATCTTAGCCAGCCAAGGTCTTCCTAGGATTAGCGGATAGTTGTCCTTCAGTGTAAGGGACTGGATTACCTAGAAGTCTACAGGATATTCCCAACCATCAACCTTAACAAAAACATTTTCAATAACACCTTTGAGAATGGCTATGGATTGATTTTTCATTGCCATTTGCAACACTGTAGTTGTGGGACATAAATAAGTGAGTCCTAACTTTTCCATTACATCAGCGGTCATCACATTAATGGCTTCTCCCAAGTCCACAAGTACATTAGGTATTGCTACCTCATTGATTGTTACAGTTATTAGTGGACTACTTGGATCATCATATTTTGGATTTGTGGTCTTTTTGGCCAAAAGTTAGCTAGATAGCCATTAATGTGGACAATATTTATCTATTTTGTTTCCTTCTTGTAGTTTTGATGCACAACTATTTGATCAGTTGGTTTAATTCAGGAATCTCCTTAATTGCCTGCAAAAAAGGGACCTCAATTTGCAATTGTTTAATTTCTTGTATCAACTTAGTTTTGGTAGACAAGGGCATTTCCAGAGAATTTTTTAAAGTGGTTGGTTTTAGATTCTTTGGAAAAGGCGCTTGATTTTTCTCTTTAGGATTGGAATCCTTTAAAATATCAGTTGGAGATAGACCTCCCTCCTCCTGAGGTAAGTTGGAAGCTCCAGCTGGAGATGGTGTGAGGGTCTTGTCTTGAGTAGTTGTTGGGTTTTGCTCTAAAAATGTGGAAGTTTTCTTAGTTGTCTCAGCAAATTCCTTAATAGGCTCATCTAGGATCTCAACAATAGTAGGCTATGGGAGTGTTTTTCCTAACCTTAACTATAGATTTCCATAATGGATAACGTTAAGTCTAGTAACATTGTCATGTTTTGTGGAATATACTAGGGTATTCTAATGATTGTTCTTTGGATTAGGAATAGGTTACGTTGGAAGTTGTAGTTGATTAACCTATTCATTTTGTTGAGGATTCTAAGGAGGTGGTAAAATATTCTATTGTTGATTAGGCATCCTTCTCGATCCAGTATAAAATTAGTTTTGAGGCCGATTCCATTAAGGAGTAGGGTTCTGAGGATACCACTGTTGTTGAGCCTAATTTGGCCATTGGGGATTTCCCCAGGACTGATTTGCCCATTTAGGTGGTCCCCAAGGGTAGGTTCCCTAGTTAGGTGGTACTGGAGGCCAAGGTGCCACCCGTTGATTATTATTCTAATTTTTTGGGGGTCGCCAGACAATATTTGTGTTCTAACCATAAGAGAAATTCCCTCCAAGTCTTTGATTCACAAGATTGATCTCTTCAACCTGAGTTGTCCTTTTTTTCAAATATTTAATTGCATTAAGGATCTCGCATTGATCAGTAGCATGAATTTTCTCACAAACTTGGAAAACATCAACTTTTTCCAAGGGAAATTCTCTTAACAGATGTTTATTTCTACACCTAGGACAATAGATGGACAAGGTCTCAGGGTCACATGTTTTTGCTTGTATACCATCCAGTGTGGTGTTGAGTTGAATGAGAATTTCATTTTTGAGATTTACTATCTCCTCACGTAGTTTTCCTATTTCATTAGAACCTCTAAAAAGAGTAGACTTTTGAATACCTCCTCGAGTATAGGAGAAGTTCTGACATAACTCACAAATTTCCTTGAGTGTAAGCTATGATATGTATCTCCTTTTCCCATTAAATCAAGGCTTCTCCTAGAATCTTCATCAATTCCTTTGAGAAATATGGTCTTAAGAATCTCCAAACTTATGGCTTCTCCACCACATTGTTTAGATAACAAGATGAACCTATCCAGATAATCTTCTAGGATTTCTTCCTCGTTTTGCCTTAGTTTGAACAATTCTTTTTTCCTATCGCTAACTCTACAATAACTTTGGTATTCATCCAGAAAGGTAGACTCCATGTCATCCCAAGAGATTATTGAACCTGAAGCTAGCCCCATGAACCAACACATTGCTGCATCTTTTAGTGTGGAGGGAAAAAGCTTTAGTTTCTAGTTATCATTCTTGTAGTCATATGTCTGACACAAGACTTTAAACTCAAATAGAAACTGGTTAGGGTCTTTAGAAGATAAACCCCTGAAGTTTGGAAAGGTTGGTGAAATATTTTTCATAGGCATCTCATCATCTACATTGATAGCAACAAGATAAGTGAATGTGTGCACTCCCAGTGTCGGGTTAGCATCATTTCTATGGTCACCCATGACATTGAAAGGAATACATTCCTCTTCAAAAGTTTGCTCTGATGGATGAGGCTTTGGGGTATGCAAAGGGATAATCTCCTCTACAAATGGTTGTCTTACTAGGTGACTTTCTAGGGTATGAGGGAAGGTCTCAAGTTGATCTTGCTTGATCAATTCTTCCCTAAGTTCTTCGGTTGAGACTTCTTCCTCCGTACTTGTGGTTGTTATGTCAATTGGGGGGGTTTTTGGTATGAATCTTCTGTGAGGGCCTTGTTTCCTAACCATGTAGAAAAGGAAACTTGACAACTATTTTTGTTCCTAAAAGAGATATGTAAGCAGTCTCCTACTAACACTAGAAAAGAAAGGGTCCCTGGCAACAACGCCAAAAAGTGATAGGTTGTTGTTAGGTCCTATCTCTTTAGTTGAAAACTACATCAAATGTATCGACCAGGTAGTGATCAAAGGCTATATGCAATAGGAAACATCTTGAATATCTCTCTCAAATTTTCTAAATGTTTAGAACAGTTGAAAAAAACTTAAACTAAAGAGGCCACTAAACTAAAAAAACATAAAATTGTCTAAACTAGAAAGTGGGAAGTTATTCATCTAGAAAGCATAGAATGACTAAACTATAAAGCATAAAATGTTTAAACTAGAAAGCATAAATGATTAATCTAGAAAGCATGTAAATTACTTGAAAAGAAGTACTTGCAATAAAATTGTAAGTCCAAATGAAAGCAACTTTTAACTAACATTCAGTTGTTAACAAAAAACAAACTTAACAACCTACAACTAACAACCAGAGTGGATGCTCTGAAACTTCAAATAATAGAACTAAAGACTATAAAATCAAACTGGAACTTGCAAGAATAAATTAACAGAGCTCGACACATAAATAAAATTCATTCACATTTATCATGTACAAAATAAAAACAACATAATTAAAAATAAAATACTTATCTATCTATTCTACAGTCCCTCGATTGGCTAGCTCTCGGGTGCTACTATGCTCAAATCAGATCACATAAACTTTTCATCTTCAAAATTATTCCATCCAAGTAATTCCATCACACAACACTAATAACTCAGAATGAGACGAACAAAGCTTATTTTATTTATATCAAAAGTATAACTCAGAAAAACATAGCTTAAGAACACATTATGAGAGCATAATGATATCTAGTATCATTGCTTTTGAAAATTACATATTTATACAAAAACTGGTAAAAAAATCCTATAATTCAAATGGTGAAGATCACCACTAAAAAATTCTTCAACAAAATTCAACTAACTAGTGGAGTTAGGTCCATAACATAAAGCATTAAAAAGGCTCAGAGTGAGCCATAAAGTCTTTGAACAAAAAATAGCAGAAAGATTTAAAAACTTGATCCATCATGCACTTCCTAAAATTATGATGCCTATACTTCTGGTGCTTGTCTTCAATTGTATTGAAGTCTTCTTTAAATCCACTTGGCTAAGCATAATGATTGAATGAGTATAATAACTTGTACAATACTAAAAACTATACCATTATGTTAGTGTTGGTCAACTTATTTCAATCAACTTTAGGAAATAAAGATTATACATTTTTTTACAAAAAGCAAGCAATTACTAATCCTAAAGATAATTAATTGGTAGGGTAAAAGTGACTAGAAGGAATAAGGAAGGATATTTGACTTATTAAATTTATGAGGTTATTTTTACCTCATCACTTCTCCCCTTCCTAAGCTTGAGCAAGTTCTCCTGCTCTTTGCTATATCCACTATCTTGAGTTTCCCCTATTTCTACTCAACTCCTCATACTTAGCACTGAGGTCATAAAAATCATTTGCTTCTCTGTCCAGATCCTCAGGATTTCTCAGGAAACCCTCATTGAGAATAACCCTTTTTTTCCATCTCTCAAAATTTTCAAAGTTCTAATTTGTGGTAATATGCAATCTAGGGGGTGCTGAAAGAAGTAATGGGGGTCTGCATCTCATGCCAATCCAGTAAATTTTAAGTTGCCATAAAATATTAGCCAAGGCTTTTTCTCTTCTATAGGACCACTTAATGTTAGTGGGTGAAATCACCTTTCTTCTCCTAAGATGCATGGGGAGAGGAGTGTACCTCTCTTCACAAGCATGCCAAGATTTTCTTATCAATTTTGGGCCTTGGTATTGGAAATTCTCAAAGCATAGTCGAAGGTTATTATTATATTTACTCTTCATAGTTTCTTTAATCTTAAGGCTTCAAAACTGTGCTTTGAAAGCAGAAGGTTTCCTATGAGGATACCACATTTGGAGTCCAACAGTTTTCTCTGCTTGTGCATACTCCCTTGTCCACTTCTGCCATTGAATTTGATTCTGCATGGTAGATAGAAATGCCCTTAGTTGAACTTCACCAACAAAGAAATTAACATAGAAATTTGTATATCTCTCCAAAAACAAATTATGAAAAAATAATTCTCACAACAAATCTTGTTGATGAGGAGTTGATTCTACAAAAAAAATTTACAAACTCTCTATCATTAGGATCATGTGGTTGGTTGTTGTAAATTCTGAGTAATTTCCATCTCAAGAGCTGCTCATTTAAAAGCATGGAATATAGCCTAGATGGCCTTCTACAAGCTAATAGTAATTCACCAATTTGACAAACATCTTGTTTAGCATGGAAGATGATGCAATATGCAAGGAAGATGGATTGTTGTTATAGACAGGGGGAGCATGATGTGATGTTGGATGAATAGTGTTGTCATTCATATTTTAGAGTTTATGATGCAATATGCAAGGAGATGGTGGAGTGTTGTTGTAGACAGAGGAGCTTGATGTGATGTTGGATGAATAATGTTGTCATTCATACTTCAGAATTTCAAAAAAATCATGTTGCCATTTTTAGAAGTGTTGCCATCAATGAAAAAGGGGGAGATTGTTGGAATTTTTGTCATTGATGTCAAAGGATATTCATGTTGATCATTGATTTTTATGGTTTAGCTCAACAAGTTTGTTTACAGTTGGAGTGCAAGTCCTAAAGAGTTGCAAAATGTTTAGACTTTGAGCTTCAAACTTTCCTTTAACCACATGCTAGAAATGTTAACATTTCTTCAGATTTCAAGCCTTGAGCTTCTCTTATATCACATGTTAAAAGAATATGAGTTAGAATGTTTGTGCAATGTCTGATCGAGCTTTAGCTTTGGGCGTCCCTTATGTTGTGTGATTAAAGTAATGAAGAAAGAAAATTTTGAATGGTGTTGAGTGTTAGAGGTTGGCAATAAGGCTCGCGCCCTACCTTAATGTTAAGCAAAGGGTATGTTGAAAGCCCAAAGGCCGATACCCAAAGGGTTAAGACAACCAACACTTGTGTAGGAAAGTGCGACTCAAAAGGAGGGCTTAATGCTTTATCTAGAAGTTAGGAAAGAGGTAAATAGTAATTGTGAAGCTCGATGATCAATGAATCAAGAATTAGACAAATCAAGAAGGTTTTGGGGATTGCGGATTGGACATATGTCTTATGCCTTATCAAAAGCCAGGTAAGTGGTAAGGAGTAAGAGCGAACCTTGACATCTAATATCTTAAAGGATCTTTCAAAATTTCAAAGATTGGAGGAATGACTTGTGGCTTAAGATAAATGGATGATAGAAGGTAAAGGGTAAGGTCGATGGCTGAAATTTGAAACACAAACACATTTTTGAATAAGTGATGACACGTGTTCCACACATGATGATGACATGTGTAAATGCTTGGCGATAAAGACAAGATCGATGATCAACATTCAAAGTGAGCAAACAGTTATTTTCAAAAGTCAAAAGTTGATGAGCAATTACAAAATGGAAGTTGATTTAAATATTTTTTGACAAATCATTAATACGATGATTTCAAACGTTGATAATGCAGTTAGGGTTCATATAAGGGTGGAAATAGTTACTATCATTGTTAGAATGATGGTGTGAGTGGATGCTAAATATAGTACTATCATTTCCTATGGAGGTGTGGAGACATTAATGCAGATCATTCAAACTCACATATGTTACTAAATTGAATACTTTTTAGGGGTGGTAAAGTATATGGTGATATATAGAAAAATATGTATGTGATGAAAAAGAGGGAAGTGTGAATAGAAAGAAGTGTAGAGCAAAGGATACAATGCAGATTAATGAGATGAAAAGGCTTGCACATTTTCAGGCTGAAGAAGAACCAATATTTACATATATGAACTTGTAATATTATAGAGGTTGGAGCCTCAAAAAGATTGAGTTGGTGCTCAATTAGGTGTGCTAGGAGGTTGGTGCCTCAAAACATTGTGTTAGGTGTGCAGTGTACCAAAGGTTGGTACCTCAAAACATTTTCTTGGGTGTCAATATACCTGTAAGTGGGTGCTTACAAAACATATGCAATACCTTTGATTGTGAGGTTGGATTTGAGCGAGACTCAAACAACTTTCCTCACTGTGGTTTTTCCCTTCTAGGGTTTTCCATGTATATTTGGTGTCTTCTTTGTGTGTGTGATGTTTTTTGTGAAATCTTAAATCTTGTCTGTTGTTTTAACTTGGCAAAAATTTGTATACATTGATTCACCCCCGCTCTTAGTGTATTGGTGTTCTTTCAACAATTGGATCTTTTCATGACCCTAAGGATTGGGTTATGACATTCAAATTTATGAGCGTGCAATTAACCTAGATCATTTTCACATATGCAAATATAATCCCTAAAATTTTAAATCTAAATTTCAAATTTAAATATTTTTTCTCTTCTCCTATTAGTTGTTGTGAGTTGACTAAAGTATAACTTGTTTGAAATTGCTTACTAAGGTGGTGTATTTAAGGACTAAACCAAATCACCTAAGATTGATTGAGGAACTGAATATGTTGAGTGCATCTAGAATTCAATTACAAAAAGACAAATGTGTTACAACGATATTGTGTTAGCATCCTAGGAGCATATTATATGGTTATTTGTTGTCTTCAATTCTTGTTCACCATCATTAAATTGGCTTAGCCAGGGGCTTGACCAAAGAAGAATAAATCCTTATCTAGCATGGCCCCAAACGATATCTATAAACATCATTTGTCTAGATATAGAACATAGACATAAATAGATTTAAAAGTCAAAATTAAAGAAATTCATATTTAAAATGCCAAATTTAATTCTACATATAGATTCAATTCCATTCTTTTAAAAATAAAATATAAATAATCACATAAATTTTATAATTTCTTATACTCATTAAACAAAACCTAATTTTCTAATACATTAACAAATTAATTTACACAACCAAATCCAAAACTAAATACCCTCTATTTATTTAAATCCATTAGTAACCTAGTATTATCAAATGTCAATCCCATCTTCCATCTAGGGTGATTGCGATATTTAATTTATTTAATTAATTTAGATATTTATGTGGTGTGATATTTATATGGACTTCTCTACACCGATAATATTTGTTTTATATTGACAAAGCTCTACACTTTAATATTTCTATCTGCCCATGACTTATATTTTTTGAGCTTGTCCACGTCCACATAATACAAAACATAGGAGAAAGTGTGTAAACAATACCCTTTTCTCACCAACTAAATTGGAATGGATTGTTCTTTGTTTGACAAGGAAGGAATATAACTGAAATTAGTTATTCTTTACGTGTTTGAGAAGGGATGGATTAAATAATAGCAACAAATATTATTAAATAATAGCAAGCTTAGATTTTTTTGACACATCAATAGCTATTTGGGCGAGAAAGTCTCCTCTCATTTGTTTTTGTTATGCTCAAACCCTAGCACTAGCATTTTGAGACAAGAGCCGGATCAAAACCTATCAAGTTTAGAGGGTCATCTCTTGTAATCAAAACTTGGTATTATGTTTATAAAATTGATTCAATTCATTATGTTAAGGGAATTGTGTTTAGCCATAACATTCAAATTATGATTTCTTGTTGGGACCTCCATTGCAAATTCTTAATTCTTTAGTTGGTCTCATAGCCTATTAATAAGTAATTATGATTCACTCAAGGGAGGTTATGGAGGTAAATGTAGCTTGGTTTCATTTGGTGGTTACCTTTTGTTATATTAGGATTTCTTTCTGGACAATAATTTTATGGTTTTTGACATATGAGGATGGTTAGTAAGAGTTCTCAATGGAGGATCCTTCTATAATGAAAATCATCTCATGGAATGTTTGTTTACTTACAAAACATTTTGTAAGTTTATTGTTCAATCTACATGTCATAAACTTTGTTTGCTTGATGTTATTTGTTTACATGAAGTTAATAATTTTTGGCTTCATACAACTCTATAGACAATATGGCCTCATGCTTTGCACTTCACCAACTTGCATGAGGATGGTCATGATGGCAGATGCAATTTGATTTTCTCGCATTTAAGTTCCTCCATTACTACATCAAGGGAAGAGCCAAGCCATCATACCATATAGATTAATCTTATAATTAATGGTTTATTTATTAGCATAGTCAATGTTCATGTTGTTGTGGAAACAGAAGTGTAAAACCCACAAACTTAAATAATTGTAGCACAAGTTAGATACAAAGTAATACAGAAGATAATAAAATGGAATAATAAAATAATAAACAAGACACAAATTTACATGGTAAAACCTTGACAATATGCCAAGGAAACATCTATGGGGCAAAGTATCAACATTCTTATTGCTCGGAGAAATTGATTACAACTTTCACACAACTGCTTATGTTCAATTACAATTCATTACAATACGATTTAGCTTTCAAGGCAGCAAGATATATATAATATCTTCAACCCATGTTAAACATAGAAAAATCTAGCTTTGTTTTTATTGTTTTGTTTTGTTTTGTTTTTATTGTTTTAAATCTTTACCTTTTTCAAAGATAAGATTTTCCTTTCTTTATTTCCTTTATCTTTTCCAAAGATAAAAATTCGCTTTATTTCTAATTTATTGTTGTCATATCCAACAATCTCCACCTTGACAACAATTTACTTGATACTTTCCCATGCCCATTCATCACTTTTTTCTGCAAGCTAAGAGAAGTCAAACAACACTTCAACTTCTCTAATTGTACCGGTTTTGTAAACATGCATGCATTATTTTCTAGTGTATGAGTTTTCTCAAGAGATACTCTATCTCCATCAATAACCTGTCATACAAAATGGTATTTAATCGCAATATGCTTAGTCCTACTATGATAAGCTAGATTTTTAGTTAGATGTATGGCACTTTGACTACAACAAAATACAATCACCTTGTCCTGCACTTTTCCAAACTCACCCAAAAAACCCTTCAACCAAATTGCCTCTTTGCAAGCATGTGAGACAGCCATATACTCTACCTTAGCAGTGGATAAAACAATTGTTTCTTGAAGCTTTGGCATCCAACAAATAGGTCCTCTTGCAAGAGTAAATACATAACCTGATGTAGACCTCCTTTTGTCCAAATCACCTACAAAATCTGAATCAACATAACCACAAACTAAACCACTACAACCATCAAAGGTGATACAATAATCACTTGTGCCTCTACGACACCAAAGCACCCATTTCACTGTTGCCCAATGCTCTTTACCTAGATTTTTCATGTATCTACTGACAACACCAACTACATGTGAAATATCTAGTTTTGTACATACCATTGCATACATTAAACTTCCTTGCATTAGAATACGATACATGAGACATGTAATCCTTTTCTTCTTTATTACTAGGACATAAAATTGAAGAAAACTTAAAATGAGAAGCTAAAGGGATATTTGTTGGTTTCACATTTTTCATATCGAATCTTATGAGGATCTTCTCTACATACTTTTGTTGCGATAACCAAATCTTACCATGTTCCATGTCTCTGTGTATTTCCATGCCCAAAATTTATTTTTCTACTCCCAAATCTTTCATATCAAAAGTCCTAGCTATCTAAGCCTGTAAACCATTGATCTCAACTATGTTTTTTCTTGCTACAACCATATTGTCAACATATAATACCAAGATAATGAATAAACCATTTTTTAAAATTTTAAAGTAAATGTAATGGTCATACTCACTCCTTGTAAAATTTTGGCTCACCATAAAGGAATCAAACTTCTTGTACCATTTCCTTGGAGACTTTTTGAGTTTGCAAACAAATTTCTTGTTATGATCTTGAACAAACCCTTTTAGTTGTTCCATATATATCTCCTTATCCAAATCTCCATGTAAAAACATTGTTTTAACATCTAATTCCCATAGATTTTCAACTTCTACTATGTCTGATTTTATGAGAGGAGATGCATCAAATACATCTCTACTAATGGTGATTTTGTGCGTAGTAGGATCCCACAATCTGTATCCCTTAATTTCATCACCATAACCAACAAAGATATATTTCTTAGATTTGGTGTCTAATTTAGAACACCCAAAAACACCTAAATGAATATAATCTACAATACCCTTACTTGTATGACCACCTACTTTATACTTTTGTCTAGATTGCTTCCCATAAACACAATGCTTGCAGAAATTCAAATTCAAAGATTTTATATTTGGAAGTAACTTACGATTCAACAATACCTTCAATCCTTTCTCACTTATATGACCCAATCACTAATGACATAAACGAGTATATTCATTTTCTTCCTTAGATACCACTGCCACTTCATTTATTACAATACTCCCTTCTAGCTTGTAAAGGTTTCTAATATTTGTAGCCTTCATGACCTCCAAAATGCCTTTAGACACTTTCATTGATCCACCTTGACTTGTAAATATATAATCTCCAGAATCCAAAACTCCCAAGGAAATTAATATATTTTTGAGTTTTGGTACATGTCTTACCCCTGTTAATGTCCTCACAATACCATAAAAAAAATTAATCTTAATGCTCCCAATCCCAATAGTCTTACAAGAAACATTATTTCCAATAAGAACAACACTGCCATCAATAGCTTGGTAAGAAGAAAACCAATTCTTATGTGGACACATGTGATTAGTAGTACCAAAATCTAATAACCATTCCTCATGATACTGAAAGGAATTAGAAATAGATAAAACTCCGTCAACTATACCTGAACATGTCTCAATCAGATTTGCTTCCTTTTTGGATTCATCATTGTCTTCTTTCCTCTTCCAACAATCTTTCTTGAGATGCCCTGATTTATTACAATACCAACATTTTCCCTTACCCTTTTTTTCCTTTTGACTTAGATCTGGATGTACCTCTCGAATCTTCCCCCTTTTTTGTAGATCGAACCCTAACCACCATTGCTTCTGATATGGAGAATTCTATGTTAGATTTCCTCCACACCTCTTTAGACAACAAAGCTCCCACAACATAATCAAATTCAAGGGTGTCAGTTTTGCTAAAGCTAATAGAAGTGACTAAGTGATTCCAAGATTTAGGCAATGAACACAATAATGTAACTGCCTTGTCTTCATCTTCGACTTTTACACCCATACTAGCTAATTGACATACAAGAGTATTGAAAACATTTAAATGATTAGTGATTTATATACCTTCCTTCATTCACAAACTATACATCTACATCTTCAAGTAGATCTGATTTTTCAAGGACTTTGTCATATAAAGACTTCATTTTACTCCATAAGCCTGTTATTGTTTCCTCTTCAACAATATTGAAAAGAACATCATCTGTTAAACACAACCAAATTGTGCTAAGAGCTCTTGTATCAAGATCCTCCCAATCTTGATCAGTCATATTTGCAGATTTCTTTAACTTTCCTACCAACGCTTTTTGCAATCATTGTTGCACTAATAAATCATGCATCTTAAGCTTCCATAGCTCAAAATTATTCTTCCCACTGAATTTATCCACCTCGAACCTTGTATTCAAAACATTTTCCATCTGATGCTACAAAACAAACACCAAATCCTAACATAGATGCTACAAAATAACTGCTCTAATACCACTTGTTGTGGAAACGGAAGTGTAAAACCCACAAACTTAAATAATTGCAGAACAAGTTAGATGTAAAGAAATACAAAAGATAATAAAATTAAATAATATAATAATAAACAAGACACAAATTTACATGGTAAAACCTTGCCAATATGCCAAGGAAACATCCATCGGGAAAAGTATCAGTATTTTTATTGTTTAGAGAATTTGATTACAACTTTCACATAGTTGTTGCTTTTCAATTATAATTCATTACAATATGATTTCGCCTTCAAAGCAACAAGATATATATAATATCTTCAACCTATGTTAAACATAGAAAAATCCAACTTTATTTTTATTGCTTTGTTTTTTTTATTGTTTTAAATATTTTTCTTTTTCTAAGATAATATTTTCCTTTATTTATTTCTTTTATCTTTTCTAAAGATAAAACTCTGCTTTATTTGTAATTTATTGTTGTCATATCCAACACATGTGCCTAATGATGACCCATAAAGATCAACATTATGGATATGGTTGGCTTAAGCTTATCTTTTTTGTAATGGGCTCATTTGTGATGACTTTAATATAGTAGAGTTGCTCAAGTACAAAGAAGGAGCTCTATTAATGTATTAGTGCATTTTTATATTACTTAAAAATTGTTTAGGTTTCTAAAACCTAAAGTTTCAACAATTCCCTACCATAACATACCCTAGATTTACATGGTTTAATATCTATGTGGGTCTTAATAAGGTCCTAAATCAATTATATAGTTTTGTAGACACTTAAAATTGTCTCGAGCTTATGATGCCATTTTTCAATTAATTTCTCGTCTAATTCTTCATCTAAATCTAATTCTTCGTCTAACCATAATTCCTCGTCTAACCTTTAATCCAATTTCACCCTCTTTTCATGCACACATAATTAAATAGTTTTTATTGTTTAATTATACTAATATTTCCCATTTCATTAATCCATTTGATTAAATAATTATTACTTAATTATTTAATTATTAACATTGTCTTTGATTAAATAAATACTTTTATTTATTTAATCTCACTAATCTAATAATTAATTTAATTATTTAAATTTAATTAATTATCCATGGTTTTGAAAATAAATAATTTTTAATTTTCAAAAAATGAACTCTTACACACCTCCACTATTTTCAAAATTTAAACTCTTCCAAATTGCCACTAATTTGCCTAATTTTCTTCCACCCACTAATTTTGCCTTAATTCCACAAATTTCTCCAATCATGTGGCACTAATTTCAAATTTAAGAATGAGCAAGTTTCCCATGAAATTTGTCTCATTTGATCTCAACCCTTCATTTCTCTACTCAATCTCGTCCATCCATTTCACCATCTTCTCATCTATATATTCAAGCTTTGAGCTCTTCATTTCTCTAATCACCACCATCTTCAACCTTTCATTGAAATTATCATCTTGAACCACCATCATCTTCAATCTTTCGCTATCCCCACTTTTGTCTTAAGCTTTTTACTTGGTACACTTTAAAACTAAGAGCAACATAACTTAAATATTCAAAAGCGAATGAGAGAAGAATAATGGAGATCAACCAATGAAGGTATAAAGGTATAATTTGCTTTGTTTGTTTGCATTCAATTTCCTTTATGCTTATTTGTGCTTCATTGTTTTGGATTTGGTTTTATAAGCTTAATTCTAATGGTTTGGAGGTTGCCTTCAAGGATTTAAGCTTCGCCAATCAAATTTTCAGATCCATACAAGTTTCATGATTTCTAAGCAACATGTGTTCCCCCTTTTATTTGATAAAAGGTGATTAGTGAAACTACATTTGAAGACCATCATTTATGATCATTCTCCCATGACATTTCAACTTTTATGGGATGGAAATCCCTTCAAAATTCTTAACACTAAATTCTTTCAGAACACATCATTATTTTTCATAAGAGATAATCAAACTCATCATGCATGTGTGGCACCTTGAGCCTCACCCACCACTTGCTTACAATTGGAATAAATGGTAGAATATTGCAACTACTTGGAATATCACCTTTCTATGGTAGTTTGGTAAATAGGCAATGATATTTTCCCAAAGGACCAACATTACTACCAAAACATTTATTAGGGTGTCCACTCAATTGGAAAGAAACCCTTCAATCTTTCACTCTAGATCTTGGCTGCTCATCTAAAATTTAAGATCCATCTCATCAAATCCACCAAGATAAAGGTGCTTATATTTCAGCTTGTTTTCGTTGGATCAAAGTTGGCAATAAAGCTTCAAAATACTTTTTTAAATCCCTCCACCTCAAGAAAGACAAAACCCAAATGAAGGTTGTCCAAAATTATCATTGATAACTCACAACCCTCCTAAATATATCCATTGCTTTCTTTGGATCCCTATAGGTTAGTTTTTTCAATTCCAAGAGGATACAAATTATGCTTAAGCTTTGTAATAGTGTCTGAATGTTTCAAAATTACTCCCAAGTTGATTCATTATGCACAATTTGCTTGTGATTTGTGACATATACTTGATAAGCACCATTTTGTTCTTATGCAATTGGTCAATGAGAATGCCCCTTGTCTAGATGAATTCCTTGTGAACTATTCAAAGATCTATGGCATTTCACTTGTTTAAACCTACCCTATGTCTACCAAGAAAATATTTTTTTAAAATGTTTAGGGAGCACAATCATTGAACAAGGGAATATTAAATGTATCCCCAAAGCTAGGGTCCTAGAGCTTATCACTTGTTTGGAGATCTATCACCTTGCATAACATACATCAAACAAGATTGTATCCAAATCTTTAGCTTTGCACATCTATTATTTTCTTGACTCCATTATAAAGTTGAAACAAACAAGGTTCACTAAAATAGGCTATATTATATATGACAAAAAATAACATGACCTAAGAAAGATTAAGCATGCTAGTGTAAAAAGGGACCTAATAATAATTAATTAGGTGATTACCTTTTCACTCTACACCACCCTTTAAGGAGTAGCTAAAAAATGCACTGATGATGAATGTATAGATGGATGCATGAATAAGTCCTAGCTACAAGTCCTAATGTGGTACCCATGTATAAACAAATAATTCTCTCATAACAAAATAAAATGAGAAAACCTCATGGGAAAAATTCCTCTCCAAAAGAGAAAATGAAATAAATGTGTACTAGTTAAATAAGGAAAGGAGGAGGACTTGATATGACCCCCAAAGACTACTTTTGTCACATAAGTATAATATATATCCCCCAATAAGAGAGAAAAGATGAGAATATGATTCTTATCAAAATGAAGTAGCTCCTATATCAATGATGATACCTTGAATTATGTGTTGCTATTCATATATATGTGAGCTAATCCTCACTGTGGTTTTTCCCTTCTTGGGTTTTCCACGTAAATCTGGTGTTCTCATGTGTTTGATGTGTTTGCATTATGGTTTCTCATGTTTATATTCTTCTAATGCATGATAAGGGTTTAATGGTTGATAAGGTTTTAAGGACTAATGTAGATCTGAAGGTTAATGAGGGTTTTGATGTTTTAATGTACAACTGATTCACCCCCCCTCTTAGTTGTCTTGTGCATTCAACATATTGTACTTCATTGTATTTATTTTTGTATGGATGTATTTGTAATGTATAATGCCAAGTGGAAGAATATTAGGATTAAGGTACCATTTACCTTATCCTATATATATTTATGTATCTCCAACACTCTTGGAAAATACCCTTAGATTGTCTAGGGTGTAAATGAAAAATATTTTATAGTTAATATTCCCTAGGAATCTTAGCATTATTTTTTATATGCATCAATGAAGGAGGTGGAGCATAAAAATGGCTTCGAGGCACTAGGATTGAGGAGTAGAGAATCTTGTATGATTGATGGGATCTGCATTAGTGGGTCATTCCAAAATGGAGCACTATACTCAAGTATGAGAGTCATCAAGAGCTACAAAAGCAAAGATGTTTTTTTGGTTACATTTACTATTCTATGCTGCAATTAATTGATCCTATGAGATGTTCGTGTGAAGCAATTTATCATTTAATAATCTCTAAAGATCTCTTCAAGGAGGGAGTGGATTTTTTTGCATGATACCATGGTTTTGGTATCTATTATTTTGGTAAACCATTTATGATCTTTTCCTCTCTTCGCATGCCTATATATTGAGGGTATAAGATAGTGGTTTTATAAAATTATTATATGGGTACAAGGTTGTTGCTAGACTACTGTCAAAGTGAAGAGATTGTTAGTGTGTTGGATGTATCTCATTTTTGAAGATTAATATATACTTGTCCTATTTCTAATGTAAAGTTTTTTTTTTTTGAAAGGGTTTATCCACATAAATCTAATGTTGATATGGTTTGTTGATTTTATACAATCACTTAAATATCATATGGTAATCCTTAGATAAAGAAATTTATTTTAGATTGCATACACATGTAAGAGATTTTATCATAGTAGTTTCACCTTGTTTCTCAACAAGCTAAAATCCAACCAATCCAATCAACCACACATATATATGAAGGATGTTATGCAAAGGCTACTAGCAACAAACCATAAGAAAAAACACATAAATTTGAGGGGTTATTTTGTATCCCTCACAAGAATGGGCATATTGAAATCATCCAAACTCCCATAGAATTGGTGTTCCCACAAATCAACCTATAGCTAAGAGAAGGCAAGCCATCCCTTTCAATCTATTCAAAAGTCTCATAAAATCCAAAAATAATCCACTTATTGTTGCTTGAAGTTGAGAAACTATATCCAACAAATGATTGAGCAAGGAGACACTAATCCTGAATGAAATGAACCCATATATCAAAATGAACATCAATATATGTATTGAATCCACAATCAAATTATTTCACAACTAACTCAAGGTCAAAACACCCACATTGATCCCATAAATCCTAACCAAGCACAAAAATCCTATCAACCCCCCGTTAACCCCATCGAGAACCAACATCCTATCCATTAGGCCAACCATCTTTGCTCAATTTGGCTTCATCACAAATGATTTTTTTGAAAATCCCAATAGCTCCAAACTACCTAAAGATGAATTTGTGTCTTTCTTCCAAAGTAATGAATATCCCATTGTAATTGAACATGTAAAATAATGAACAGTCAAGGAAATGGGTTTGGACCTCATGAACAAGGAACCCTTGAACTCATTCAAGTGTATGCAAACCAAGAATTCTAGGGCATCAAACTCTCTTGATAATTAGAATAAGGATATCACTCCCATAAGTGCTAGGGTGACTTCCCCAACATCAAAATAGGTCTCCCTCAAATGTTGTTCCTTTAAGAGGCTTGTTGCCATCAACTCTTTCATCAAACCCATCATCTCCATCACCAATTCTTTCATTGAACCCATTTCCAACCTTAGCCATCCACCTCCTAGATCCATCATCCTAGACCAACGAAATCATGTACCGTGAAACATATTCCATAATGATAAAGCTATCACCACATTCATAGGAATCCAAGTTAATACTTACGTAAGGCATCATAAAATGAGATTTGAAATAGACTTGGATGCATTAGCATATCCCAAGAAACCCCTCCAAATGCATAAAATCCATGTACCCTAAAACTTGAAATCTTAAGCATTACAAAGGCTAAAGGCCCAAAAATCTATGTGAGTAAAAAAAACCCATATGCTTAAGTCCACAATTAAAAATCCAAAAATCCCAAAATTGAAAGTTCATTTGGGTTCCAAAATCTAATCTTTAAAATCCAAGGATCCCAGAGCAGAAATCCATAAATCCAAAGCCAACAATTAGTATTCCACAACCTCAAATACTCACACATTTGAAACCCACTTGGACTCCACAATCTAGCAATCCAAATATCCATGCAAAAATCACACAAGCTAAAACACAAAATTAACTTAGCTCCCAAATTTTGGCAATGCAAATACCCAATCCTAAATCCATCATCCCACCATCCAAGAGCATACAAATATGTCATCCCCTAAGCCTACAAGTTCCAAAATCCACCATCAATAACAAAAGAGTCAATCTCATAATATAACATAGTGTGTGAACCCAATGATCTTAATTCCCCTTAACCCATCTCAATTTTCCATCCTACATACATTTGTGACTACATCTTTTTCATCCAACCCTTCACATAATACCCATACATTATCCATCAAACCTACCTCCCACTGCATTTTCCTTGACAACACCTTGGAGAGAAGCCAACATAGCAATCATCAAGACTCACAATAACATCCACAGAACATAACACTACGAACATAGCAGTAGCAACATGATCCACCTAAAGATACTATATAAAATGAGATATTAACAACTTGTCATAAAATAAAGACTTGAATCCACAATATAAAAATCAAAATAACAACTACCCATTATTTAATTTTATAAATGCCCTCTAAATACTTAATAGTTTGACTTAATATCTTCGTTTATACTAATTTACTATGTATTCTAACTGCCCATTATTTACTTTTATTTATAAAATGTGTACATCCAATAATTACAAAACTACTCACACAACCACTAAAGGTGATAAATGCTTTCCTTTGGGCTCCACTAAGAAAAACTTGGTAAGCGTTGTAGATATTACTTGTACACCATTCTTTTTAAAACAAGTACATATCTTATAACAAAGAGCATATGGATGTGTAAATTGCAAGCGAGTTCAAAGGAGCTGCTGACATTATTTTTAGCTTTTTCTACAAGAAAATGAAGCTATTTTAACATATATATATATATAGCTTGTGGAAGAGTGGAAGATATCATTCAGAGAGCAAAAATGTACACTAAGGGAGACTCTGCTCTTGGCTTAGAGGATTTAGCCCTGTATGCCTCCTTAGTAGGTTCTCAGATTTCTTTCGCTGTGCTTGGTGTTCTCATGGGAAATGAATTGGCAAAGGGTACAAATCCCCTGACTTTTGTGGCTTATTCCAGTGGCTTTGGGGGATTGGTACTCAGCCCTTTTGCCTTCTTCCTTGAGAAGTAAGGAATCCTCTGAATAAGAATTTATTTTATAGATAGATTTGCAGAAACAATGAAATATATGTGCTTAATGGACGTGGGAATTCAAACTTGAATTAAATATAACTGTCCCAAAAACACACCATGACAATGTGTGAAGTATGTTGTTTCAATTGGAGTCTTGCTTTGAAATATTTCAGACGATGATATAAGATTGCTTGGATCTTTCAGGGAATGTTATATACTTAATCTGTTTTAACTTGCTGTCGGACAAACGCAGGAAAAAGCGGTCCAAGGTTAGTTTCTCTCTGTTGGTTCAAGTGCTTGTGCTCTCCCTTGGCGGGTGAGTTGATTTGTACCAAAGATTTGTATGTAATGTGTTACAAATTGAACCAAAATCATAAATTGAATGCCCTATTTGTCTGTCATTAAAGAGTGTGTGCATTTCAAGCGTTGTTATTAATGGGATTGAAGGAAACGTCTCCTTCCTTTTCTTCGGCAATGCCCAACTTGGCGCCTGCAATTATTTTCATCATGGCATGGGCTTTGGGGTAAGTACTCTGCAGTCATGCTTTTTACTTGTTGAAAGATTTAATTATGTTTTATGCCCTGGGTTTTGTGGCTTAATTGGTACAATACTTTTGTACTTTGCAGCATAGAGAAAGTAGACATCAAGTGTGTTCATAGCCAATTCAAGATTATGGGTACAATGATTTGTGTGTGTGGAGCAATGGCCATGAGTTTTCTGCACGGTCCTGCTCTGAGCCAGCTCTGGCCTTCACTACACCCTCACTCACAAAACATCATTCTTACATTTCTACAGGAGGTGAATTCGGACAAAACTATTACAGGATGTATATACCTCTTGACAGCTGTGACAATCCTGTCATCTTCTATGATAATACAGGTCATGTCTTATTTTTTGTTTTTCTTTGTAGTTTCTATTAGTCAGTTTACTGTACAGAAACTTTGCCTACATTCATGAGCCTCTCATTTTAACAGTCGTACCATTAGGTTCTGACTAAAGTTTGTGAGCATGCAGGCTGAGACACTGAAAAAGTATCCAGCCCCATTATCCCTGACAGCAATCACAGCACTTCTTGGCTCCATCCAAACTGCTGTCTTGATAGCGACTTTAGACAAGGGTTTTGATACTTCATCATGGCTTTTGGATTGGAGTGGGTTTGTGATTGTTATGTTTGGGGTGAGTGAAATATATTGAGTTTTCTACAGTTGGTATATTCTGTGTAGATTGTTGATTTGGATGAGTTAGTTGTGCAGGGAATCGTTTGCAGTGCAATAGCAATTAGTTTGCAGTTATGGTGCATTCAGAAAAGAGGACCTGTATTTGTTGCAACATTCAACCCTATCTCTACTGTTTGCTCTGCTATCTTGTCATCCTTCTTTTTAGGTGAAACCTTCCATCTAGGAAGGTGGGTCTTACTTTTTTTAATTACATAGTTTGAATTATATATCTATCTTGTATTTTGAAATATTTGTTTAACACCATGATATTGGATTAATGTTATGAACAGTGTAATAGGTGTGCTGCTAATATTTGGCGGTCTGTACTTGGTTCTATGGGCTAAAAGCAAAGATGTCCATGAAAAAGAGCAGTTAAACAGTTGTGAGCAAGTATCAATAGATGTAAAAAGACCTTTACTACATTGATATTCAGAAAATGGTTCAATCCAAGGTATTTATTGTTCAGGAGCTTCCAAAAATACCATGGACTCACTGTGTATGTACGCCATTTGGCAGATGGATCGAATATAAAACCACTTCATCACAGATTCCCACGCCAGAAAAACAGAGATATTCCACGATGTTTGAAATCTGTTTGCAAACATACAAACTCAGGAACATTTGTCTTAAAAAGTGGACTGAATTTGGACATCCGGCCTTACATATGAGAAAATGTTGACAGCAGAAACTTAACATAATCTTTCCAAGCTGTTCACCTAAATCCACGTCTTTATATTCATTTAAATCATCGAATTAGGTGTACTGGAGGAGTTTCTATGTTTTTTTAACATGAAATGTTAAAAAAATTAATTGATTTATTTTTTAAGTAATAATCAATGTTAAACAATTTAAATGTATGATATCCCGCGAAAAAATATTTTGAATTGGTGGAAGAAATTTTCAAACTTGTTTTAAAAATACTTGTTAAATTGAGAATTAAAAATTAAAGATTTCTATTTTGAACAAGAAGTTTTCAATTTATCTTATGGCATATATTTTTCATCTCATTTCATAGAAATAGATCACAAACTTTCCCCCCTCCCTGCTCCCCCAATGAGACTCCATCCTTATTTGTCCTCATTCATATTAATTAAAACAATTCTTGGATAATATCCCTAAAGAATCAATGGGAGCATGAGCAAGTATGTGGGGTTTGATTCCTTGTAAGTGGGTTGGGCACAAAAGATGAAGAGAGTGGTGATGGCGATGATGGAGATGACAATGAAGGCGACGAAGATAGGGTGGATTTTTGGGGCGTGAATGAGGACAAGTTTCTTTTGGTCATTTTGTTGGAGGACGGGTTGAAGGAAGTGTATGGTGTTCATGTGTTTGTTGATAGTATTAGGTCTTTGAAGGGTAGCTTTGAGTTGGATTTGTGAAAGGGTTTTCTTTCCCAAGTGCTTGTTGCTCTGGTCAATAATTTTGGAGAGGTTGTGCTCATGAATGAGGAGATCAAGTATGGTAGGAGCCCTACTTCCAATGAGGTTTTGTTATGTGACGAAGCTTCTCTTCTTAGTGTTGGGGTGGGTATTGCCTTAATGGAGGTGTCTTCTATTGTCAAGTCTTTTGGTTCCCATCCAGACTTGTCGTGGCTCCAATATGGTGTTGCTTTGGTGGAGGGTTCTACCATGCCACAATCTACTATGTTGTCTAAGGTTCCTACATTTGAAGCTACAACTATGGTTTTCTAAGTTGATTGAGGATACTTTGTCAAGTGATAATGTGCCTACCCTTGCCTCAGTTGGCTCTTGCCTCTCGATGAGGGTTCCCGATGCCTTGGTTGACAAAGCTTATGCTTGCTTGGTGAATGCTCTCTTAGGGAGGTTCTTAGGCTCCCATTTGAATATTGACATTGTTTGTAGTTGGGCTTCAAAAAGATGGCATGTTGTTGATTAGTTTCAAGTGGTTACAATGTCAAATGGTTTCTTCCTATTCTCTTTCCAATCTCTTGAGGAGAGTAAGTGTATTTTATAAGGAGTGCCTTGGTTCTTTGGATATAGGTGGTTACAATGTCAAATGGTTTCTTCCTATTCTCCTTCCAATCTCTTAAGGAGAGTAAGTGTATTTTACAAGGAGTGCCTTGGTTCTTTGGAAAATGTATCCTCTATTTAAAAATATGCACTTTTGGATCCAATGCTTCGAAGGAAAAATCTAATCGGGTCCTCATTTGGGTGAGACTCCCAGCACTCCCTTTGGAATACTAGGATGAAGAGATCTTAAGGGGTATTGTCAATGCTCTTGGTTCTTTTCTTGCTATTGAAAAGGTCACAAAAGACATGAAACGCCTAGTGTTTGCTAGATTTTGTATTTATGTGGATATTGGTAGTTTGTTACCTAACACTATTAAGCTTCACTCTATGTTGGGTGTTTGGGAATATATCATCCACTATAATGCTTCCTCACCAGTTTGCTCTCAATGTCATAGAGTTGGGCATTTTTCTCACTTGTGGCAAGATTTCAAAGATAAGCTCCATACTCAATCCAAAATTGGGAACTTGGTGATGAGTGATGAAGGAAATGATTTAGGATTCTCTGGTGTAAGCCTCACAAAAGAAATCTAAGGGGTCTTCCCTAATGGAAAATCAAATTGTTGTGCATACTTTGATTCATGGTTCTTCTATGATTTTAGGTAAAGGTTTGTACCTTGTTGAAGGGCATACAATCTACTAAGAGGGGGAGGTGAATCAGTAGATCAAAATTATTTAAAATTCTTTACTCCAACACATGTATATGAAACTTGAATCTTCACTACTATTACTAATCAAGCAATAATCATGAGCACACATTCACACAATAGAACACCAGATATAAGTGAAAACCTAATATGGGAAAAGCCACAGTGAGAATAGTTTATTGGATCTATTGTCCAAATCCAGCCTCACAATGCAAGAATATAATAAGCGAATTTTACAATTTGAAGTAGGAACCAACCTACCAGAGACGTGCCAATCCCCAAATGTATTTGTAGGCACCAACCTACAAGAGACACCAACCCCCAATACAATGATTTAAGCACCAGCTCTATGAGTAGAGCACCATTGCTACAAAATTACAAAGATAAAACTTGTGGACCTCCAATGTTGAATACACAGCTTACAAATTGTCTGGAATTGATTTAGACACTCTACCACACTTCTTAAGATCTTCTGATATTGATGCATTGTAAACACATGCTGACACAATCATCTCCTTGTATATACACTCACAACCTTCTTCAATTATCTTTTTCATATTGTGCATCTGCTTGACTAATGAATATATACATGGCACTACATTAACTTGCTTCTATGTTGGCCAGGGGTTCGCAATTAACCAAGATGACATAAGGTGTACCAAAATTTAAATTACATTAAACATGTAACAGGTAGGTCCTAAATCAAATTTGTTGTTGCCAAAAGAACATGATATTGTGTGCTTCCATAGGAACCTTAACTAGGTCCTATCTTGACACCACACGCTAGCTTTAAGTGTTGAATGTTACTAGTCATTACCTTGTAGTTCTCTAACACCAACTGGTTGAGGAACAAGCATAGAGAGCTTTCAATAATTTCAAACTTTTTGTGTGTCGAGCATATCTTCTGAAAACTCAAAAATATGATAGAACATGTGTAGGCATACTCCCCATTCAAAACCATAGAGCCAAAATCACCCTCTAAAATAAATACTGACCATAATTGTATTGCCAGATAAATCTCTTTGCCCTGAGACACTGAACTAAAAATTTCTAGTACAACCTTCTAGATTACTTCTATCATAGTGAATAGATGAATGCACGATATTGCAAGCATAAACATAACTCCTGATATATATCATACTTCTAGAACACATACACTCCTCAACTTATTTTATCAATATAGCTAGCAATATATACTTATGCAACTCAAAATGATATGGCAGAGCAATTACCAACATAGATTTAAGTATGATAGTACAACTCCTGAAAAGATAGTTCCAACTCTAACCATATCCCTTTGATATCAATGACAACCTTTGTTCAACAATCTCCCCTTTTGTCATTGATGGCAAACAACAAAATTTTGGCCACACACAAAGACAAATCTGATTTTGAGTTTCATTTCTCCCCCTTAGAAGATATAGCATTTTGAGTTCTACTTCTTCCCCTGACAACAATGGAAAAGGTTAACACTCCCCCTTTGCATTTCCAACTACTATGCACAATTTGAAAACTTGTTTCACGAAGAGACTCCCCCTAATTCCATACCATACTGCTTCGGAAAACATTCTACAAGACCACCAAGCCTTCTTGCAGTAGGGAGACCAAGCTCCCCCTCAACATACTTCCTCTTGATTCAAGAGGGAGTAACAACTCCCAACTTCTTTCAAAGAAACTCAAAAGTCTCCTTAAGAAGTGGTTTTGTAAAAATATATGCCACTTGCTCCTTGGTTTCAATGTACTCCAATTTTACCTCTTTCTCTTGAACCTTCTCCCTTAGAAACACTTAAAAATATTCAGAAAAGAGGACCTGTATTTGTTGCAACATTCAACCCTATCTCTAATCTTGTCATCCTTTTTAGGTGAAACTTTGCATCTAGGAAGGTGGGTCTTACTTTTTGTCACATCCTCATCAGCGAGGACCTCTCCCACATGGACATTAGTTGACCAACAAAGAAAAATAAAATAATAATAATATATTGATTGTGGTTGTGCAACTTTCAACTAAGCACACAATAAGTCTAAAGTGTCATTTAATGGCCCATCTATCTCTCATGCGATGAAGAGACAGCTCAAATTAAATGCAAATGGTGCAAGTATGTTGTGCAGGGTTGCACAGTCAAGAGGGCATGGTGCAGATGAAACAAAGAAGCCTTCATGCCATTAAATGAGTATGGAAACCCATTACTTGGCACAAAAATGACAGGTCATGTAGAAATGGAGGCTCATTAACCATTAAAACCCCACGATCCTATATCTCTTCATTCAAACTTTGATTGGAAAAAAAAAGAAATAAATTATGCAAAAAGAGTATAGAGCAAAGTAAGGCGAGAGGTGAGGAGGGATGAAAAGAAAAGCTAAGAAAGGGCGTGCAGTGAGGGAAAGAGTATAAAAATGGAGGCATAAAAGCCAACTTCCACTACAGCTGCCAACATTGTCAATGCCTAAGCAAAATTCAGGGGAACGAGCAAGTAGAGAGAGTGAGTGAGCTTAGGGAAATGGCACGCAAAGAGGAAGTCAGGCAACATTTTGGCAAGTGATGGAAGAATAGGAGCAACCAAGATCGATAGGATGAAGAATGAGGGTGGGGCATAGCTATTTGGAGGTGGTTTGTTTGGGAAGAAAATACAGAGATTGGTAAGAAAAATGTGAGAGAGGTCAAAAGAATCAAATGGTAGACAAAATGGACTTTTTTTTAAAAGGCTTTAGAAACTTTCAAGCAACTGTTATTGGGAGACGGTGGATAGCCACCAAGGCCTATAGGTTGGAAGAGTTAAGGACGTAGAGATTGGGAAGAAAACATGAAGAGGGATAGAGTCACAAAAAGGAAACATAGAAGATTTTAGAGCCTACACTAGACATTCTTTACCATTGATTTAGAGCTAAGTACACTCTCCTCATCATTTCCTTCCTAAAATAGTGCTTAATCTCATAATCATCCACTTCCATAGTAGGAACATAAATAATTTAGGTGGATTGATTGCTTGCCTGTTTTCATCTACCATTCTATGAGACTTTTCTTAAACAGTTTAGGTGTCTTATGCTTGCCTTCATTTTCCTTAGACATTGGTTGTACAGTTGACATTCTATTCATTTTATATTATGAATGCCTAGGAATTTGATGCAACTGGAAAGAGGGTATGGAAGCCATCAAAACATAATTAAAACAAGCGCTCTGCGGGAGCTGGAGTCCCTGCCATGAGCAGGGCTGTTTGCATGCAATGGACAATACTAAGAAAAGCATTAACATGGAATTGTTATTCCTAATAGTTTTTGGATTTTTATATAATTATAGGTTGTGAAAAGGATGCATGATCTGACATAATAAGTGCAAAGCCACTACATAAGGTAAATCCAACGCAAGCACAACAAACCTCCATCTGGTTCTGGATTTAACTCTGCACAGGCACACAACACCTTAAACAGATCGTCCACTAGCGTACAATCATCTTGGTCAAGGAGCCCAGTTCAAAAGAACAGAATTATAGTTTAAAAATCAGAAGAATCTTCAACCATAGAAACTAAGTTGACAAGTTAAAAGAAAAAAATCTTCAGAGAACTAGACCATGTTTTGCCATCAGCACTTCTTTAAGCAAAAGATAATAAATCTTCAAAATAAATTCATATTATTACTCTGATGAAAAAGAGCAAAATGCTGGGATTTTAAAACAAGTCAAAGTTTGACAGCAAATAAACTGTTTACCCAATGGTTTAATAATGAGAATGCAATCAAACCACAAAAATAATTCAGGAATTTGTGAATCCTGATGATTATAGTTTGTCATGATGACATCCTAGAAGTGCATCCGCTATATGCAATTTAAGTAAGTCACAAAAATTAGAAGGTAATAAAGCAACATGCTTGCATCAACATCATATAATTGGAAGTCCGATGCCAATGGATCATTAACTGTGATAGAAGATACATTTGAAGACAAATGTTTGAAGGACCTAACTGAGAAACATTCAGAGTTCATAAGCTACCCAGCAATGGCTAGCAAGAAGCATGGAAGAGAATATGTGCAAAGCATTTGCTTAGATCAAGCGATGTTCAAATTTCCATAAGCTATAATATATAAATCAATGTTGTTTTTGTTTTCAATGGCAATACTTCTGTCTCACCCAAATGCTGAAAAGTTTATTCAGAAAAACTGCAGATGCATTTATTCTTGTGTCGTTTCAGTACCAAAATTGAGTGCTTTTAGCATTGAAATTGCCTAAACCACAAAAGCGATGAAACTGTCCCCTTTTCCTGTGCAGATTGATTTTTCAAAAACCCAATTTAGGGTTCCATTAGAGCTTAAAAACCATCTCTGAACTATGCAGATTGGAGGTTACTTGGCAGTTGTTCACTGTATCAGCTCCATTGAATGCCACATGCTAGAAAATGCATCCACATGGTCTGCCTGCTTATATATACCAAAGTCATAGGTCTGAGAACCCATAAACATAAGTGTGGTTAGAAAAGGACATTGAAGAGGGATCTATCATTTACTTAGCATTTGAACTTGAATAGGAAGCCTTGCAAAACATCTACTGTATTTGAATAGTAGAAAGCCAAGCTAAATGCAAGACATTAAGAATCGAACTTAAACCAAACAGAAAACTATCACTAGAAACTTAAAAGAAAATGTTTACCCCATATATGCTATGCCACCGCAGAGAAATAGTTGCTTGCTAACATAGTTATCAAAAGAACAAAAAAGATATGCAAATGACTGCAAAAGCATGGATAAAGATCAAGCCACACCTTATTTGCCAAGGACATAATTTTGTGAAACAAAATGATCTTTGAGTTTCAGTTGTTTATGTAGAACACATTGTTGCAAGGTTTATACCAAATATGAAAGGACAAAATTCTATGATTTAGATCCGTCTTCGAAATTCTGCTAGCCAAAGAAGTACTTGTTTGCAAAACATGCTAAACCCTTTGATTAAAGGGGAGCAAAACATAAGCTGGGGTGACTACAAACGTGAAGAATTGGATTGAAATCTAGCTTGTATAGCAGTTACTTTGTCCTCTAGCATCTCTGAAACAAAACAGATTCTTTAGCAGGAGAGAGGAAGACAACATTTTGTAAAAGTCAAGTAATTAGTTTGTGCAGAATAAATAAGTACCTGTGTTAATTTGCAAATCTCTTCTTAGTTGGGTGGAAGTCCGATAGCATTGTCTTCTTTGACAATTTCTATAATGCAGTTGTCCATGGCAAGTGTAAATGTTCCTTCTAATTGGAATTTGCGTAACATGAACATCACCGTGGACATGTCTCTTTTGTAATTTAGATAAGGTATTGCTGCAAGTTGAGGGAAATTGTGTTCTAGCAATTCTTTCTATAGGTAACAGTCCAGATCTCCATTTGTTGTGTGTATTGTGCATTCAAGGAATTGCCTATATTGGAATTTTGTTGTTGCCGCGCATGTTGCACACTGGACAATGTCATTGTCTGTTGTTTCAGTAAGAAAAACTCTTTGTTCACAAGTCACACATACCGGTTGGTATGGTGGCAGGTGGACATTCTTTGGTTTCAAGGTGCCAAGTACCTGAAATGGCAATGCAGATTTCATTAGAAGGCATAGCAATTTCTGGATGGAACAAAAGTAATGGAGAAGTATAAAATATAAGTGAACAAAAGTAATGGAGAAGTATAAAATATAAGTGTCTAGTAATAATAGTTGTTCACTGTTGAGATCTCTAGGCTAAAAAAGTTAGATCAGTATTATAAAATGTATATCAGACCCTATATTTATCTTTCATTGATCTTTGTTGAAATTTTATTTTTTCAAATAGAAGACACAAGTAGAGTATAAAACACAAAACAAGGAACAAGAGGTCTATCTAAAGCTAAAAGAAATCTAGAATCCAAGAACCATGATTCTAATAGTTGATGTTCAGAATTGATTGATTGTCAATGAATTATGACATCTTGCCGAATCCAGGTACAAAATTGCTCTAGGAACTAGTCTAGATTGCATTGTGTCTAAAATAATCTAAATCTTTTGAAGATAAGTGTACAATATTGTGAGGCTAGATACATGTGTGCTGGTAGAAACCAATTTCCCCAGGAAAGCTTTAGTACATAGGTCATTCAGCTCGTCAATGAATGTGGACTGTGTTGTTTGCATGAGTGTTGAGCCTATGTGTCCACTGTGAACAATGTTTTTGAACAGTACCAGTGGCTTTGTTGCTAATGCCAATATCATTCGCACTTTTGCATGGTGCTATAAAGCTGCTAGGTACTATAATCTGTAAAGTGAACAATTTAGTCAGTTGTCATGGCCAAAAAAATGCATGATGAAAAGGATTTAGGGTGAGGTTTAAGATTATTGCATAATATCTTACAGTGGCTAAGTCGTTGTGTGTGTCTCCATCTCTGATGTGTAGTTCATGTTGCATTGGCATTTGATAGTGAGCAGTAACAATAGCAGTAACAATAGCAGCAACTGATCCAATAGGATAGCTATCTTTTGATTTAATCAGCTATGAGATGGTTGTGTCAGGTATTAGTCTACGCTCTTTGCAGACTTTAGGAATGGTTTGCATGGTGGTTTTACTAGTGAACTGGAGACAGTAATCAGCATCTCCTCTGTCATATTTTGATTTTTTTTTAATCACAAAGTTTGTGATTTGAATACTTGTACCGGGCGATAGATTTGGCAAGAATATGTCAATCAATCTGTTGTTAATGTTTGTTGTTATTGTCATTTGGCCATAGCTATCGACCAAGTCAAGATGTAGAATTGGTACTTTTGGCTGGGTTGGAGGGTTGTTGGTAGCAGCAGGGCCATAGATGACCAGGACATCACCTTCGAAGGCTACAGCCGATTGTTTTGTACAAATATCAAGTATGCTTGATGGCTGAACGGGTTCTGTCTTCATCCTGTAAATTGCAATAGCAGCAATCATAGAAATAGAATAAGCAACTGACACTGGTAAAAATGAAGTTACATATGGCATGAATGTTTTTAAATACTTGCCTCTTTTGTTGTTGGCTCTGACATGAACGAGCAACATCATTTCGAGGGGTGGCTATATGGCTGTGACCTTGTTCTTGAATCTCATTTGAGCAAGCAGCGTCACTGGCAGAGGTGTCTACATCACTGATGGACAAGTGTTAGCAGGAATTGCTAGTGAGGATTAATGTGAAATGCATAATTCTAAGACAGGGCAAAAGTATATTAAGAATGTGAGTACATATTTTCATCCATCTTTCGCTTGTTCGATGGCAGGTTTTCTAGCACCATTGAATGATCCATGTTATGGTGTCTAGCAAATGGGATTGTTGTTTTCCAAATGCTCATACAGGGCATGCAATAGCAGATCTGTGCCAATGAATGGAACAAAACAAATTGAATGAAAAACATTGGTAGCAAGTAAACTAGTTTTCAAGCTTGTTGGTGTCAAGCGTAAGACATTTACCAGTTTGAAGAGGGTCTTGTTGCCGTAGTCTTGAGTCTATATAGCCAATGCAAAAAAGAGAGCTGTAACATAGAGGCAGAAGCCAGTGCAAATTATTAGAACACTTAAAAGAGCTTATCACTTAGAAAATAAATGAAAAATAGGTATACTGAAAGTTGACTTCATCTATATGTCCTTCTACAGTTTTAAAACGCAGATTGGACTGACATTTTATGTATAGACATCTGATACTATTATACTATTATTCAATATTGTCCTAGGGTATAAGCACATTGGACTGACATTTTATGTATAGACATCTGGCAGTTGTTTTACTTTCATTTTGAATAACAATATTGAAAATAACTGCCAGATGTCTATACATTCACAACTGCCAGATACTATTATACTATTATACTATGGGGTATCAGATGTCTAGCCCAACCCCTTTATTCAATATTGTCCTAGGGTCTAAGCACATGAATTTTCAAACTTGTTAAACTGAGGTTTATGTTATGTGAATCTGATTGGAGTAGCAACACAGTTTTCTTGTCAATAGTGCAAGCCTTGATGAAATTAAAAAATCTGCATTTAGAGAACCATTTAAATGTGGAATATCAAAATCAAACATATTGTGTAAACTTGTGTCAAAATTCTGTATCAGAGTAGAAGAATATTCAAATTTTGAATAGACTTGGATAAAAGAGAAAAGCTGATTTTTGATGCTCATATAATTGTTGTTGAGTGCCCAATTTAAAGTAGAAAAATAGATTTTGTTATTTGCAGGTTTAAACAGAAATCATTAAGAGTCACATGGCCTATGCTTTCTCAAAGCAGGCTTCTCAAGAAGTGGATAGATTTTGGCAAAAGAAAGCAGAGCTCAAGAGCTGTGCCAGGTTTTGTTTGATATTGAATTATCTCCTGCTGTTTAACCTTTTAGCGTAATCAAACAACATATACAGAGAATTGATCTAAGTACAAAAGCATTTTTTCAATGAACAAAGTGCTGCCGGTGCAGGGGAAACATGAAGCTATTTAGAAATTGATGGAAGGGACCGCAAAATTTTGAGAAGATGAGTTTCCATATCAATATTAAAAATATGGTATCAAATCTCGCAATGATTAAGCATTTGGAAAATTAATAAGTTACTTAATATTCAAACATTCATCACTAACAGTGTGTCTCTCCTCCAAGGAAGGAGAGGTAGGTAGTGTTAAACAACATATGTGCAGTCAACCGCCATCAATAACGTATGATATTCATGTATTTAATGTGAAACTATTTAGTAAGTATCATCAACACAAACGAAAGTTCAAGCTAACCTAAGGCAGATAACTGTGGATGTCTTTCTGCAGTAATGGCAAAATGTTCAACAACAGAAAAACTGTCTCGGCGACTCTGCAACTGCCCTCATGTGCATGAATGCAAAACATAAAAGAAAGCAGAGACATTTAGCATCTGCATTACTATTTGTCCACATCGAAGCAAGGGAATTTGGTTAAAACAGAATTTCCTAATTAGGCTGAGTTCAAAAGAACCATTTCCATACTGGGCAAACCTTATGTATCCTTGAACATTCATAAGTAACATGCAAAAACTTGTTTGATATGTCTATTAAAGGTGATTCTGTGAGATGATTTTGATAGTCATTTCTGTTGAGTCCTGTCTAAATCATTAATTGTATTGATAGACCATAACTAATTGGGGAAGCACAACTCAAGGATAGTCAATTGTGAATTACATCATATCAGATTAAATGCATAGTATAATAGCATTTCAAAATTGGAATGAATTAGGCTAGGTTACTACCTATAACCATAGCACTCGGATCATTGCTAGAATACATAATTAACCACAAACAAAACTTACATAGTTCATGGGATATATGGCTGAGTTTCTGATCCTAAGAATCCACTGCATTGTTTCAATTCCCCAACTATGTTTCTTGATCGTATCTATCATAATCATCATTAATTGAAGAGGCAAGATTTCTATATGCTCACCACATTCAGGATGGTCTAATCTTCTTGTACACTTGAGAATAGCTATTCGTGCATCAGCTTTAATTTGCATTGGTCTTCAATCTTCAGAGTATTGAAATAAAATTACAAATTACAAATGCAAAGTGAGAACTGTTCTTTATCAATTGTACCATTCTTAGTATTCTGGAATCAATTTTGCAAAAGGGGCACACTTTGTTTGACAAAATTGAGCATGTTTTGACTACAGCTGGAAATGAAGAGATATTGCAAAGTGGTCTGTCCAATATGTATCTAGTATAGTGAAGTTGACAACACCACTTCGACTATTTACTCACGAACAAGCTGCAAAGGGAATTGTGCTCTTGTGACTATTTTCATAGTTGTTCTAACTTTTCTAATGATTCTTGTTATGGGTGTCCATGAAGGAAAAATACAATTTGTGTATAGATGTTGCATTCTTTGATGACGGGATTTGCCAACAGCAGGGTCATTGAATTGAATCCACACAATGTCTTGTTGGTCAGTTGTATATGTTTTAAAAATGCCATCTGCACCATTGACAAGGCCATCTTGTGTGTCAAGGTTACCAGCTATCAATTCAACTAAAATGTCTTGTTTGAGAAAAATTGTTGCAGGCAAGAATGACTTGTCCAAGTGAAATTGGATGCTATCAATGGTTGTATCTTGTTTGTCCACTGCTTCTAGAACGAAGAGCTTTGTGGGTAAGTAGTCTAGCATTTTTCTGTTGTGCTCATCAACTGCAGAATTTCTGTGAAACAAGTATGGAAATCGTGGATCATTGGGGGGTGTCTTGTAGCACATTGCATTCAAGTAGCTGATGTCTTCACTAGTTTGCTGAGAAGTTCTAGCCCGATTAAGTACATAAATGAAATGTTGATTTGATTGTCTAATCACGCTGCGTAATTCAAAGCATTTGACATTGTCAACCCAAAACGTGTATGGCATTTTCTCTTTGTCTATTGTTGGTTCCTCGAATATCCAAGTATCGCATATAGGCTGTGCTTGGTAGAAGTCTCCACAGAATATGATGTCTATATTGCCAAAAGGTTTTGTTGGTGTATGTTTGATTTGACGAAGTCTTCTATCAATGTTGTGAAGCATTTTCGAGCCAATCAAAGAGACTTCATCAATCAGAAGAATTTGCAACTGCTCAAACTTTTTGCTTAACGTGTCAGCTATGTTTGAATCTAGTAGTAACATCTTTGAAGAATTGCATGGTAGATGAAAGATTGAATGTGCAGTGGTGCCACCTGCGTTAAATGCTGCTTTCCCTGTTGAAGCAACAACAATGCCTTTTGGTTTGAGGGGGTCACTGTCCAGCTGTTTATCGTAGAATCGGATCATTGCCTTGAAAATGGCTTTACCTGTGAACGTTTTGCCAGTGCCTGCTCCACCTGTCAAGAACAAGTAGAAAGGTTTATTGGGCACTAGTCTTTTTGCCATTAGTACATCCTTTAGTACCGATTGTTGTTCTTTGTTCAATTGTCTTCATAAATTGAAGTATTCCTTGTTGCTTAGGAGCAATGGGTGTGCTATCTCTAAAAACATTTTCTTGGAGATTGAGTCTGTGACCTTTGTACTTTTCATATGGTTTAGGTCGCTCATGATGTCATATTTTTCTATGCCATTTTCCAATTTTCCTTTTTCAATTTCATTTGCAAGGTCAATTGTTGGGTGCATATCGTTGTCAGCTTTCGTAGTAGCTTCGTCAATGTCACCCCATGTAGGAGCAATTTGTGCAGTGAACAATTTTTCGATTGCTGCAATTTGTGATTTTTTAGCATTGAACACTGCACTCCATGTTTCATATCCAACAAGCAAGGTTTGCTCACTTGTTCTAAAAGGCACATATAACATGAGTTTCTCTCTGCAATAATTCTCAGGGTCAATGTGTGGATTATATCTTACATAGCGAATGATCTGCGGAGTTGCTCTCTTTTGGAGCCTTGTTGAGCTCCCTGAATAAAAGGCAACATATTCAACTAGTGACAAGTTGTCAAGAGCTTCTGGCCGCTGTGTGTATTTTTCTATTACAGATGAACACATGATATTTTCAGAATCATCTGGCTCCTTTGCTAATAGTTTTGGGCTTTTTAACATGAATACTCTATTTTCTAGTGGTGCAGTATTGATGAAAACCATTTTCCTTGAGCATCTACGCAATGGCAATGAGAGAACAATATGAGCAGCTTGACGGTTGGACATTTGTTGGTAGTTTAGCAATGCATTGCCAAGTTTCCGTATGAACTGTATTTTGCCATCATAAGCATGTGTGCACTGTTGCCGCAATTGCCGAAATGCAAGAGACAATGTTCTGTCTTGTTTTGTCATATATGAACTACAGTAAGATGCAACAACATATGCGTCTAAAATAAACTATGTGTCTGTATTTGCATACCAGAGGCTTGGTACTTTTTTTGCAAAGGAATTTATCCAAATATCAGCTGGTTCTCTTTTTAGCATGACTATTTTGTGTGTCAATGTTGATCGGAGCATTGCAATGTAATCGATTTCATTCATTTCCAATTCGTCCAAGAAATTTTGAAATGAAACCTCTTTTGTGTAGTGTTTGTTTTCCAAGTGCTTGAAAAATATTCTTGCTTTGTCCTTAATTGCAGGATGGGGCATGGGCAATGGCTCTAAAATTGTTGTTTTGTTCATGGGAGGTAACGGAAAACTAAATCTGCAGCTTGAGTGTCTGTATTTTCTACAGGTCTTTGTATGATGGTGTGTTTGCATTTTGACGAGATTTGTATCAAGCAGTGATGAGTTGCACGAAATGTACTTGTCAACAAAGCTTTCTATTTCAGAATTTAGGCAATTGCCATACACAGGTGCATTTTTTATCCATAGCAAGAAATGAACATGTTCATTGCCTCGGTTTTGGAATTTTGTCACAAAAGAGTAGTCCATGACTTGGCCAAAGAGCTCATGGTTTCTTAGCATCATTTTTCGAAATGCATTGATTCTATGATTAAAATACCGACTACAAATTACTGGGTTCTTTCTGATTTCAAAGTCCAGATCCCTATCCTCTATACTTTCATTGGAGTTGGTTTGTTGCTGAATGGATATTTGTTGTAGAGCTCTGCACAATGGTTCCCATAAGTGCTCAGCACTTGTCAATGTTACAAAAAATGTTGGAGGTCCCAATTGTCTTATCATTGCAAATATGTTTTTTTTGGTGTTTTCTAGGTAGTCTGGTGAGGTGCGGATGCTTTTTAATGTTCTGTAACCTAATGGAGATCTTAATATTTTCTCTAGGGTAGCTGGATTGCGGACATCCTTTGCAACTAACTTTCTATCCTTTAATTCAATTTTTCTTATGCAAATCCATGCCAGTGAAGATACTTGGCGAATAATTATCTTGATGGCTTTGAAGAAAATATTTGTTATGTGTGTTGTAAAGTCATTGTCTTTATGCATAAGCTCCCATTTTGCTATCTTTTGGTATGTTAAGCTTTTAGTCATGTCAGCTGGCCGAGCTGAACCATAGAACAAAGTTGGGAAGTTCATTTCCTCTGCGTATGTGTCTTGGAAAATGCCAAGAGGTTTAAACCCTTTAGATGGTGCAATTTCAATGATGGTTGTGTCAAGGTCTTTGATTGAATGTGCATCATTGAACCAATGTATAACTGATTCAGATACGGGTTCATGATCATCTTCAGACATGTCATTGTCCATACTTGGTTCTGTTTCAGTATCTATATGCAATTTTGCTATTCTCTTTGCCAATTGCTCTTCCCAGTCTTTATTTATGGAGATGTTTTGTTCTTTGTACAATGGTGTTCTTGATAGTGTCATTAAAGCATTCATCACAAGAGCAGGTCTAATATTTCCTTGTGCATATGCATTGTCATATTGTAGCTTCAGTTTTAGTCTAACTGCGACTGTTGTATTTTCATCTAGTTGCCTAGGCAATGCTTGTTGCACTTTATCAAAATACACTGGAACATTGATGATTGTCCCAAGCAATCCATATTGTGCTTGCTTATATCCTAGTTGCCTAATCTATGCAAAAGCAATGCGCAAAGACACAAGTCTTTCTTCAAGGGAGGTCAGTGACTGAACAACATCTATTGTTGCATTGCATCTTATGCTCCAAGGTGTAGCAAAATAGGGAACCTTTGCATTTAAAATAGCCTTTGTGCATTGTTTACAAATAGATTGGCCAATTGCCAATGTTTTTTCATTAGTTGGAATAGGAAGCAAAGAGAAAGCTTGAGCAAGTGCATGATCAACCTTGCACATATTTTGCTGAAAGTGAAGCATATCGCAAAGGCAACATGGTTGTGTAGGTGTGTCATTTATGCTTTGCAAGTATTTGTCAATGGATTTTTCTATTGTGTTCGGTTTTGTAAATTTCCATTTATTTTTTGTTTGTCGATCGCTAGTGATTGTGTTCTAGACTATAGAAGATGCAAATGATCTGCATTTCAGATTTGGCATGTGAAAATTATGATGTTTACCTCTGTGCGCATCTGTCTTTTAAGAGAATGTAATGATTGCTGATCCGGCAGGTCTGTTCTTGTGGTGCATACTTGATTTCGATTTCGCATATGCAAAAGACATTGCACTTGTGGGCGTTGCATTTGCTTTT
Source organism: Sequoia sempervirens (assembly GCA_007258455.2). Classification (NCBI taxonomy): domain Eukaryota; kingdom Viridiplantae; phylum Streptophyta; class Pinopsida; order Cupressales; family Cupressaceae; genus Sequoia; species Sequoia sempervirens. The sequence goes on along the minus strand of VDFB02000015.1, from coordinate 210,264,534 downwards.
TCATAGAATCTAATGATTGTTGATGGATTGGATTTGGACTACTATTGGAGGACTGTTTTTTACTTGTGATGTTGCTACTACGTGGAACAGAAGTGGAACTTGTTGTCTATGCAATGCTTCTGTGTGCTATTTTCGATTACGCATTTTAGCTTTAAGAGAGTGCAATGTCTCATGCGATGTTGATTTTGTCTTTGTGTTTGGTGTAGATGTCTTCGATTGCAGGAATTTGCTTACATCATTTAGTGAATGTGTTGCTGCAGGTTTCTGTTTTGTTTTTAAAAAATGCGGTGGCTGTTCATGGCCAAGATGCTGCCTAGGCATGCATTTGTTGTTTGTTGTTTCAATATGGGCAGTTGCTATAGTTAACGGAGAGAGTGTGGCAATTGCAATATTTGAGTGGCAGGCCTCTGTTGAAGAAATGTTTGCTTTCAGACAATTCATTCTCTGGTTGTGTATCAATTATTTGCTTGTATTTGTTGTACAATTACCAAGTTCTGAAGATCTATATATTTGGTTTGCAGCTTCTTTGAATGTTGTTTGTTCATTTCGCATGCCCATTCGTTGTTGACCTATGCCACGTATTGCTGCTTTCAAACATCGTAAAGAGTTACGAACATGTAGGTTTTAGATGGGCAAAGTCCGTGTTCTTTTACGATCTAGACTTGCTGAAATGTAACTAGTTGTATTGTCTCTTGCAATATTGTACGTGGAAGTGGGGTGCGATGCAGTGCAAGCATCTGATTGGCAACTGCACAATGCTTTTGAAACAGCTAGGTTGCCTTCAAATGTAGGACTAGATGCAATTTTGAAGTCATTTGTCATATATTGAACAGCAACGGAACTGTTAATATGCATGTGATGAGTCAATTGTTGTTTTTGCTGAAGCAGTTCGTAATGATGATGATTTGAGCTGTCTACAAAGCAAATCAGATTAAAGCTCTTCTTTGGCTCTTTGCTATTTCTGTATGTTTTTGAACCAGGAGATGGAGATGCTTGCCATACGTGTATTGTTGCATGGAATATGTGCGAGAGCCATAATATGCAAAATTCAGTCCCCTCAAGGCCACTTTGTACATATGGTATTCCAATGTTGGAAACTAATGATTGCAATCGCAATAGAGGATTGTTGTTTGCTATGGTATGCTGACCAGATGAGCCAAAGCATGCCAACGCATACTTGTTCTTGACTGCCAATGCATTTTCTAATGATTGGGCCATGAATATTCGCAAAGCAATTGGGTCAAAGTGTTCATCAACCAGGAAAGCTATGGCCGCAAACATGCTTTCGCCACATGTAGTAGAAAATGTTGCAGGCCTACAGAGGCCAAGTGTATCAAATGCATTTGCAATTGTGGTCCAAGTGCTCTCGAAACTGCAATATGTGTTTGCCAAGTGTCGCTAAATGTTTTGAATGCAATTGTACGTGTTTACTCGTGAAAACACAGGTTCAAAGCGTCCAGCAGCAACATTTGTATCGTGGAAAAGAATTGATATCATAGGATTGTATCCGTCCTTGTTGAAATGCAAGTACCTTCTTTTGAACCTTGCAGACCAAATGCATATTGGTATGTCCAACCAATGTGCTAGCCATTTTAAACAGAATGTGTCACCCCAAAGTCCAGTTTCACCATTGTTATTATGCTATGTGGCTGAAAGCCTCATTCTACGTAGGTATGTGTTTTTGTCTTCTACACCATGCAATTGCCTAAGGAATGTTGGATGCAAGTCATTTTCGTAGGAACTTGAAGCTGTCATGCAGGCATTGCGAAGACGATGTAGAAAATGGTCAACAAGACCATTGTGTAGCTGATTTGGAGAATAGCGAGAGTGAAGCAAAACATGTATCGTGTCAAATAGGCAATCACCTACTTTGTAGTTGAATGAATCGATTCAGAAACAATGTGCATTGTGGAGAGCTTCATCAATTGATGTAAATTGTGGTTCAGTATTTGGTGTGTAGGTCTCCACATCAATTGGTTGTAGGGGAAGTTTTTGTTTTTTGGGTGGATTGTTTATGACCATATTGGCCAAATAGGGGTTTTTTTTGCTAGAAGGTAGCCTGTATTGTGACTATTCAGTAGTGCAATAACTATTCAGCAAAAAAGACAGGTTGTATTGTGACTATTCAGCAGTATAATGACTATTTAGCAATATGCGAAACTTGCACTGTAGAATGCAATTGAATATAATTTTTCTTTTCTTTGCAAGCAAGTGAAGCAGAAATAAGTTTAGTATTCTACTACACACCTTTGTCACCAAGTCTGCAGGGGGGGTGTAACAATATCCTTGTATGTTATAGGAGATGTAGTGTACACCCTAGAAAACAAAATCAACAATTAATTGTCAATGCATATGAGTAAAACAAAACCTGTATTGAAGTTGTCTAGGAATGAAATGCCTATTCTTAAAAGGCCACAATACAGTAGTCATGATCATTAATTACTCACATCGATGAGAACAGTGATGTGGAAGTTGTTAGATTATGACTTAATGCAGAATACCAATG